>BDCZ01000033.1:26013-171217 GCA_001662365.1 Chlamydomonas applanata
AGAGGTAGAGATAGAGATAGAGGTAAAGGCGTCCATGGACCGGCTGTTGGCCGTGGCCCCACAGGCCTGCTGGCGATCACATGCGTGATCAGGTTCACCCCTTGTGTCCATCCCTTTGCGTGTCCAACTGTCCATCCCTTGCATGTCCACCTCTTGCGTTGTGTCAATCCCTTGCCACCTGCCCCACACGCCACAGTACCCATGTACTGCCTGCCGTGCCGTGCAGTACGCGCTGGACCAGCAGCGCGCCGCGGCAGAGGCTGCAGAGGAGGCGGGGGAGCGCGCATGGGCGGCCGCCGCAGCTTCAAATGCAGCACTGGAGGAGCAGGGTGCTGGGGTGTTATCGCTGCAACAGGAGCAGCAGCGGGCGGCAGCAGCACATCAACAAGAGGTCACGGCCCTGCGTGCAGCTGTAGCAGAGCGGGAGCAGGAGGCATATGAGCTGAGGTCTGCTCTGCAGCGGGCAGCGGAAGCGGAGCTCCAGGCGACCAAGCGGTTCAGGGACCTGGAAGGGAGAGTGCAAGAGCTGCGGGCTGCACATGCTGCTGCTGAGGAGCGCAGCGCGGCCGCACTGGGGGCGGCGCAGGCGCAGCTGCAGGCGCTGCGTGCCCGCCAGGCAAGGCTGAGCGGGGCGGTGGGGGCGCTGATGGGGGGCGCACGGGGCAGGCACTGACCAATGTGTCGGTGGTGACTTGTTGCCACGTTGCTGCATGCAGCTGCATGCAGGGCTCGTGCTGCTGAATGGAGGGATGGGGGGGTGGGGGTGCGGGGGTTGTATTTGTCGGCACAGGGGATGCTTCAAATGATGGCTTGCCAGCAAGGGTATGAATACGCAAGCAGGTCTATGAGGGACTGCATGCATTCCACTGCATTCATCGGTCATGTGCGCTGCCGCCTTCTGCTTGACTGTGTTATTGGCCTGGCCTGGGCCCACATATGCCCTTGACGAATTCCACGCATTTTTTCCAATCTCTGTGAATGGATCTGATTGGTTGGTGAGTGGCGCATTGCTACCAGAATCTCATTGTAACACTGATTGCGACTCATGCAGGCGCACCCGGCCCTTGTCTGCTTCCGAGCTCTGCTCTGCCCAGTTCTATTCATACATAGCTGTGATGACACTGTCTCAGATGTACATAGGATCTGGGAATAACATGGGATCTGTTCGGATGTGATGATGCGCACTGGCACAAAATTCAGCATGCAGGCACAGAACCCGTATGGCACACCGCCACAGGATGGCGTGACATACGAACTAGCGTGCTGCTTGCAGCAGCTGCTGTAATGATATAAGATGCACCGCCGCCATTTGAAACCTGTTCTGCCAATTGCCTGCTCTGTTTACAGAGTACAGGGATGTTTTGAACACGGCAGGAACGAGCATCAAGGAGCTCATGAAGCAGGACCAAATTAGAGTAGCAGAGTTTGTAGCTGACTGCATGGACCTGTATAATTCTGATTGGCAAGATAAACAAGATGAGATCAATGCTGTTGTCATCTAAAGGGAGACGGCGAGCGGCCCATCGCGGGTCGAAGGCCATGTAACCTAACAGTAACAGTAACTGCTCTGTTTACACTCATTGCAAGTCACGCTACTAGGCGCACCCGGCCCTTGTTTGCTTTCTGTAGCTCTATTTATTCGTAGCCATGACGCTGTCTCAGATGTACATGACATGGGATCTGTTCGGATCTGATGACGCGCACTGGCACAAAACCCCGTATGCCACAGGATGGCGCGACACACGCATCAGTGTGCCGCTTGCTGCAGCTGCTTTCATGATATAAGGTGCACCTACCGCCGCACCCCTCTCCTGCACTACTGCTGCCGTCACACCTCATTTTGATTTGGCCACCACGTCTGCACAGCCCAACCCGTCCCTCTCTTCAGCCATTAGTGGCCCCCTCACCAGCACTTCTCCCTAACTTGCAAGTCCAGGTCATAGCTTTATATGACTCGTCTACTGTAATGTAACCCATGGCGCAATTGTCCTGAATAAATAGAAGGTAGAGGTCAGGCAAGGAAGAACACTGCCCTGATGAGGCAACCCAAGCGCTCACAACTCCTGCGCCCACGCCTCTCATCCACTGGCGGCAAACGGCCACCCCTCCCATCACTCACAAAACTGCCGGCCCTATGCAACACACCTGTTGCCAACCCATTTTGGCAAGCAGGCTCTGGGCTGTGCTCTGCCTGAAGCACACCCTTGATATGAGCATACAAAAAGAGTCTCCGAGCATGATGCACTGCTGCTTGTGCCAAGGCACAAGTATCATGTTATATTCTTCCGCCATGCAGCAAATTGCCTAGTGGTATGCTCATGGACTTCATGGTCCCAAAGGAGCTGCCATAACCTATCCTCAGGACTGGCAAGGACTTTGCCAGCCCCCGAATACACATCCTCAATTACCAGTCAAGCTCCAAGCGCTTTTGGATTTCAAAATTGCGGGCACCTTACTGCAGCCACAAACATGCTGGCCATGTTAAGTTACTTCATGGCCTGACCCAATCCATCATGGCCTGATCAGGCGGTACCGCCCTCCCGCCGCAGCCATGAGTTGAAGGCATGTGCGGTACGGGGGTCTGCCATACGGGCCAGCATTATGTTGCTGCCTGGTGGCCTGCTGCCGGCAGGATTTGAACCCAGGCGCCACACGTCCGCATGCTCCGCTGGCAAGCTGGCAAGGTGCGAGAGGCCAAACACGCCAGGAGGTGCTGGTGAGATTGGAGCTGTGGAAGGAGCTCTCAAGGCGACGGTACTGCCAGTCACACTTTCGGCCGCCACGGTCACACTACTGCTCGTGGACGGAGCCAGCGCCATGTGCTGCCGGGCAGCGCAATCCACCACGGCAGGGCAGGAGGGGGCCGAGTGCTGCACCTCCACAGCACATGCCTCCTGCAAACTGCCGACCACGCACCCCACCCTGCTGCCCTGTGTGCTGCAGCTTGGCAGCCCCTCATCTCCTAGGCAACCGCCCCAGCCAGGCTGGCTCAGCTGGTCAGCTGAGCTTGCTGCATCAGGGCTGACAGGCCGGCTGAAAGGTCCCATGGATTGGGAGCTCCAGAGGCTGCGGGTGTGGCTGGCGCGCCGCAGAGACAGGTGCAAGTGGCCTAAAAGGTCTGTGGACCATTGGACTGCCCGCGTGGACGGCCGCGCTGGTGGCACACACCCCGTGCCGGCTGTGACAGCCGTAGCTGTGACGTGCGCGCCGGGGCAGCTGCTGACCAGCTCAGGGGCTGTGACCGGCTCGGCGATGCAGAAGGGCAGTGGGGGCATGGCCCCGTGCAGCCGGTCAATTGACATGCACTGCGCACCACTTAAGGTGGCTGACCTGTGAAGAGCCTCCCGCTGCAGGTGTGCATTGTGTTGAGTCAGGGCACCAGCGGCAGGCCACTTGGCAGCAGCTGCCATTGCATCGCCCTGCACGTCGCCACCGCGCACACGCTCGGCCAGTGCTGCGGCGCGCAGCAGCGTGCTCGTGACTATCGTATCAGCTGGGAGGGCGGTGCACGGAGGCCCAGAAGCAGGGGTACAGGGGGGCACGCAGGGCAGTGTGCCACTGGGGCAAGGTGCACTAAGAGGGCCACATGTGACTGGGAGCTCCATGCTGCGCGTGTGGCGGTGGTTGGCCGGCGCCTGTGACGCGTCACAGCGCGGGGCGTCACAGCTGCCGTCACACACGAGCACCGGGTCTGACGCGTCACAGCAGCCGGTGCTGCACGGGTGCTGTGACGAGGATTGCAGTGTAGCCAGCACTGAGGCGGCCGCTGCCACGGTTTGACTGTGTGCCTGCCGATCAAGGCTGCCCATCACACCACTGCTCTGCATGCGCGCGTACAAGCTACTGGCAGGGCAGCTCTGCAGGTCAGTCCATCGGGCACTGGTCACAGCGCAGTGGTGGCCCACAGCCAGGCGGGCATCCGTGCAGCTGGTGGGTGTCACAGCGCCGCCACTCAAACTGGGCACCTGCGCCTCGCAGCCGTGAGTTCCATACTCCACGCTGGCGCGGCGTGCTGCACTCCTGCGTGCGACAGGTGACGTTGCCCGTGACAGCACTTCAACAGGCGAGGCCGGCCGTGACCAGCGGCTTAGCCGCGACGGCTCACTGGTGTAACCAGCCACGTGCGAAGTGTGAGGCGTGTGTATAGACGTGTGACCCGCATGGGGGCCTGCAGAGAGTGGGCTGCCAGCTGCTGCCGCACATGAGGTGTTGCAGCTGTTGTCCCCAGAGCTAATGCTGCGGCTGGGGATGTGAAGGTGCGGCAGGTTGGGGACGGGCAGCAGATCTGGCTGTGGCACCGGTGCCACGGTGGCTGTTACAGCGATGGCTGTGACAGCCGGCGGTTGCCGTGACAGCAACTTTGCAGCAGCCTCTGCTATGGAGGGCATGGCAGTGCTGCGCCCCACATGCAGCCCGTGGGCGGGGCTTCCACTGCGGGTGGGGCAGGGCGGGGGAGGGCACTCCAGCACAGCACACCATCCAGCCGGGACTGTGTCCTGTGGATTGAGCTGCTGCTGTGAGCTGTGCATGGCGTGCCGTGTGGGGCTAGTGCTCCGAGAGGAGAAGAGTGAGAGCGGGAAGCGTGAGGCGGTCGGTGCAGAGGCGTGGCCTGGGGGGGTGGGGGGCAGGGGGGTGAGGGCACCTGTGGTGGCTGTGGCTGTGGCTGTAGCAGGGGCAGGGGCAGGGGAGAGTGATCCCTGGTGTGAGGTTGGTCCCTTTGCCATTGCCGGGGAGGCAGGCGGCGCAGGGGGCAAATGGCTGTGTGCGTGTCCACGGTGGCCTGCAGCAGGCGCTGCAGCTGCCGCCCTCTGCCTCTCCTTTTCATCGAGGTGCCTGTTTTGAGCGGGCGTGGTCGCAATGGCGGCTGCCCTTGGTGTGCTGCCAGACGCAGAGGGAAGGGCCATCCCAGCTGGAAGGTGCTGGAGCTGTGGGGTCATGTGCTTGGGTGTCAAAGTCACGCTGCCACGGGGCCCCTTGTGAACCCCAGCACGTGCCTTTTTCCGCTCGCGCTGCTTGGCCCGTTCGTCTGCCTGCCTGGCCCGTTGGGCTGCTGTCAGACGCCGGAACGCCAGGTACACACCGATCGCGGTCCCGTACACTGGGGTTGGGATGGCCACTCGGGTGAACCACTTAACTGCTCCCCCCAAGATTGGCAGCCGCCCCAACGTGCGCCGTGTGAGAGTCTTGGTCGCCTCTAGCAGTACACATGCACCAGTCACATGCACACACGCGGTGCGCAGTACAGGGGCGATGTGTGACCCCACTTCATGCGCCACATAGTCTTGGAGGTGAGGGGCGACGTACCTGCATGGATGCATGGGAGGTTGCATGGAAAGAGTTTGTGCGTGTTCCAGGTGGGTGCTGCGCCACTGGTGTCGGTCAACGATGGCTGAAAGGCTGATAAGAAGGGCCAGGAAGGAGGCTTGAAGAGCGACGAAAGGGCATGGGTGTGAGATGCTCAGCAGGGCAGGCGGAAGGGCAGGTTGAAGGGAAAGGTGAGCTCAACAGCATGCTGGCAGGCTCAGGTCTTGTACAGTAAGATGTGCGCGTGGTGCCACTCACTTATCCATGACGTAACCAGGTAGGGAGGAGAAGAAGGATTGAGGGTCACCATCATCACTCTCTGAGTCCCCTGCATGGGGAGGAAGGAACAGGACAGGGCAGGCAGCTCAAAGCGCTGTGGGTTCGTGATAGGCTGACAGCCATGCTAGCATACCACCCCCTGGTCCATGTCCTTGTGAGAGCAGCTGGTCGTGAGTAAGCTTTTGTTAGCGTCCCAGTGTGTGCTCGGCTTGCAGACAGGCCCGTTGCAAGCCCTCAGGAACGCATGCCGCAGCTGGTGTCCTGTTCTGGTTGCACATCCATGCCCTTTCCCCAGCTGCACCGCTGCCTTGGATGGGTGGCTGCATGTGGGGTCTGCATGCCGATGGTGCTGACAGGGCGCTGCTGCTGCATGCTTTGTTGGCCGCAGGTGCCAGGCGCAGCACAGTCAGCACGCACCGTCCTCTGAAGGCACGGGAATAATGTGCTCGCTGCTGCTCAGGAGCGCGTTAAAAGCGCTGAGAACGTAGGCATAGAGCGAGGATGGGGTGCTCCGCTGCACCTCTGGGGCTGCTAGAATTGATTCCAACCATTGCTCGCTGGCCTCCGGGCTCTTGTGCAGCCAGCCCAGCAGCTTGCGGGGCAGCCCCTTTTTCGCTGGCTGGTACATGCTCCAATTCGCAATGCTCAAGACATGTTGTTGATTGTTCCTAAACCCAATTGACGCTTTGTGGCGAAAGTTGTGGCAGGCGGCACAGCTTCACTTGCCACGTCAGCAGGGTTTAGAGCGTTAGGACCTAAATAGTCCCCGTCACTCGCCTCCAGAGGCCCCATACATTTGATGGTTGTTTAGCGCGTTGCGTGCATCATATAGCGCAGTCCCAGCATTGCATGATGAATCCCAAGGTGCATTTTCACCATGTACAACTCCTCTGCCAGAAAATTCAAAGCCTGTGCACGGTTGCCATGCTTAGTTCTTAACGTGCTTCACTGCATTCTATCATAATCTCAGCCACCCATCACACGCCTCAACAGCTCACTACCACCAGCGCCCAGAACGCTGCCCTGCAAGCCTCGTCGCGCAGCATCCCCATGCACAGTATGCCGCGGCTCCTGAGGCACCAGCACCACATCCGTGAACAGACCAAAAGCCTTGGAGTGGGACAAGTAGAACTCGCAGAAGGCATGGATAGATGAGCCATGTGTGTACCTGCAAAGTATCGTACAACGGCAGCAGCGAGCGAACAATGAAGCTGAGAGAGAGAGACACAGCTACAGGGGCTGTCACCCGCGAAGCAAGTGTGCATACTGGGCCACACCATTTGCTCTTCACGTGGCCTGGGCAAGGCCTGGGTGAGGGAAGCAGCATTGGGCCTGACATGACTCCCCTCTCACCCACTGGCTGGCAGGCCCCCCTCCCTATTCCCACCCCCCCTGCCACCCCCCTCTCCAGCATGCACGCTGGACCATGGGTACCTGCTGCAACCTCGCCAGGCCACGACACTGTATGGGCCTCACACCTCACACCTCACACCCTCACACCCTCACACCTCACACCCTCACACCCTCACACCTCACACCCTCACACCTCACACCCTCACACCATCACAGCCAGCGAGCCTGATAAGGCGCAGCTCACCACTCTGTGAGTGTAGGTGCCTCTTCAGGCCGCACGTGCATGGCCAACACATGGATCGCATACCCCCAGTCTGCGTGTGCACAGTTGAAATGCACAGTCCAGGCACATGCTTCATGTCTCGTGTTGCAGGTTGGTTGTCAACGTGTCGAGAAAAAGCAAAGAAACATGCAGCATGGAGTCAAATCACATACTGTGTCCTGCCTTGCTGCTAAATCAGGTGTCAAAGACATGTGCGAAAAGCCATCACGCTTGATGGAACACCGGCACAGAAGTCTTCATCCCTAGCAACCCAAGGCCTGGTTCCATCACTTGCACTGTTATGTATGAGTGCCAGATCAATAGGGATGCAGCATGGTGCACAAACAGCTGGCACAGGTGGAGCAGGTGTGTGCCTATGAGATGTGTGGTAGACTGTCTGCACACCTGCCACCATCCTCAGCGTTGCTTCGCAGCCAAGGGCACGTTCCATAGATCGTGGCCACACCTAGATGCAACGCATGTGACCGATCACGCATCTGAAAGGGTGGGTTTGTAACAGCGTACCAATGCCGCTTGCCTGAGCTTAGATGAGCACCATCATGGCATGCACGGGTCACCATGACTTGTGGCCAGCTGCAAGCTGCTGTAAAAAGCCAACAGGCCAAGCAGGTGGCAAAGCTTTCTGCCATCTGCATGCTCGATGGGCCCTGTTAATATGAACAGCAGGTGCTGGGCGGGTGCCGGTTAAACCCTGTCCCAGCACTACAGTACCTCTGAGAATACTAGGACAGGTGCTTGTCAATCGCTGCCGCCGGCCCCAGCACTACAGTACTGTACTGTACTGTACTGTACTGTACTGTGCTGTGCTGTATTGTACTGTACCTCACCTCCGCCATGACGTAATCCACTCGACGCTCCCGCAGCAGCCGCTCCATGCCTCTCAAAACCAGCCCATCAAAACCCTGCACCCGGCCGGTCAGCACCACGTAGGTGTACATGACTGCATGCCCAAGTCTTAATATCGGTAGTTCAGCATGGGGTTCAGGACCCTGCAGGGCGCCTCATGAGGTATCTGCAGGCCTGATCTCTCAAACAACTGCCCTGCTCCACCAAGGCGCCAACAGCGCACACAAAGCTTCTCAGCAGCCTCCTAAAGGCCGATGGGAGCGGCCCTTTGGCAGAACCGTGCTGTACCGCGGTGCTGCGCAAACCTTGGGAACCTTGGTCCGGCATGGGTGGCTGTTGGGAGAACCTCTGTAGAGATCTGCTGCCATGCGGAACTGCCACCTGCACCCACCTGCGCGCTGCTGAACCCACCAGCACACTGCTGCATGCACCCAACCATCCCCCATGCCCCACCCCCGCCCACCTGGCCTCACCCATGCAGGGCTGCCCATATCCACTCGCCCACCCACCCATTTGCCACAAACCCAGCCACATATCCACCCACACACTTGCCCGCGCAACGTCACATCCATCTGCTCATGTGCCCTGCTACACCCCATCCCATCTGCGCTGCACCAGCTCACCTCAACTCCTTACCTGTGTGTCCACCTTGACCAGAAACAGGCGGGCAGGCGATGGGAAGGCGTCATCCAGTGCAATGGTGCTGACGTTAATGCCGGCCGCCCCACCACCCGCTGCAGCAGCTGACCGGAACGCCGGATCCTCATCGGGGATCAGTGGGCCTGTGTATTGCCATAATAAGGATCAATGACATGTTACTATCGATCTGTGGAGGTGTGGTCTGCATCTAGTGATGCCTGCGGATGCCTCTCATGGGCTGCTGCTCCAGGTTCCCACCCTCCCCCTTCCCTCTCCCCCTCCCCGTCCCCGCCACCCTGCCCCTTCCCATCCCCCAGCCACCCCACCCCAAGAGGCGCCTTGCAGGAGGCCCAAATTAGGGCTTGTACGTGCGGGTTGCAGGGCTGGGTAGGCCACAGAATGCGGACTTCGTCGAGTAAGAGGCATGGCAATCGTGCACGGCAGCTATGCAAGCCGATGGGCATAGGACTTTGTAAGCAACTCAAAGGCGAGGCCTGCTGCAAACAGGACAGTAGCACAGTGTGCACCTGCAACCTTGCAGGAGCATGCAGGGTGCCACCAGGCCACTGACCTGCATGGTCCTCAGTACCCCCCAGCGCATGGAACTCCACTGTGGCATTGGACACAGCAGCGGCAGCCTGCGCCACATCAGGATCGCAGTACACATGGTGAAATGGACCGTTCAGCCGTGCACATAGCCCGTTCAGCTCCATCCTGCAAGCTCCGCTGCCTGCATGGCTCTCTTTGAGCTTCACTCTGGAAGACTGCGACATGGGAGCTCCACCTGTCACCCCTTTCACCAGCACGCTGTCACAGTGGAAGAAGAGTGAATGCTGCCGCCCTCTAGCAGCACCCAGGCCGGACTGCTGCACCCACCCACCTTTTGAACGAGCTCCACTTTGCCCCAGCCGGGCTTGCGCGATGCTGCGAGCGTGGCAGCTGCACGCGCATGGTTTGTGGGTGACGGCTCAAAGCACACCACACGGCCAAAACGGGCATCAGCTGCGGCTGCACACTGCGCGCCATCAAACACGCCCACCTGTACAGCACATGTTGTTTAAATGACACTGTACACTGTTTACAAGAGAGCATGTGCAGTAAACGGGGTACAGAACACTGTGCATGTGACGGGAAGAGGTGGGCATCGTCCCGGCAAGGTGTGGATTTGTTTGTGTCATAGTGTGGTGTATGGTATTGTTGAACTCAAGTGGGCATGAACCGTTTTGCAAGCAGGCAGGAGTCTGCTGGGTGTAAAGGCCAACAATATTAGTAGCACACACAGCCATCCATGATGCATCCCAAACACACGCACCTCCACCACTGTGGCGGTAGGCGGGTCTGGGTGTGCCGCCAGCAGGCGGCCATACACCTCATCAGCACTCAGCCGCAGGTGGTTGGTGAACCTGTGTGGCCAACATGCAGAGGATTTTATTCTGTAAGCTCAAGCACTGGGTGCAGTGTGGAACGCAGCTCGCGGTGTTTTTGAGCATCATACAGCATTATAGTACGGTTGAAGGCTTTATGAGATTTATGGTACGACACCACCGAGGTAAAAGACTGAAGAGTGTCACTGCAGGCAGTCGAGTGGCATGCAGGCGTACCATGCAAGCTGCTACACACCATTCAAGCCGTGCAACAACGCCAGCTTGTCCATGTGCATGGTGTGGTGCATGCATGGCCAGTCTGCCTCTCGCACTGCTCACCTACCTGTGCACCATGTAGCGGCCCATGGCTTGTGCACCAGGCACCATCACAGACCATGCTGAGAGCAGCGTTAACCACAAGTGGAGAACAGGGAGTGCATTCCCTTGGGCATGTAATGACTGTTCACTGCGTGCACCACCAGCAGCCTGGGCAGCACTGGCTGTGGCAGTTCTGCACGCCATGTTGTGCCGTGTTGTGCGCCTGTACAGCAGACCTGGAAATTACTAGATGGGCTACTGGTGCATGCACATCACCCTCTCCTGCTGCCCGGCATGCTGTTGCTTGAAAAAGGTTGTGAGATGATCTAACTGGTTACCAGCAGCACGATATGTGGGACGCAGCAAGGGAGCAGTGTGATGGCACAAGATGAGACTGAGGCAGCGATACTTGCGGTACTTGCAAAAATCCAATACAGACACTGAACATCACACCCAACCCGACACCTTGATTGCATCCTATCATCATTTGAACAAACTGGCTCCAGCGCCCGCCAGCATTGGATACAAGCGCGTCAGCACCAGCAATGAGACTAGGGTTTTCAAGGGATCCAAGGGATTTGAAATGATGTTGTAAGCCTCTATGATAAAATGAACGCACACGACATAGATCTGGCTGCCAGTGATCTCAAAAACGCCGCAACAGATGTATATGGTGCACGGAACAGCGATTTGCTGTGCAGGCTGCCTGACATCGCATTCTCCCAACTCTTCAACGCCCTGGACCCAGCCAGCCAGATGCACTTGTTCTGCAGCTGCAGAGCTGCTCGGGACCTTGTGCTTCGGAACTGCAGCTCAGTCTCTTACTCTGTGCAGCGCTCCATGACTGGGCATGCACAGCTTGCACAGGTTGCCAGCCGCTCGCTCACGCTGCCACTGTACCTGCATGGCACGGCATGCACAGCAGGCGTGCTGAGCACGGCGGCAGCGTATGATGCAGCTGGGTCAGCTCATGGCTGGAGCACAGTAACGTGGCTGTGGCTATGCATGCCGGTGCGTTGACAATGCATTGACAATACAACTGCGAGCAGCCGCGTATCATGTGCCCTGTGGAAGCAGACTGGAACGTGGGAGCATGATGATCATGTGCACGCATAACACCTTACACCACTACCCTCTGCTACCGCAGGGCGAGGTGCTCCCAGTGGCATGTGCCCAGCTGCTGCCCCTAGCCTTCCCATCCCTCGAGCATCTCACCCTGGAAGGAGCCATCCAGCTGCAGCCCTCCCACTTTGCCAACCTGGCAGCCCTCCCAGCGCTCACTCAGTTGACACTCCAGTGCGTCTCCTTTGGAGCCTCCACTGCTGCCACGCCTACGGCCATGCCGGATGGCCAGGATTGGGCATCATCAGCGCAGCACGGCCTGGGGCTTCAGGTCTCGAGCTCTGCGCGCCAGCACCAGGCAGCACATGGCCATCTGCCGGCCGTCTTTTCACACCGGTTCCCTGCGTCTCAAGGGGCCAACCGCCAGCAAGGCCATGGGCTGGCGAGGCACCCCCACAACCTCTGGCATGGCACAGGCAGGCATGGCGCCTCTGCGCATGCCGGTCCATCCCTGCGAGCCATGCACATTCGCAGGCGCGCCACAGGAACGAGTGTGTTCCTTCCTGCAGGTGGCACGGCATGCATGGACCTGGCCGGGGTAGGGCTGGCAGATGCCCCATCAGACCCAGCAGTGGCTGCAGAGTGCCTGGCCCTGCTCTCACACCTTCCACGCCTCACCTCCATCTCACTCTTCCTCACGGAGCTGCTGGACCTCTCACCCCTCTCACACCTCGCGCCAAACCTCACTCGGCTGGAGCTCAGTGGGTCACACAGTGTGATGGCCCGGCTCATTCCTGAGGATGGCCTCTGGCGCATGACGGTCGTCTCAAAGCCCATAGGCCAGGCCGCTCCAGTTGCAGCAGGTGCCATGGCCTCAGCCCATGCTGACACACCTGCTACAGCATCTGCTGCAGCAGCTGCAACAGCTGGTGCAGCCACCGCGGTCGCAGCTGTTGATCCCCATGTGCTGCTTAACAGCCCTTGGGAAGGAGCAGCAGAGGCTGCAGCGGACCGCGCTCTTGCTCTGTTGGGTGGCCTTGCAGCTGTCACGAGCAGCAGTGGCAACACAGCTGTCAGACCAGCCACGCTACTTGGTGACGAGGAGACTCAAGGTGAGGGGCAGGATGACAAGATCAGCGCCAGCCATCGATATACGGCTTCACTGAGAGCTCAGCGCGCGGCTGTGCAGGACCCTTGGGCAGCGTGTGGCCTGCCGTTATGTGCACTGACACAGCTAAGGGAGCTGCGTATCGACGGGGTGTCGAAAACATTGCGTGCGCCGCAGCTGGCGCCACTGGCGGCAGCGTGTAAGGTTCTCACGGTGGGTTTGGGACAATGCCCTGGTTTGCGGCTGTGAGGTTGCAGCACGCTGCGGACAGCAGGGCAGGATGGCAGCAGCTGTGCACTGCAACGACACTTGTCTGGAGCGATTGCACACGCTGTTGCCTGCAGCAGCGAAACCTGATGCGGCCCTGCCATTTTGTGTGCAGCCATACAGCAACGGTCCTCGCTCTGACTGCCGACCCTGACTCGCTACCCATTGCTTGTACAATGCAGGCTATTGAGCTGTCGGCATCAGTCGATGGCGCTGCACTCGCGGCCTTGCTAGCCGGTCTGCCAGCCCTCCGCCACCTGTCTGTTGCAGGGGTCACTGCACCAATGCCAGATGCCTTGCCACCTGCGCCCCAGCTGCGTGCCCTGGAGTTTGGCAAGGGAGCCACGACCTGTGAGCTGGATGTGCATGTGGCCGCACGTCTTCCTCTGTCAGGGTTGACACAGGTAAGCCAGGCAGGCTGCTGGCTGCTTCTTGGGATCCACAACCTATACACAGTGACTCTTGTCTGGGTCACATGCTCTGGTTCCTTCGGTTGCTAAGGTGCAACCGCATCCTCTCTTGATTGCTAGATGTTGGTCTGTAGCATCAAACGGCACTGTCAACATCATCAGTCTGCACAGCAGCTGCCCATCCCACACTCACCCATGCCTCCTGCGACTTACCCACCAGTTGCGTCGCTTGCTTCTTCCGTACACACTGCTCAGATGTTTGAGCTGCAGGGCCTGAGCTTGGTGCTGGGTCAGAGCCTGCTGCCTGATGAGGCTCAGGAGGAGCTATCCAACGCAGCACACAACCTTGGAGGTGCCCCAACCGTGCGGCTTGCCGACGGCCATGTAGGCCTGACGTGCCGCAGCCCCTTGGTGGCAGCTGCGCTGGGGGCATCTGCCCTTTTCAGTGCACTGGCCCCGCTGGCGCCCCACATGCGTGTGCTGAGCATCCAAGGGCCGGATGCAGAGCTGGTGGCTGCCCATGCTGGGGCAGGGGCTGGGGGCCCCTTAGAGCTCTCAGACCGGGACTTGTTTGTCCTGGGGGACATGCTGGGGGTGGCGGCAGAGGCGGTGGAGGTGGAAGAGGCATGCGCTGGGGATAGGAACGGGCATGGCCGTGCCTCTGGGTCAAGCGTTGACCCATCTTCCAGCAGTGCACATGTTGGGGGTGGCAGCGGTGATGGCGCGCATGGCAGCATGCGCAGCCACAACCAGGGGCACCACAGCCAGCAGCCTGCGCAGGGCCCTTTGGGCTTGGACGTCTCTGGGCTGAGGGCATTTCTGGGAGCAGGGGGGATGGTGCCAGGGGCACTGCCGCCCAGCGGGCTGCTGGCATGGCAAGGCCAGGGCGGTGGCGACATGCAGCAAGCAGAGGAGGCTGCTATGACTAGTGTGAGCGCTGATGGCGAGGACGGCGTGGGAGATGAAGGGGCCAGCGCCTCCTTGTCACCCTCACATCACAGGCCACACGTTGACGATGAAGATACCAGCGACCAAGATGATGACCATCACAGTGCCAGGAGCAGTGGGTGTGCAACAGGGCACGAGCCTGCAGGGAGCAGCAGGCTCTGTGGTGCACTGAGGGTGCAAGAGCTAAAAGGACGAGTGCGGCTGGAGGCGTTGCAGGTACGACATGCATTCACGACATGCATTCACGACATGCATTCACAACATGGCATTCACATGCATTCACAACATGGCACTCACATGCATTCGCACCATGCATCTACATCATGCTCGGCCATGCCACGTTGCTAGGTTGCCTTTTTCACAAGGGGGCGTGTGAGCGGGCGTGTCCTGCATCGCATGCATGGAAGACTGCAAACGGGGTATGCCCAGCAGCTAGCTGGCATCATGAGCGCCGTACACTTGATGATCATGGGGCAGAACGTAAAAATGCACGGCGATGTTACGGTAGGCTATTATGCCACATAAATGCCACATTATGCGTCATGCCATGTAAAGACGTACTGCTTGTGCTGTATTACGTGCAGGTGAGCATGTGTGTGCTGCGGCCATCGTTCTGGAGCGCGCTGCAGCTCGCCCTGCCCTCCCTCAAAGTCTTAACGCTGGGCCGCGCGTGCGGTGGTGCAGTGGGCGTGGCTGACCTCGCGCGCTTTGTCATGACGATGCCCAGGGGTCTGGAGCTGCGCGCATCTGCGCTTGCACGTCAGCAAGAGGCGGCCGCACTGGCTGCTCTGGCTGCGCTTGAAGCCCTTGAGCTCGAGTAGTGCTGACCCACACAGTCAAGTGTGCATCACCCTGATGAAAGGGATGAACCAACTCGTCTGCTCATGGCTGCTGCTGCTGCATTGCACCATGTTTCAGGTCCCCGTGGTACGGAGTTGACATGTTGCTGGTGTGTGGTGGGCGGGGGTGGGTGGGGGTCGCCTGCCGCTGGGCTGGTGGCCCCGGGGTTCACCACAAGACCAACGTGCATGGCACCACAGCAACATCTCCTTGCCAGGTTCTAGCTGGGACTAGCTGGCAGGTGCCACTTTGGCTGACCAGCTACACAGCCGCACCCCGCTTCGATCTGCACTGTGAGCTGTCTTTAGCCTAGCGGGTGGCAAAGCCAATCCTTTAGCTACAGAACCTGGTCTCGCACGGACCTCAAGCATTTCTAGATGCCAAAGCTGCATCTTCATCCCAGCGCACGCGCTGCGCAGAAGCCTGTAAGCGCCAGGCCATCTCAGCGGCGACCCATATTACAGAATCGTATAAGCGCTGCAGTCTTGATTAACACGCACAAGCACAGACGACAAGCACCAGACAAATGCACACATCAACCCAAGGCCTCATTCAAATGCGTCACTCACGCGAAAAACTTTGAGCAGGTCGACAGCAACGTGAGCATCGCGACCAGTCGCGCTCTTACAATCCAGAGACGCATCACCGTGCTCAATCGCAGTGGCTGGCGGTTCTCTTGAGGGGGCCAAGGCACTCGTTTCGTCTCTGCTGCATCACTGGAACAGACCCATCAGAGCTTACCTAGGCTCCAATTCATAGGCGACACCGCCTCAAGTTTTGACTTGTCCAAAAGTCACTGCCCCCACGATGCCTCCGCGAGGCAGCACCAAGGCCCCTAAGGCAACGGCTGCTAAGGGGAAAGCGGGTGCGCGCTGGGTTCGGGGTAACGTGTTCAAAGTCCCTTGACCTGCTGCCCCGCCAGCCCCACCCAGTCAGTGCTTGACCGGCACCCTCCGCTGCCGCCGCGCATGGTGGATGCGATGCAGCTCCTGCTTTTTCACATCCTTCGACAGCTGTTGCCTCGCGCATGCGACCCTGGAACACCTGCATGCTAACATTTCATCTGCCCTCCATGTGTTTGCGTGCACGGTTAACCCAGCCTCCCCTTGCATGCCCCTGACCCCACACCCTCGCAGAACCCAAGGTGGAAGAGGTGGAGGAGACGGCGCCCCGCAGCTCAGCCAAGAAGCAAAAGGTGGAGCCCAAGTCCACGGCCAAGAAGCCAGCCAAGCCTGTGAAGGAGGAGGAACCCAGCGAGGAGCCTGAGGCAGCGCCTGCGACCAAGGGCAAGGCGAAAGCCAAGGCTCCTGCCTCAGGGGCCAAGAAGACGCCTGCATCCAGCAAGAAGGGGTCAACAGCAAAGAAGGCGGCGCCCAAGGTGAGCGCAAGACATGCCAGCAGTCCCCTGAAGCATCATGCACAATCGCACGTGTGTGGCCACAAACCACGCCATGGCCCACCCTTCCTGAGCTGCATCTCTACCACTTGCGCAAAACAAGGCATGCAGCACGGCTACCCCTACGCACAAGCAACCCTGCACTTGCATGCATGGTCTGCGAGCATCTCGCATGGCACACCACACCTGCACGCCCCACGATGCATCAGGCTGCTCGCCACATGGCCCTCCCAGTGCACCACGCTTCTCACCGTGTGCCTGTGGTCGTCCTTTGCTTGCAGCGTGGCAAGAAGGCAGCAGCGGAGGATGCCAACGCGAGTGACGACGATGATGAATACGAGGCTGCAGGCAAGCTGGCCAAGGATGACGAGGATGTGGACACTGATGACTTGATGTCAGATGGCACAGAGGACATTGAGGGTGAGAATCACACAGCGGCATGCCTGCACGCACCTCATGCACAGTTGCATGCATATACAGGATCTGGGATCGCCGTATTATTATTTTTGTGTAAAGGATCTGGGACATGCCTGTGCAGCTGTAGCTCGCACGCTGCTCATCAGTCATCACTGTGTTGTCCTGCTGATGTGTGCGGCCGAGAGTGGGGGGCATGCCCCCAGGGCTCCTGCAGCACGCCCAACAACATCGCAAGTACTTACCAAGAACTTAGCCAAGAACTTAGCCAAGAACTCGGCCAAGTGGAGATGCCCCTCGAGACTCGGGAGGTGGAGATGATGGCCAATGTGTGGTTGTCCCAACAGGTCATCATCCCCACCCCCCGAGTCTCGAGGGGCCACCATCCCCACAAAAAAACTACCATCCCACCTCCTCGCCCCCTGCCTGCCGTGCTGAGCAAATACTCAAGCATCCCCCCCCCGCCCCCCACCCCTTACCCCCACGCACACCACACACACCAGGGGACACAAGCTCGGAGGAGGATGACGCCGCGCCGCGCCGTGCCGTGCGCAAGCCCGCAAAGAAGGCGGCCAAGAAGGGGGCGAAGCGCGGCGCGCCAGGCCGCAAGGCCGCGCCTGCCAAGCGTAGAAAGGTGGGGCGACGGTGATCGTTTATCGCAAGGATGGCCAGTGCCTTTTCTCTGCAGCACATGGGGATGCCGGTGGGAGCTGCTCTGGACCTGTTCTTTTGCGAGGCTGACAGCTGAGGGGGTTCGCAAATCCCTGGCTTCCCTGAGACGAGGAGCTGCTGCGTGGATGCTGTATGCCCTAATCCCACACACAGCATGTCAGCTCCCAGCCAAAGTGGCCTGCATTGTGCACGTCCCACTCTGTGCACTGTGTGATGTGTCCTCACTGATAGTGATCATGGATTGTGACGTTGATGGTGATATGGATGTGCTGGTGGTTGTGGATACTGACAGTGGTCGTGTACGGTGGTCGTGGTGTGTGCGTGGGCGCAGGCTGACGACGACAGTGATGAGGAGGACAGTGATGAGGGGCTGGTGACATCAACGTGCCGCCCCGCCAAGCTCGCAACGGGCACGAGCCGGTCGGGCCGCGCGCGCAAGGTGCGCGCACACCCACCCAGCGCTGAGGGAGTGCCGCTCCTGCAGGCGCACACACCGTGTTGGCATGCTACACTTGGTACATCTATGCGCGTGTCTGGCGCCTGGCCATGCGTATCTGTTGGCGATGCACAGTTTCTGACGCTTGTGTTGCTGTTTCTGCCGTGTGTGTTGCTGGGTGAGACGGGGGTGTTGCAACTGATGTACACGCTTGGTCGGGAGGGCTTCAGTGCGTACGCCATAAGTTCTGCATGCAAGGACTTGCAACTAACGGTTTACTAGTGCCATGCCTGCTTTGGTGGCCTGCTGTGATGTGCGCAGCCCACCAACTTTGGAGATGTGTTCGTGGACATTGACAGGGTGGCGCCCGCACGCGAAGACTCAGACCTGTCCGAGGAGGAGGTGCGCTGCTGTACAAACAAAAGATTGCAATCTGAGCTACAGAAACGGGGTTCAAGACAGTATGAGACTGGTATCATCTTGTAACGCAGCTGTGTTGTTTGTTTGTGCTGGGGCGAGCGCTGCTGACTTTCAACCTGACTGCGGCCTGGTGATTCACTGTGCGCATACACGCATGCATGCACGAGGGACAGGACCACCACAAGCACATGACACACGACTGGGCGGGAGCACGTGAGGTGGCATATATGTGGATCTGCCTGCGCGGGCGTGGGCACGTTATGCAGTATGCCTGACGCGGAC
Organism: Chlamydomonas applanata; assembly: GCA_001662365.1. Taxonomy (NCBI): domain Eukaryota; kingdom Viridiplantae; phylum Chlorophyta; class Chlorophyceae; order Chlamydomonadales; family Chlamydomonadaceae; genus Chlamydomonas; species Chlamydomonas applanata. Next base: position 44,655 of record BDCZ01000033.1, read on the forward strand.
ACATGTGGCTGGCTGGCTTGTCCTGTGGCTGGCTGTGCATGCAGGAGGATGAGGACCTGGACGTGAGTGAGATTGATGAGGAAGATGAGAAGCCCGCACGCGGCCGTGGCCGTGGTGAGTTCCATCATAGCTCGGCTTGAGGGCCTGGGGGCTGTGCTCCTGCTGCTGTGGCTGCGTGCCTGTACCGCGTGCAACGGCCGCAGCTGGCATGCGGCCTGCTGCTGCTGGCATGTGTAGGCAGGGCGGAGCTGCTGGTGTGCAGCCGCCTTTGTTCGCGCTGACAGCGCTGAAGGCTGTGCGTGCTTTCCTAGTTTTACTTGGGTGCTGCTGGGTGCGTGGTGCTCCCCAAGCACTGGTCCGGCCGGTGCTGACTGCCGCGTTGCCTGCCTGTGGCTGATGTGCATGCGCAGCTTCGCTGGCCAACTCGAAGAAGAGCCCACGCCTGGCCGGGAAGCCGCGCAAGACGTGGAACAAGGATGTGGCGGACGACAGCGAGGACGACGAGTAGGTAGCCAGTAGGCCACTTTGCTGAGCTGTGAGGCTTGCTCTGGACATGAGGCGCCAGCCGGAGGCCTCCCCTGGCGCTGCCTGCAAGCCGTTCGAGTTTACCTGGCGCAAGGGGGCGTTGTGGGGCGGTGGGAGATGCCGAGGGGCGTGGTCATGGGCCCATGACACTCATGGATGCTGCCCGCCATGTGCTGGGTAGTGCGCCTGGGCCGAGTGTGCGGTGGTTTGGGTGGTTGACAGTTGGGAGGATGGTGGGCTGGACTGGCTGTGTAGCTGCGATGCTCCCAGATGTGGACTGATTGAGCCGCACCTGAAAGCAGTGGCGGTTGCTCTCTACCAGCCCTGGCCTTTGCCCAACGGACACAACGGCACCAGAGGGATGTGTTTGGTGAGCTCGTCTTTTGGACCTGACCTGCAAGTGCTGGTCGCTGGACGCTGCCACTGGCTGCACGGACTGAGTCGCCATTGCTGTGCCTGACACATCCCTTTTATTCCTGTGCATTGATCTGGTGGTTTTGGGTGTGCCTGTGTGCGTGTGTGTGTGGACCGGGGTCTGGGTTTTGTTGCCTGTACGACCGAGCCGAAGGACACCTGACTGACTGGCTGGCAGATTCGCTGGCAGACTGAGTGACTGACTGACTGTCATCTGTGCACATGCGCATCACGTGTGTGCCAGCAATCGTACATAGGCACTTTGGCGAGTGGCACATACATGGGGTGCCCCCTGACTGTTGACACGCGTTGCTGTGTTGTACGACTGGTGGGGGTGGGCGAACAACTAACGCGTGTGCCTTGTGGCGTGTACCATGTGCATTCGGCGTTGCTTGCATGCGTATCAGGGCCGTGCAGGGTTTTGAAGGTGCTGGAGTGGTGTGCATTACGCTGCTCAGCCACCTGCGCTATCTGCACCACCCATGCTCGAGCATGGTGTGTTGCTTATCCTCAAGGTGGCTGGCCATCTGTTGATCACGAACATTGTAACATTCATTTCAGCTGTCGCCCGAACCATGGTCCTGAGCATGTATAAGCAGCAGCTTCAGCAGGCATGGTGGCAGCAAGGGCTGGAGCTCAAGAGACATGCATTCTCAGCAAGCAGGCGCCATCTTCCGGGAAGTCGAATGGGCACGTGCAACACTCGGTTATGGAAGTGGCCAGCCGACAGGGGTGGTGTGAACATGACAAGATATGATAGGAGAAACCAAAAGGGAGGAGGTGTCAGGTGTGGGCAGACGCCACACAAGGGTTGTGTGGGCCGGTAGATGCTGGGCACGAGTCACCTTCATAGGTGACCAGACTGACCACACCTTGCATACCATCGTGCCTCTCGCCATACAATTGTTCATGTGCAAGACCGGCACTGGACCCTTGTTTGTGCCCATTCCATTTGATCTTTTCACCTTTGCAACATGCACCCTACATCTGTTTTGATGCAGTGGGCTGTGGACATCACAACCACAGTACATGCAACAGTACAGCTCAATGGTGTGTTCAACTTTGCATTGCTTGCAGTTTGGCATGCATTTGGGCATGCCGATGGTGGCTACCTGTGCAGGTTCTGAACCTGTGCGTGCTATGGTCTGGTGCCCCTGGTATGGCAGGGCGCCTGTGTGCAAGCACGCCTGCTCCATGCGTGTTCCCCCTGCCCAAAGCCCTGACTCTGGCACGCAGCAAGGTGGTGCAGCACCCTCACCCTCAAGATGACCAGTATGGCAGGAAGTCAAGTGCGCAGACACGAGCATATCTATGGCGTTGGGTGGAAGGCGAAGGGCTTCAAACTGTGCGCTTCTTCAGGCTGTGCCAGACTGGAGCTGCCGCTAGCATCAATCATTTGGACAGTTGATCCATGCTGGCAAGTGGGAAAGGCCTGACACTGAGGCATCAACCATCAGCTGCAGATGTGTCTAGCTGTTGTGGAACGGCACGACACTGAGGCGGCATCAACCATCAATCATTTGGACAGTTGATCCATGCTGGCAAGTGGGGAAAGACCTGACACTGAGGCATCAACCATCAGCTGCAGATGTGTCTAGCTGTTGTGGAACGGCATGACACTGAGGCGGGAGGCACCAACCATCAATTGACTGTAGTGCATGGCTGCATGCGCATACGCTCGCCAGCAGGCAGCATGCAACCGCGCGCAGTTGCCGTCCAGCAGGTGTGGAAACACACTAGCGCACATGGACATGCGCGCATGTGTGCGCCTACCTAGTCTGCGTGATGTGAGCTCAGGGGACCTGTTGCAACCGTGCCACAGCTTCTGCATGTACTGGCGGAAATATATGCTGAAGCGCTGCGTTGCCAACCAAAACTGCGTGCACACGGTTGCCAGTTGGCCGATTTGTGAGAGGTAGTGAGCAACTTTTGTTCGGAGGGTGCGTCATGCGATTGGGCTTATTCCTTACATTGCGCTGCATAATCATACTCTGCGTATTGAAACTACCACTATCCAAAGTCGTGCTTGAATGCCCTCGTGGCCTTCCGAGTGCCCGTTTGCTCCTATCAATTACATGAAATGATTACTTGCGTTCTGCACACCAACTAGTGCGCGGGTGGTTGAGGGCATTTTGGGGGCTCAAGTGCTAGGCCCAAGATGTCGGACGATGGCGACATGGATGTAAAGAAGGGAGCTTGGACCCCGGAGGTGCGGTGCGGTAGACTTCATGCAGTTGTGCACAAACGAATTAATGGGACCAGCCCGGAGTGCCTCCCAGGATGGTCCGCTGCACAGGGAGCTTGCTAAGCCGGTGTAGTTCAATCGCCTGTGCCTTGCATGCCAGCAGTTGACAACTTCCCAGGGTTTGCAAGGGGGGCTATGTTTTTCATGGAGTGCCGCGTGCGAGCCTGAGGGTGCCTGCCGCATGCGGGTGGGCATCGGCGCTGCTTGCGATAGCGATCAGCCAGCAAACTGATGCCTTCTCAGGAAGACTGCAGCCAGCACAACCAACGTCGTCCGCTAATCTTGCATTCTTGCTCGCTGCAGGAGGACAGAACCCTTGTGAAGCTTATCAGGCTGTATGGGACGCGCAACTGGTCCATCATCGCAGCCAGTGTACCGGGGCGATCGGGCAAGAGCTGCCGGCTGAGGTGCGAAGGAATCAAGCAACAAACGGACTTTCAAGCTACTGCACTGCGCCCTCCTGCACGTATGCCTCCTGCGCACATCAACGAACTGCCCTGCTCACTTCCTTGGGCGCAGATGGCACAATCAGCTGAATCCACAGGTCAAGAAGGACCCGTTCAGCGACTGGGAGGATGCCGTCATCGTCCAGGTTGGTGTAGTGGGAAAGTTGTCTTGCATATCACCAACCTGTGGCAGCATTTGGAAGCATTGGTATGATGCTGTGGCACAGACAAACAGCTATAAGGGTTATCATCACCAGCATTTGCACCATGCAAGCGCCTGTTGGTTGGCCATCGCGTGCTGCATGCGATGTGTGACGCATGCAGCACGGCGGTTAGCCGGCCGCAGCCATGCGATCGAGGACATAGATACGTAGCGTTGGACACACAGGGTAACAACGTGCCGCATCTCCTGTGTGGGCTTGCGCCTGTGCAGGCGCATGAGGTGCACGGCAATAAGTGGGCTGCGATTGCAAAGCTCATGCCTGGGCGAACTGACAATGCCGTCAAGAACCACTGTGAGCACCGCAACGATCAGAATCTAGTAATCTTAAGTAACTGAGAGCAGCTGCATGCACACTGTGTGGATCTATGTGCACCCATCTCATGGGCCCCCGGAGGATGCTGCTCAGCGCTCGGGGCACTTTTCAACGTCCCACTCGGCTTCAACACATCAGCTGGATGTGCCACCTGCAATGCTGGCTGGCTGCACCCCTCTGCCTGACGGTTGCTTCGCTCCCGCGTGCTGCTGATCCATGCACTCCTGATCCTGCTGGTCCATGCGTGCAGGGAATGCAACGCTCAAGCGAAAGGTGTCCACAAACACCCTCAAGAACCACTACCTGCGTGAAGGCCACTCCTTGCAGGAGCTGCTTGACATGATGCCTGAGAACCATGCGATGCCTCCTGGTGGTTTTGGGTCAGGCCCAGGGATTGAGGACTATAGCGATGGGGCTGGAGCGGACTTCATGGCGATGGAGCAGGCAGCAGCAATGGCAAGCAGCCGGCGGGCTGCCGAGGACACCCCGCCACCGTCACGGGTCCGTGATTGCTATCAGCGCGCGCATGCGTGCGTGTGCAGCTGCAACTGCATCTGCACCTGCATCTGCATCTGCAACACATCCATCGCATCTTGCGTGTTCGTGTGGGAATGCTCCTGTGTGTGCGGAGCGGCTGCATGTTGGTGGTGGTGGTTGGGCGTGCTGAAGCTGGTGCGTGTTCCTGTGTGAAGACTGTGGGAGTGCCCGCCTTGCCGCAGGGCAGCAACCGCATGTACCACCCGCCTTGACCCAGCTCATGGTGCCGCTGCGCTGATGCTTGTGCACTGCCCCGTGCGCAGCCCAAGCGCGCACGCAAGGCTGCCCGTGAGGACATGGGGGAGCGAAGCATGGGCGGTGGCATGGACCTAGGCATGCATGGCGACCCAAGGGACCAGCCAACAGATGCACAGCTCAGTAGCCTAGAGCTCCTCCAGGCTGGGGCGCCTGGGCTGGGTGGTCTGGGAGGCTTGCTGGGGGCTGGTGGCTTGGGTGGCATGGGCCACCAGCTGGGACCTATGTCCGGTGGTATGGGGGCCTTGGGGGGAGCTGGGGACTCGCAGCTAGCCCTGGGGCCTGCAGGCAATGGCCAGGGGGCTGGCATGGGCGTGGGTGCTCAGAGCCTGGCAGGGCAAGGCCAGCTGGGGGGCCTGCAGCTGCAGCTGGGTGGTAGCCTGGGTGCGCCCCGGGCCAGCAACGCGAACGTACCCGCGATGATGGCAGGTGGCATCCCGGTGGCTCCCCCAGACGCGCTGGAAGCGTTCAACGCGTTGCCTGATGCCACACGGCTGTGCCTCCTGGAGCTTGCACGGATTGCTGGTGGGACCAGCGGGACGCCGGCAACTGACCAGATGAACAATGTGGGTGCGACTGCCGTTGGGGCGTCTGTGAGCAGCAGCGGCGGCGTGAATGGGACGGAGCAGCAAGGCGCACGGCCGGCGGGGTCGATCGGGCACGGCGTGATGCCGAACGCCAGCAACGCCACGCTGCAACAGTTGCTGGCGGCGAACGAGCTCGTGGCGCAGGCGGTACAGCAGCAGCAACAGCAGCAGCTGCAGCGCAACATTTCGACGGCGTCCCAGCAGCTGCAGCAGCTGGTGGACGGCATGGGTGGAGGGCAAGGGGCGCAGGGAGGCATGCAGGGGTCTTTTACCTCGCTGCCCATGGGCATTACTGTGCAGGGCTCCAACCTGTTTGCTGGGCCATCAGGCGACGTGCTTGCGCTGCTCGCGCAGCAGCAGCAGAACCAGCAGAACCAGCTCCATCAGCTGCAGCAGCAGCAGCAACAGAGCCAGCAGCGCAACGCTACCCTTGCGGGCATCATGAACCTTGGGGGTGGCAGCTCTGCTGGCAATGCAGCCGACGCACTACAGATGCTTAGCTCGCAAGCCCAGTTGCAGTCACAGGCGGCTGCACCCTCCAGCCAGCTCGGCGTGATGCAGCGCATGCATGGTAGCTCTGGTGGTGACCAGCAAGGGCTGACGCTCAACCTGGGGGCTCTGGGCTCCCAGGGATTAGGAGTGGGGGGTCTGAACGTTGGCGGCCAGGGCGGCATGGGGGGGCAGCAGATCCTCTTAGCAGGGGGCCAGGGCGGCAACTGGGGTGCACTTCAGGTCCTGAACTCCATGGGACAGGTGGTGGTTGGGCTGCCCCAACAGAACTTGCTACAGCAGGGGCTCGCGCAGTACCAGGCACAGCAGCGGGCTGGACTATACCGAGGCCTGTCGGATGAGCTATCCGGGCTCCTGCATGGAATCATGGGCGCGGACATGGGCGCGCAAGGGCTGCGGTGAACTTCCATGTGGAAGAACTTGTGGCGTCCACACAGGGGCCACATGGCCATCCACACGGCGTGCCAGGTGCAGGTGTAGGGCAGGCCTGCAGTGTGCCCACGGCGGGGTGAGCCGGGCTGGGCCTTGTGGGAGCAGGCGGGAGGTCTGCGACACCAACGAGGCTCTGGTGTGTGGACTCCTGGGTGCACATGGTGCCACTCCACTCAGGGGTTCTGTGAGCTGGATCTGTATCTGGGGAGTCGCTCGGATAGGGGGACGTGCTCCCAGATGAGATGCCCCACAGAGGCAGTCTGTGTTCAAGTGGCAAGGGCTGCTGCCTCCTGAGCGCCTGCCCTTGCGATGCCAGAGGCCATGTGTGATGGTAGCGTGCATCTGGTAAACTCAAGAATTCGTGTTGGTGGGACTGAGGTGCCGTCCATGCCTGCACTTGGTGGGTCCAGCAGGTGTGCACAGTAGTGTTTGAAGATTGGGATTGCACTTGCTACTTGTGCCTAGAAATGGTGGCGCAAGCCTCCTGCACACTTGATGAAACGGAGGTTATCACAGCTGGCGCTGGCTGCTTGCATAGTGTGACTGTGCATGCTGCTTTGGCTTGCATGTTTGCATGTGCACTGCCATCCAACGGCCTGCTGTATGCATATATATTAGGCATGAGCTGTTTAATACACCGTCGGTACAGGGCAGGTAGCACATGTTGTGCAGCTGGACCTGGTTGCTGTCCCTTGCATTCGGGTGCGCTGCTGATGGCGTGGGGTCCTTGTGTGTGGATGTGTTTTTGTTTGGGGGCGGCACAGCTTTCAGTAGTTGTGCATGCCTCGTGCCTGCTCGTACAGTACCACCTGTTTACAGGTTACACTGTACTGTGCTCAATGGGTGAGCCACGGTCAGGCCAAGGCACACTCTTACTCGCATGTGGTAGTACCACCCTCTCCATAGGCTTATCAGCACACAAGCACATACAGGAGGGGGTGGGGAGGGGGAGGGCCACCTGATGGACCAATGTCTTTATTTCCTTTTGACCAGTGGAAGGGTTTTGGCTTGACCTTCTAGGGTGCTCCTGGGTTGCATGCAGGCAGGGGCCTCTGGGGGGGGGGAATTTGTGCCAGGCACCTGGTATGGTAATCACCATTCAGGCAGCATTATGACTGGCCGTGCGGTGGGTTAAATGATGGCGTGGGTGTCTGTGAGACGAAGGGTCGGCTTTGCGAGTTGCTGGGGCTCACAAGGAACGAAGGGGAGCCCATGGTATGCAGGAAGGCCTGATGGTTGCATTTCATGGGGGACGCACCGATATGGCATGAGATGTACAATGTACGAGGCGGGGGGTGAAGGCCTGTACGGAGTCTGCTGTATACGGGAGTTATTCCACAGCATGCACAATGCTGCCTCAGTGGGTTGGCCTGGGTTACCTCACCATGGCCGCTTGCACTCCCAGGTGTCGAGCAACATATGCCTGGTTTGCACAACCTTGTGTGCACCCTGCGCATCACCAGCTTGATTGTTATGAATGCAAAGGCATCTGGTGGCACGGTGTTGCTGTGGCTGTTGACAAGCAGAATGCACCCTCAATACAAACTGAAGGAACTGATTCTTTGATGTTGGTGGCTTATGCCGGCTAATGCCAGCAATGCATACCACTGTACGTACTGGGCTACGTACTGGCTTAGCGTGCCGCTGCAATTGAGTATGCAAATGCCATAACTCCAGATGCCTCTCAATACCAGGCGGGCTATCAGCCTCATTGCAGTGTTATGTTATGTTGCATGTATATAATCGACCGACTTTCCACAGCCAGGCGAGGGCCATGTACGTGCAGCCCCGTGTTCACTCAGAGTCATGGCGTGTAGGCAGCTACCCATTAAGCATGCCATACGATAGGATAGGACGCCCTCCAGTCGTGATACCACCTCACAAACCTGGGCTGCATCGGCGGGGTCATGCGCCCAGTATGCGTGGATCAGCACCGCGAGGGCGGGCGGCACGCTGGCCGGTATGGCTGGCCGCCTGCCTAGGCCTTAGGTGGTGTGGTTGATGAGGGCGACATCGACAGCTGCCTTCTTACCCTGCACAAGCCCGAGTACAGTTACTGCCTTGTTGGCGCCTACCGACAAGGCTGGTCAAGGCAACAGCGCTGGTATATGTACGCAGCATTTGAAGTTTTGGGGTGCTCATTCTCTTGTCAGGTGCACACATGACTCACACGCAAATGCATACATGCTTACAGTGGAAGCGGCAGTGGCCTCATGGATAGCTGAGCATGCATCCGTTGCTGCTGGTCATGTGGAAGAGTCTGGACCACAAGCTCAGTACCGCCTGTACTTGCACACAATGTATGGTTGAGAAGTGTAAGAAGAATGCACGCATGGGGAAGCACAGAGAGCAAGCATACGTAGCTGCTCAAGATGGCGAAGGCTCTAAAATGCAACGATTGTGGGAAACTGTTGGCCTCGGTGCGCGAGGCGCAGGATCACAATGAAATTACGGGGCATATGAACTTTGAAGAGACTACGCAGGAGCTCAAGGTGACGATCTGATCTGGGTGTCCTCCGGCAAGGGTTCGAGGCAGACACATGCTGATATGGCAGATCGTGCGCTAACAAAAAGCAGATGCCGCTGGGCGCTGAATTTGCTGGCTGATAAAAGCCTGGAACATGACCTCATGCATGGCCTGGGATAGATCCATGCATCATGCAACATGTAAGCATCGGCATAATGCAGCGCCTGCACCTGCTTGTGAGGGGTACAGGTCATGAAGTGCACCGAGTGTGGCAAGCCATGCCGCACAGACGCAGAGAAAACACTGCACTCCCGGCACACAGGCCATACAAACTTTGTGGACGCGGTAGGTCAATGCTCTAGCAGCAGGCAGCTGCCCCGCAGCACACTATGCTCCAGAGGCCGGTGGCTGCACCTCCCACTGTGCGCATGCCTTCGCCTGCTGTGCCTGCAGCCGAAACCACATGCTGTTATGCTGTTGCGGTCACGCGTCCATGTCTGGGTCTTGCATGCATGCGAAAAGGACCACTGCCAATTTGATGGTGCGCAGGCACTGGATGCGCCCCTGAACACCGAGCAGCAGATGGCAGAGGCCCGGGAAGCCATGGAGACAGATGATGATGTGGTGGCTGCTGCCCTGAAGAAGAATAAGGCGGATTGCGGCATAGCAGCTGCGGCAGGGGGCTCTGGCGGAGCGGCCACAGCGGGCGGGAGCGGAGAGGGCGCCGGTGCAGATGGGGGCGCGAGCACGTCTGGAGCCAACATGGTACGGCAGTGGAGGTATTTGCGAAGCAATTGATGTGCGATTAATGTGCATAAGGTTTGTGCAATAGAGTCTACACCAACTTGGAATGCGCATCCATGCTTGTTCCTTGTTGTTCCCCTTTGATGTGTCGTCCTTTCAGTGTGTCGCTTGTGCGGCAAAGAGAAACGTTGGCGCAACAGACAAAAGCAAGCAGCGTGCTTGTTTGTGAAACAATTGGACCACAGGTAGAGCCACAGGTGGATGAGGCAATTGTGAAGGAGCTGACAGAGAACATGGGCTTCAACCGCAACCGTGCCGTGCGCGCAGCGTACCACTCGGGTGCGCAGGCACTTGCAGTTTCAGTATGAGTGAAGGTTTCAGTATCATACTTAGGAATGGCGGTAGCCACAAGATGGTGTGGCAAGAGGCGGTCCTGCATGTGGAAGCTCACTCATCAGTGCACGCCCAGTACCACACCTGCTCACACATCACCATTGGCAGAGCCCCATCGGTGCTGCATGCTCTGCTTTGGCCCATACAGACACAGGAGCAAATTCCTCTTCAGACTGCTCCCAAGCATCATGAGCTCATGAACCTCTTGTATGGCCCCTGCAAGCTACAGGGCCGTCCATGCTTACGCCAGCAGAGCTGCTGATCGCCGTACAGGCGTCTTACCGTAGTCTGTATTGGGCCTTTTCACACTCACACACACACAGGAGGAGGGTCTATTGACAATGCAGTCAACTGGATCATGGACCATGACACTGACCCAGACATTGACACGCCATTGCTGGTGGGTGCTGGCGTAGTGGTCTCCTGCTACCGTGCCGACATGGCAGTAGCGGTCTTATGCTGCCCAGCCTGCATGCAATCCCTGGTTTATCCAGATGCCGAACAAAGGCTGATAGAAGCAGGTACGAGGTGGTGAGAGGCATGCACTGCACATTATATAGGCTCATACTGTGCGCTAGCAATGGGGCCTAGACTCTAGGTCCTACACAAGCAACCCTGAACCTGAACCCGAAACTCCAACATCGCACTTGGAGACTGCAGGTGACCCAGGCGAGTGAGGATGCTGCCAGCAAGCTCACACCAGAGGAGCGCAAGAAGAAGGCACAAGACCTGATCAAGTCCGTCAAGGTAGGGGAGATCGCTATCTTGTGCTATCGCTGGCTGGCTGCAGAGTTGTTCGTAACCTGTGGCAGGTGTATGAAGAGATGAAACAGATCAAGCCAGGCTTGAGCATTGAGCACCTCAGGTGTCTGCACTTTGGGGCAGTGGACTGGGTGGTTCAGCAGGTTGCTGTTGAGAATGCATGCAGGCCATGACACAGCAGCATTCTGCCCTTCTCTGATCCCTGCAGTGCAGTGCACACATGCATGTAGTGATCTCTGCATGGCGCCTGACCTTCTGCCATGTGCTGTCCACGGCGTACGCGTACGCTCAATGCATCACAGGAGAAGCGTGAGAAGGAGGAGAGGGAGCTTGCTGCACACCGGGAGCGTGAGCGCATTCGTGCAGGTGAGCAGGCACTGCTGCTTTGTGCCTGTCAGTGATACAGCTGCTGGGGTGCAGGCACGGACTGGGAGCCAGCAGGCACCTCAGCCGGGACCCAGCAACACGATTGTGGCGACTGAGCTACCTCTGTTGCAGCGGGTGCTGTGCTGAGGACTCTGCTGCATTCCAAATGAAAGTTGCTAGGGATTCAAGCCCGCTGCCAGCCAACAGGGGGGAGCCTGTGCACTTGGCAGCAGTCGGATGGTGTTGCAGGACTGACGCTGTTGGTGGTCGTGCCGCCACCGATCCCTGTGCGTAGGCAAGGAGATGCTGGCTGCCAAAAAGAAGGATGACGAGCTAGCCATGAAACGGATGATCGAGGTGTGTGGTGTACTGTATGGCCACAAGGCCGAGAATACCACAAAGTATTTGGAAAGCACGTGCAGACCTGGGTCTGGACATCTGACCATGCTGATTGCCGGCAGCAGTCTGACACAAGTAAACTAGCGCAGAGGCCTGACAGCTGTCTCACAGTCATCTGCCAGGGTTTGCCAGGGTGCACTGGCAGGGTCGGGGAGAGCATCATTAGGTTCTGCTTGGGATGGCTGGGACAGGTGGTTGTATCTGGTTAGGAATGTCTGGTTGGGTCGCAGTGTGCAGATCACAACCAGTCCAACCAGGCCGAACAGCCATGGCTGCTGTGTGCGGGGTAATGTTATGCCAATACTGCACCTTGCCCATTATGTGTGTTGCAGCAACGGCAGCGCGAGAAGGAGGAGGAGGCACGTGCACGCGAGAAGCTGCGTGCACAGCTCGGTGAGTGTTCATACAGCCGTGTGCGGGCTCACTGCTCCGCACATTATGCATTTCATCGTCTGCTGTATTGCTTTGGCATGCTGCTGCAAGCAACCATGAGGGCAGACAGACATGGCACATCCTGGATTTGATGTCGCTGATACCCATGGGGCCCGGCCTCAAGCTGTTTTTCTTGTTTACCTCTGTAATGTCCTCACCATGTTCCTGATCACTACATGTGGAACTCATCCTGGCACCCCATGCTGTTTGCTCCCATCATGAGAAGCACCCAGTGCACTGAAGCCGTTCAGGAACTCAATGAACAGGCAGCGAACCCGTGAACAACTGGAGGTACTGACTCTTGCCGATGAGCCCTACAATAACACCTCCTTGCGCCCCCTCCCCACACTCCCACCCAAATTTAACACACCCTCCTCCCAAACCACAAAACTTGCAGAGGAGGACCGCAAGGAGCGCCGCAGGAAGCTGGGGTTGCCTGAGGAGCTAACTGAGGAGGAAAAGGTGAGGGTTTTGCTTATGCTTTGTTCGGTGAGGGGGTGATTGTGTGGCAAGAGTGATCACTGATTAGGATGACAAGGTGTGACAACAGAGTGTGTCCTGATGAGGTTTCACTTCAATCCTCTACCCTGACACCCTGATGAATCGCTGTCTCATTGAGCACTGAGACACGGCATCGGGGGAAGGACCCCCCCAAAGCCTCCCTGGAGTAGGCTGGGTAATCAAGTCAGAACATGTTCTATGTGTGTGTGTGTGTTGGTTACATCGTACGCCCATCGTGGCGCATAAATGCCTGCCGCGAGACAGGATTAACAACATTTCGTTATAGGCTTGTAGCTTGTGCGTCCCCCCACGTGCTGCACACCCTGCTGAGGTGGTTGAGCTGAGTGCTGGAAGCTGGCAGGCACAGGCAGTCAAACAGCTGTCCAAATGGCGGCATGCGGCTTGTTTGCATACATGTGTTAAGAATTTCAGGTGTTGCCTGCTGGGTTTATATCATGATAAGCTCATGCTGTATATGCTTCTGCTTCTATTGTTGGGCCCACATGACAGGCACGTGAAGCGGAGAAGGCTGCAGCAGCTGCTGCTAAGGAAGCAGAGGGGAAGAAAAAGGTGTTTGGGCACATCAAGCCCGTGGCCACACTAGAAAAGCTGCGTGTCTGCGTGCGGGACATGAAAAAGACACACGCCACAGATGAGGAGACGTGGCGCACCGCGGCCACCACCCTCAGCAAGTAAGTCTGTGCGCATGCACGCCGGGGCGATTGGCATATAAGCCCATTGAGCTTGGTGCGCATGGTGTCGTGGTGTGTGTTTTGGAGGCTGGGGTGGGGGCTTGGGGAATCGTCAGCAGGTCCCTTTCATTCCCTCACGCATTGTTGGGTGTCACGCACCACTGCATGGGCGCTGCACGCTGCACTCTGCGTCCTCGGCACGCTCGGTCAAACCCCAGTCAAACTGGTGAAACCCTGGTCAACGCCACGCGCATGCTCCACCTCAGGTACATCGCCAATGTGGCGTCGAACCCTGGGGAGGAGAAGTTCCGGAGCATCAAAAAGAGCAACGCCGCGTTCCAGTCGCGCGTGGCCAAGGCGGCCGGCGGCGTCGAGTTCCTGGAGCTGTGCGGCTTCACGGTGAGTGCGCCATGTCAGACATGTTGACATGGCAGCGTGACAGGCAAACTTCCGGCTCACAGAAAGGTGTAGGCGAGCGGCCCTCAAGCAGCAGGTTCCATGTGTCCACCAGGTTGCGACAGATCGTGGCCACCATGTGCCCAGCCATGTGCCCATACAGCATTGTGGCATGCCCCGCATGCGATGGGCAGTGCATGTTGTGTGTCATGTTGTTGGGTGCCTGTTGGGTGTCATGTTGCATGTCCCTCTGTTCCCACCTACTGTGTGGCCATACAGCACGGGCAGGTGGCAGCTGGGCTTGCAGGATCTGTACAAGTTGGGGTAACGGAAGTGTAGCTTGCCTGCACACCACGGGTCTGTGGTGTCGCCGACCTGCAATTATGTTGGTGTGTGCCACTGCCTGCTCATCCTGTTGGGTGCATGCTGCTGGTTGTCCCCACGGGTGGACCCCCCCTTCCCATGTGCATGGTGGCCATTCGCGAGTTCTCCATGATGCGGGCACGGATCGGGGCACAGGTTGGTGTGCCGGGTAGCGGCAAAACCATCGCAACGGGTGCAAAAGTCCGCGCACGTTTTGGTTGAGTATGCATGATGCTGTCCAAGATTTAGTGAATTAATGACGTCACTAATTCACTAAACTGATCACCGTTTCACACACACTGAATCAATTCACACGCTGATTGTCAATACGTGCTCGATAATTATGCCGCTTGTACCATGCCCAATCTGAACGCTCGGGGTATGCCGAGTGTCCGACCGATCGGTGAACTGACCAAGCATGGTCAAGCTCGATGGAAAGGTATCAAAAGGCATCAAAAGCTTAAGTCCTGAGCGGCAGCGCGCCGCGTGCACTGTGCATGTCTGGGGGGGTCCACGCATGGGGACAACCTGCTGTCTTGTATGAAAGAAAGAGAGTTACAGGGATTGTTGCCCACATCTTGCATGTGGCCGCAGCTGCAGCCCGATGGGGACACCTTGCAACTGGCAGCAGACAAGGTGAACATGGAGGTCCTGGGTGGTGCCCACGCCACGCTTCAGGACATGCTGACCAACCCATTCTTTGGGGCACTGTGAGAGCAAACTCAACAGAGCTCTCAATGGCGAGCGTGTCTGAACAGAGCCGAGTGGGCTGCTGTGTGATCAGCGTTTACTGTCGTGGGGCAGGTACTTGGCTGCAGCACTTGGGCTGCAGGAGCTGAGTGCAGGTGCTGCACGGCTGTGCACAGCATCCAGGGGGTTAAGGGGGGCCGGCACATGATGCAAGATACGCTATACACGACAAATGGCTGCTGCGTATTGTGCAGGCATGGCAAGGATACCCGGGGTTGCTGCATGGCTGTGCAGGGCATAGCCAAGGGGAGCAAGGCACTGCAAGAGGGGTGTGCCATGTATCTTGTTATGGGCCCAGCCAGCTGTAAGCATACAGTGTGCGTCCAGCTGGCGCCTCCTGTTAGTGCCATAAGCGCCTGGCGACTTTTCTGTTGTACAGCGACAACTGCCTGTCAGATGCAATTGGTGCTATCACAGCCGCACACATCAGAAAAGCAACGATCTCTGATGATGCCTACAACGTGCTGCAACACTATGGCTATGATTTACTGCACCCGGACTACTTGGTCTTACGAGCCTGCGCTGGTCCTGCTGCATTGTATGAACATGGCCATCTGATGAGCATCTCAGCTCAGGCTTGGATGGGTAGCTGGCAGTACATGCACTACGAGCGCTTGCACACGAGACGTTTGCGCCGCTGGGCCAGGGTGCATGGCCGCAGCAGCGGCACCAGGCATGTGCCTCGTCACCACAGCTGTGTGGTGCCAGACCAGGTGGACACCAGCGCTGGAGATGGTTGGCTTGCATCAGGAGTGCTAACTGACTGCATCTGATGATCCTGTGCAGATGGGGTTGCAACTCGTGAGTTCAAATTGCCTGAGCGCGTACAGTCATTTGCTGCAGGGGTATACCCATTGAGAAGCTCCATGCTGCAGCCCAAGATGGTATCTTCATGGGATCGCCAGGCAAAAGGGGAGCACAATAGCGTATGAGGCATGCAGAACGTCCTCATCAACCCAAAAAGAATCGCTGCAACCTACACCTTCAACCTTTTTTTGTCAGTTTGTCAGTTTGGTCATGCTGTGTGAAAAAAGAAAGCCTTGCCCATGAAATAATAGCTTGGCGTCGTCGAAGCACTGCTGATGAGCTCAGCCCTGCATTGTTGGGCACAGGATTACTAGAGAGGCAAGAGGTGTTTCAGGCGACTGCTAACTTGCAGCACCGTCAAAGAACGCTTGTAATGAAGCAGATTTGTGCCTCGCCATGCCTCAGCTCAGGCGTCAATTGATGCAGCTATGAAACGCTGAGCTTGGCGAGGTGCAGCCATGAAGTGGTGGGTGCAGTGCAGCTCGCTAAGGGCACACTGGCTGAAATTGGTTGGACTTGATACTGGCAAGATTGTCCTCTGCACACGGGCCCATCAGCTGCTGCCAGTGCTCATCCGGTCCGGGCCTTGCATGTGCAGCTGCGGTGGTGCAGCGCAGCGCCTTATGATGCGTACTGCCCTCAGAAGCTGCAGCATGGCTGATGGCTGATCGCTGCGCTTGCAGGCTCAAGTTCTTCAAAAAGAAGCGGAGAAAGGGGGAGGAAGGCCTGCCCAGCACTGAGCAGGATGAAAGTGGCTCCAGCGGGGAAGAAGAAGAGGGGGTGGCTCTGGCGCACAAGCGCCGGGCTCCATCAGGCTCCATCTCCGCAGTGGCTGCAGAGTTCTGCAGCAAAGTGCGGCCATCTCTTGAGCAGTGGTTCGAGGCACGCCGGGCCAGGTGAGGGCTTGGGGGTTGTCATGCCCAAGCACAACACGCAGCTGAGATGTGCCTCTTTGCTGAACTGCGCGCCTCAACTGCTGGAGCTTTGTCAACTGCTGTCTCACTTGCTTTCAGGACGTCCATTGACGTGAAGCGCACCACAACCACCGACCGCCTGACGGTCTGCAAGGTACGCAACAGTGGAAGGGAATAAGATTTCAACATGGACAGCAGGCCCATGGAGGCCAGTCTGGCTCCGCGCAGTGCTTGCCATGTACGCAGCAGTTCCACACAGACTGCAGGAGCTTCCTGCAGCAGGAGCAAGTTCAGCTGTTGATCTGATGCACATGCACATGGGGGGGTGCGAGCACACATCAGCAAACGCATGCCCCCAAGACATGCATGCAAGGCGCGACAAGCACCGTCACCGATGCATGCAGGCCGGCGTCACCACCCTCATCAACCGCACATATATCGTCATCAAGCACCTGGGAAGCGGCACGTATGGGCAGGTCAAGCTTGCCTTCAACCTCAAGGACCGCAAACTGTACGCAATCAAGGCGTGCAGGAAAAGCCAGTACAGCAGTGTCTCGTCAGCCGCTGCCAGTGCCAGGTGCGAGGGGTGCAGTGAGGCTCAGTTGGCTCTATGTGTGCATGTATGGAGGGAGGTTGCTGGAAGGCCTGCAAGCATACACCGGGCCGAGTGCATGGCACGCTTGGCTTTGTGCATGGTCATGACATGGGCGATCATGCATATGGTGACACTTGCGCGCAGAACATGCAGCTTGGGGCGGAGCAGGCGGTCGATAAATGGCACAGCAGGCGCTGCTGGCAGCGGGTCGGTGCCCCATCTGCAGGCAACACAAAACTCGCATCCCAGCAGCATCGGCATTGGGTTTGTGCATGGCACAGCGCGGGCACACAGCTCTGGCGCACCCATGTGCCTCAGCGCTGATGACGTCCAGCTGGGTGCTGTAGGCAGGCCACCAGGCAGCATGCCCCCGCCTGCAGAAGGGCCGCCAGCGGTGCTGCTATTCCGTGCAGCATCATTGCAGCCGCCTGCATCGTCCAACAGTATGGACCAGGAACCCTCACTACCCAGCAGCTCAGGGCCACATGCGCTGCCGCACCGGCACTTCCATGCGGCACGGTCACCCACGCCCATGGGTTCCATGTCAGCAGTAGCCCAGGGGCCACCCAGCCTCCTGATGCAGCCTCCGGCATTTGTTGCGCGGCAAGGGGAAGCCAGCACATCCGCGCCCCTGGGCGCGCATGCGGTGCTCTCTCGTCCAGGGTTGCCCATAGGCCATCAGCACGGGCAACTCATCTCAGGGAGTGAAGGGCCCAGCGGCGGCTCATCATCTGCCCTGTCCAGCACACATGCGGTTGGGGGTACAGTGGGCGCGCAACGCCCTGGCATGCTGGCGCCAAGGTTCACTTACAGCAGTCAGACAGCTATGGGTGTGGGTGGTGTTGGGCCGCCAGGCTTGCCCAGCAGGTGGCCACAGGGCGCACCGACTGGCGATGGCGGCGGGGCGGCATTGAATGGCATGGGCTTGGGTGGCGGCAGGGCGGGCCGCAGCAGTGCGCCAAGCTCCTCCGCTTCAGCGGCAGCCGCGGTTGCGGCAGTAGCAACACGGCAGCGAGCTGAGGAGTTTGTGCGCGAAATTGCCATTATGAAGAAGCTCGCGCACCCAAACATTGTCAAGTTGGTGGAGGTGATTGATGACCCAGCCAGTGACAACCTGCTTCTGGTCATGGAGTATGTGGAGGGCGAGTCATTGCACCCCAAGCGTATCGACGCGTCCCATTGGGAGGCGGTCCCTGAACCAGAGGTGTGGTGCCGCACGCGCGACGTGCTCAAGGGACTGGACTACTTGCACTTCCATGAGGTTGTGCACGGGGACCTCAAGCCTGCAAACCTCATGCTGGACACCAACACACACCAGGTGAGCAGCCAGTAAGGGCCGGGACCAGGGGGAGGGAGGTGCAGCAGGGCGTAGCAGGGGGCTTGCAAGGCGGCATGCAGCAGCATATAGTGGCAGTTTCAGCTTTAAGAGCCTGCAGTGTGGATGGAGGGGACCCAGGATTTCTGGTCATGAAAGGATGGGCACACATGGGTTGTGCGGTTGCGGGTGGCGTCTGATTTGCACCTGCTCTGTTTGCGTGTTGGCGTGCACAGGTCAAGATTGTCGACTTTGGGTCAGCAGTGCTCAACAGCAGTGCCAGTGACCGGCGCAGTGCGGGCGCTCCACCTCTAGGCGGCATCATGTCATGCACACCTGCCTTCCGCTCTCCAGAAAGCCTACGTGCAGGCTACCGGCCCTCATTTGAGGTGCGAGTGCCTTGAGCATGCTTGCACGCACGCACGCACACATGCATGGGGTACCATGCGATGGTGGCTAATGGAGGGCGCAGTAGCGGTTCCGAGTTGTGAACGCCTGTTCTATTCGCATGCATGGTGTCGCTGCACGGGCCGGGGCACTGCATATGTGCACATGCAAGTGCTTGACACCAACCAGGTCGCCTCACTGCCAGTTGCTGTCTCCCCACATTACCACGCCACAGCTGGACATCTGGGCACTGGGCGTGACGGTGTACATGTGGGTGTTTGGCGAGCTGCCATTCAACGGTGCAGCACCCTTCCTCATCTATGAGTCCATCCGGCGCTCTGAGCTGCGGCTGCCGGCCAAGACACCCAGTGGTCAGGAGGTCAGCAAGGAGCTGCATGACTTTCTGCGTGCTGTTCTGGATAAGGACCATCTCACGCGCCTCACAGTTGTGGGCGCGCTCACCCACCCGTGGGTGTCGGGTAAAGGCACGGCGCCGCTGCCCATTATAGAGCGGACTAGTGACGTGGTTGCCATGGACGATGACGCAGTGATGCTGCTGGGGCAGGAGTCAGGCGAGCCATCCAGCTTGTCTGCTGGCGAGGGCGGCTCAGGGGGCAGCACTGGTACCCGGCTGCAGCACAAGCGCAGCTCGGTGGGTGGGGGACAACGCAGTGCACAGTACGTGTCGCAGGAGGAGCTGGACCGAGCCATCAGCGAGAGCATCGGGGGGCACGCGATCTCGGAGCTGATGGGGATGGTGTTTGAGGAAGTGCGGTTCAGCCACCGGCAGCAGATCATCAAAGCTGGCGACCCAGTCGACCGCATCTACCTCATAGCTGCAGGAGAGGTGGAGATATACAAGGAGCTACCTCCAGAAGAGGCGGCTGCAGCAGCCGCCATGCTGGGCCAGAACGCGCGTACCTCCAGGATCATGGCCACAATCACTGGCTCTGTGTTAGTAGGCCAGCCGCAGTCACACATGCTGATGGGGCAAGAGCCAGGGTCCCGGGAGGGAGCGCTTGCGCGCTTTGAGGGGCCGCCATCGCTCAATGGGCCGGGCAGCGACCTGTTTGGAAAGCTGGCGCATGCAGGGGGGTGTGACTCGCTCCCCAACTTACAGGATGCAGGGCCGCAGCTCGCCACATCACAGTCACAGCCAGGAGGGTTGACGCAGGCGCCCCTTTCCCTGGGCGCCGCGGCTGCCACTGCGCTCTCGGGGCCACACGCATCGTGCTCGGTGCCTGCCGGTTCCGGGCTCGAAACGTCGCCCAGCCTGTCTGGGTGGCAGCCACCGCAGACACAGCCGCATGCGCCTGCACTCACGGCACTACAGCAGGCATATGCGTCCAACAGTGGATCGATGCATATGATTCCAGAGGGCATGCAGGTGGATGGCGATGGCCCGATGGGGCGGGTGTCTGGCAGCGGGGCCGGGTCTGAAGGGTGGTCGGGGCTGCCACAGCCGTCGCCGCCCACGCGCGGCAATGGCGGCTCCAACCTCCCCCATTACCTGCCATCCTTGTCGGCGGCCGCTCTGTCACAGCCGATCATTGGGGGCCTGGACATGGGCTCCTTCCTGCTGCGTGGCGTCCAGGGGGGTGGCAGCATGGAGGAGGATGATGACGACGATGATGACTTCCTGCAGGCTCCCGTCCAAAACAGCTCGCTGCTCGGCTTTGCCTTTGGTTCCCACAACGGGCCGGAGCACAAGGGCTCAGGCATCCGGGACAACTCTGCGCCCTTAGGGCAGCTGCGCGGCCTCAGCAGGTTCCTGCACAGCAGCAGCCTGGGCGCCGCGGGGCTCACAGTTGCACCCTCAGGCCCCAGCGGCACGGCGCCCGTGATAGTGCTGGCCGTGAAGGGGCCAGGGGACAGCTTGGGGCTCACATCTTTAGAGCCCCATGGCCCCATGCGTTCCTCCCCTGGTTCTACCCAGCTGGGTGCACAGCCAGTGGCGGGTACGGCAGGGGGCGCGAGCGCGGACGGCGGCAGCGTCGGGCATTCAGCGCCGCCATCGCCGCTGGCGCGTGGGCTGCCGGCCCGGCCAATAGAATCCAGCACGGACGGGCCGTGTGGCATCGGGCACGGGCCCACTTGGAGGGCCAGTGTGCGCGCGCGCGGCGACGTTGTGGCATTCAAGGCGGACGTGAATAACATCAGGCGGTTGGTTGCAATGTACCCAGAGCTCGCCTCAGCCATGAAGCACATTGCTGTGCAGCAGGAGACGGATCACATGGTGGCTGAGGCACTGAGGCAGCTGAGGCTGGTGACAGCTGGCCTGCACACCGCGAACCTCGCTCACCGCGAACGGGAAGCGCAGCAGGGCTCGGATACGGGCAGCGGCAGCCGAGCAACGCCGGCGCGGGGGCTCGAGGCCGCAGCGTAGGCAGCGCACGCAGCGTGGCTCGCGCCACGTCGTCACATTTCATGTTGCTTTTCTTGACTGTCAAGGGGCGGTGCGCACGCCTGGCTGGTAGACCTGTGTGCTTGAAGGCATGGTAAAGGCATTGACTCTGTACTGTCGAGCTGGAGTGAGAGCGAGAGGCGAGAGCAGGCACGTAATGGCGGCTGGGCTGTAGCGGTAGTGCCATGCTGAGTCAGTACCGGCTTTCACAATCTCAACCTTTCTCCGCTGCATGGCCGGCTCATGACCAAAGGATAGGGACGGACACGCGGCTGTGTAGCACACCGTTAGAGAACAGCGAACAGGGGAAAGGGAGGCCACTTCACTTCATGTACCGTAATGCACATTTGATACGGCTCTCTCGTCTTTGACCAATTTTGGATGGTGTGCGTGCGCCTCCCTGAGTGGAAGCTAGCCAGCAGCACCCGTGTAGCGTGCCGACATATCGGCCTGCTCTACAGACCAAGTTTCTGTGTGATAGCTGTGTCCTTTGGTGTGCGTTGCCACCTGCTTATTGTGCGAGAGTGGGAGGCTTGATGGTGGCGATGCAAGGGCGGGATGTGCAATTGAACTGTGGGGGAGAAAGAACGTACACTGGGCCTGTACTGCTGTTGCTACTGCATGTGTGCTGAGAAGTACCGGCATAACCCATATTTCCAGTGAGCGTGCTGCTTCGTGTTCTGTTTTGTTTGTGTTGGGTACAGCCAAAACGGGGGACCCAAGGGCAAAACGTCTGGAAAGAAAGGGGCATGAGTGCGGCACACAGAGACCTCACCAACAAACCATGTTGGTGTGGCATGCCGTGCCATGTTTGTTCGTCTCGCTGTTCTTTTTCTGGTTTGCATTTGACGGTTTGCTTGTTTTGAGCTGACATGAGAGGTGCTGCACACGCGGCCTGACAGCAGCCAAATTACTTTGCGGCGGCCGGCAGTGGTAGCAGCCTGCTGCCTTGCCGCCCAGCAGCATGTGTACCATTCGTGACGAATAACGGAAATGTACTGTGTATGCCAACATACGACTCCCATTCTGCGATCACCTGGCTCAGCTCTTCTGCTGCAGTCTTCCATAGGGGACTTACCTGCTCGCCGAGCACACCATTGGCATGTGGCCATCAGCACAGGACCACCTCTCACTTCATCTCTCGCTCCCAAGCTGCATGCAACAAGGGCACTGCATCCACCGGCTAGAGGCCTGCTTGGGAGGCCTGCATAGTCTTGGTACTTGTTCGGCACTGCTGCATACGCTAACTACGGTATATAACCCATTATCTCCATCCCACCTGTATTGCCTGCAGTCGTGAACAGGACGGTGGTTCCTGTGCACCCTTGCTGACCTATAAGCCCATAACTGCCGGTGCTGCTGGTACGGTAGCTGTCTCAAGCCATGGATGGGTGGCTGGCTATGCACCTTCCGGTTTTGGGGGTTTTAAGCAGTCTAATCCTGATCCGTCAAACCTTGAACACTGCAAGGAGGGTGCTCAGCCACCTGTCCGGCAGCGCAACTGGGGCCTGGCGCTGCTGGTGCAGCAGCACGCGCCTCTCCAGCACCCAGGCCTGCTGCAGCTGTGTTGGGCCCACCGCTTCATGTAAGCTGAGTGCTGTGCCTTTGCTAACCATGCATCACCTCTCTGCAAAACCCAAACTGCCAACCCCAAGCCCTCATGTACAGCACCAAAATGCGGCTTGTGCCGTGAGTGAGCCCAAAAACTGTGGTTTTGAATCTGTTGTACCTAGGGGGCATTTTGCTCATGGACGTGGTGATCTGACCAGCTAATTCCTGGGCGAATGTTAAGTCCCCCCATGATGTGAAATAACAGGGTATCTACGTTTGGGCTTTGCTTTGACGTGCATCAGCCATGGCGGAGTCTGCGTGGACAGACTTCGGCCAAAAGGTGGAATTGAGCGCTCGCATTCGAGAGATCCTCCTGAATTACCCAGAGGTGAGGCGATCGAGGCAGAGGGCACAACAAGGGTTCACAGACCTGTGCAGAAGCTGGTGCGCCATGCCATGCAAGAAGACAGCAGGTATCATAGCGGGCTCGCCATGCTGGTAGAAGGGGCTGTATGGCTTTGGTTCCTGTGCTTCAACAAAGCATGGCCACATGCGCGGGTGCGCGGGGGACGCACGATGAACAGCAGTGCCATGCGTGTTCCTCGTCCTTACATGAGCCATCGCATGGGCACCTGCTGCCAGCTGCCTTGCTGCCGCCTCCTATCATCATGCCTTTCGTTTCTTGCGGGCCCAACAGGGCACGCCCATTCTCAAGGAGCTGATCCAAAACGCTGACGATGCGCGGGCGACAACCGTGCGGTTCTGCCTGGATGCGCGCCAGCACAGCACAGGCAAGGCGCGGCCTGCTGAGCGTCATGTCTTCATGTGCATGCCATGCATCCCGCTTGCTGCATTTGCGCCCCAGTTGTGCAGCACCAGGCGTCTCAGATGGCTGATTGGTTGGCAGTTGGAGCAGGACAGGATGCGGCAGCTTAGTGGCCTCTGCTTTGGCCCAGTGTGCAACCTTAGTCCAACTGCAGTGGGAGAGACACACACCACAGATCTTGTGTTGCAGAGGGGGTGTAACACATATTATATCATGCGTGTTGCAGAGGGGCTGCTTGCTGACTCCATGGCTCCCTTCCAAGGTCCCAGCCTCCTGGTCTACAACAATGCAGTCTTCAGGTGCTTCGTGTTCTGCAGCCCCCTGTTCATGCACCAGCTGTTTGTGGCTGTCCGGAGTTGGAACCGCATCTCCCTTTCCAGTGGTGCTCTGGCAGCACCCCTCCTGGTCTGTACCCTTTACAGCACCTGGCCTACCATGCTCACAGTGGCGCTCATGCTCGTGCCATGCCTCACACTGCAGCGAGCGTGACTTTGAGTCCATCTCACGCATTGGGGACTCCGTCAAGCGAGAGGAAGCTGGAAAGACTGGGCGCTTCGGGTGGGCATTTACATGCCAGCTTGTGCGCTTGGACAGGTCTACTTAAAGTTGACCCTGACCTTGACCTTGACCTTGACCTTGACCTGACCTGCTTGACAACCACTGCACGGGCCCTGCCAACTCAATCATACTGGATCAGCAGTCCATCCAGTTGCATTCGTGTGGGACAGCAGGGTCTGTGCAAACACGTGTGGCATTTCTTCTGCCTGGCTGCTGCAGGATCGGCTTCAACTCCTGCTACCACCTGACAGATGTGCCATCGTTTGTGTCCGGGTCACACCTGGTCATCTTTGACCCGCACTGCACCAACCTGCCCAACATCAGCTCAGCCAACCCAGGGAAGAAGATCAACTGGGTGGAGCACGCTGCAGGTGAGGGATGGACCTGGCTGCGCATGCCCTGAGGATCGCTCGATCACTGCAGCACCATGCTGACGGCTGTTGGTGACGTGATAAGACTCGATCACTGCAGGGACAGGCAGAGCAAATCAGAATTAAACGGTCTTTTTGGGGCCTCACGCCACCCATGCAGCGTCATCGCCCTTTTTGATCGACAAGACATGTGAATGAGTTCATTTTGCATGTGTTTCGCAAGCAAGCTCATGCCCATGTCCTTTCATCACAGGTGGTGCAGCCAACACGCCATACTGGGGGCAGCTCGCGCCATACCATGGTGTGTGGGGGTGTAACATCACAGGCGGCCAGCCGTGGCCACACACCCTGTTCCGCTTCCCCCTACGCACACCTGAGCTGTCAGCCACTTCCAAGATCTCCAAACAGGCAAGGCCCTCGCCAGTACTGGTACTGGTAGGAGTAGGAGCAGTACGTCGATAAGATAGCAGGATAGCAGTGGCTTGAGCCCTCTTGTTTCAACACGGTATGGCTGGGTCTGATGTGAGTCGGCTGGCTTGATCTGGTCTTGATCTGGTCTACAACTGATGTGAATTGACTTCAACTCAGGTGTATGACGTGGCCAAGATCACAGAGCTGCTGCAGGCCCTGGCCGAGGAGGCCAGCACGATCTTGATCTTCCTAAAGAGTGTCGCACAGCTGGAGGTATGACTCATCGGCTATGTGGCCTTAATGTTTTTTGGATACGAGGGAGTGTTAGATAGTTCAAGTACTGCTTCTAACTCACAATGCCAGTTGCTGCCTCAATGGAGCCCCAGATGGCTGACTTGAACGAGCACATTGTACGACATTGTACCATGGTCTTGTAATGCTGCGCTTGGCGGGGTGCCTCTCCATCACATCCGGTACAGGCCGCTTGACTGCAACATGCTGTATGCAGACACAAGAGCTGGTGTACGTGCACAGTGTATCCCTTCATCTCTGCTGACATTTCTGGTACAATGCTTTGAACGTGCCCTTCTGCTGTGCCCTCCCCCCTTCAGATCTACCACTGGGCAGAAGGCGCCCCTCAGCCAACGCTCCACTTCAGCTGCGGCATTGCCAACATGAGCCCGTCGCTGGCAAACGACCGCAGCCTGTTCTTGCGCGCGTCACTGAATGACATGAAGGCTGCGGCGGCTGGGCATGTAATGCCCCTGGGCTCAGTCTTCTCCCTGCAGCTGTCCATGACGTGAGTGCACTCAGGCCCAGAGTTCGACCCTGGAGATTGGTATGGGAAATGGCCTGATGGTGACATTAAACCCGCTGAAGAGCACTCCTAACAAGAGCCCAATGGGCAGCTCCTCTGATGCGCCTAGATGCAATCACGGCGCACGGCACAAAATTCATACCAGATCACATGAGTTCACAGACTGCATTCAGGCTGGTCCTGCTGCACTGGCACGTTGTTTTGTGCATGCAGGCACTACAACAAGGATGCAAGTACCCAGCCCACCCCCTCAACTCGCCAGTTCCTTGTCAGTCAGTTGCGTGGCGGGGGCGCGTCGGCCGCACTCGCCGCAACTCTTACCGCCCAGTTTGGGGTGCCACTGGTGCCGTGGGCGGCCGTCGCAGCCGAGATCACACCTGGCAGCAGCAGCAGTAGCGGCAGCAGCAGTAGCGGCAGCAGCAGTAGCGGCAGCAGCAGTAGTGGCAGCAGTAGCGGCAGCAGCAGCAGCAGCAGCGGAGGCAGCAGGTGTGCCGCAGCCAGCAGTAGCGGCCTTGCGTTCTGCTTCCTGCCGCTGCCCGTGACTACTGGGCTGCCTGTCCACGTCAACGCGTTCTTCGAGCTCTCGTCCAACAGGAGAGACATCTGGTATGGGGAGGACATGGCCGGGCTGGGCGCCAAACGTGCAGCCTGGAACATGGCGCTGTTACAGGATGTGGCAGCTGACGCGTACGTGTCTCTGCTGCTGCGTGCGTCACAGCTGCTGGGCCCAGGAGCAGCGTACGATGCTCTGTGGCCTGCCAGTGACGTGGCGCAGCCGTGGCAGGCGCTCGTGCGCGCGCTGTACGCACGCATCCATGACAAGCCAGTGCTGTACACCTTGAGCAGTACACAAAGCAGTACGCAAAGCAGTACACCGGCAGGACGGGGCGGTACTGCCGCCTCGGGCGGGATTGGTCCAGCAGGCACAGCAGCTGGGGCTGGGGCGGGCAGCAGTACTGCCTCTACCAGCACTTGGATCACACCCAGTCATTGCCTGCTGCCGGACCACGCATGCATGGCCCAGCCCCAGTTGAGCCAATCGCTTGCAAAGGTTGGGGTACATTTGCCAGGACTGCCAACCACCGTCCTGAAAATGATGGCAGCACACATGCCGGCAGCAGTCAAGCCGCCCACTGTCAGCCCCACCATCGCACGCAAGACTTTGCAAGGCTTAGGGGCACAGGGCCAGCGCGCCATACTGGATGCCAAAGCAGACGCGCCAGCCCTCCTGCCATACGTGCTGTCAGACGCACCGCTGGATAACGGCAATACAGCGGTACAGGCACTCACTGGGCTGGCAGTACTGCCGCTGCTGGATGGGAGCCTGGGGGTCGTGCAGCCAAAGCCCCAGCTGCAGCAGCAGCAGGGCAGTACAGTACCTGGGGCGGGACAGGTGTACTTCCTTCCATCAGAGCTGGAGCTCCAGCTGCTCAGGAGCCAAGGTACAGCTGGGGGCATGCGTTCTATGCAAGCAGCAGGCCGATGCAGCATGGGCATACATATATTGGCATGCGTGGTCGAATCATCAATTGCACTGCCAGCTGCACTTGAGAATGCACTGCTCAGTGGTTGAGAGGGGCTGGTGATGATCTTCGGGGCATGTTGGCGGTGTTCAGGCATTTGGTGATCCGTTCCCAAGTGCTGGTCCAACCAGCGGCTGTACGATGTTCCCATGCTGCCCACATCAATGCTGCCTACATAGTATTATGTGATATTACATTATGTTATCTGTTTCATGAAGACCTTGTTTTGCCCCTGGTTTGTACCTTGCAGGCTCGCTGCTCATTGATGTTCAGCTCCTGGAGGATAATGCGGTGGCCCGGCTGCTGGCCCTGGCCCAGCTGGACACCACCTGTGTCATGCAACTGGATGCCCAGTCCATGGCACGCATCGTGCTTCCGCGCATGCTGCTGCATGGGGGGGTGCAGGCAGCAGGGCAGCCCCGGCCAGGTGGCAAGGGGGCCAGTGGAGCACATGTTGCATGGGTTGAGGACAAGCCGCCAGAGGGCAGTACAGCACAGCCGACCACAGCAGCAGCAGGACAAGGTTTCCAGGTCACCCGCTCATGGGTCGTGTTGCTGTGGCGTTGGCTATCGCAACAGGCCAGCCTGGCCCCCTTTGTGGGCCTGCCTGTGCTACCTGTGCTGCCATCTCCCTTCCACACCCTTGATGGTGTTGACTGCACGCCAGGAGGGCGGGCAGCTGGTGGTCTGCTGGTGGCCTTGCCTGACCAGGCCGCCTCGAGTGTGATCACGGCGCCTGTTGAGGACTTGTTGCCTCTTCTCCCTGGAGCCACTGCGGGTGCTGAGCAACCTGCACCTGAGCAGCTGCAGCTCCAGTCCCAGCCCCAGCCCCGCCGGCTAGATGCGGCAGCTGTGGATACGGCAGCAGGGGATGCAGATCAGCCACTTGGTGAAGTGCCACCTGGTCAGGGTGCCAGCCAACGCAGCACCCAGGCCAGCACAACTGCATTGCCGCCACTCCCTGGTCCCTCCCAGCTTCTGCAGGACCCCAGGGCCCGCCTGGTGCTTGCACTTGCATCTGTTGGAGTGGGCTTCGTCGACCACGCCACCTTTGGCTCTGTCATACCTCGCGCACAGCTGCTGGGAGCACACTGCAATGGGCTGGACGGTTCAGGCCCTCTGATGGTGCTGCATGCACGGGAGGCACAGATGAGGGGGGGCGTGGGGCTGCCCCTGGGCATGGCCAGCCCCCCAGATGGCAACCCTGCAGTCACCAGTGTGCGCACGCTGTGGGCACGCGCGTTTGCACAGGCGCCCCTGCCACCAGCAATTGTGGGACCTGGGGCAGCTGGCACAGCTGGCAGTCAGACACCTCTCCAGCCGGTGCCGGGGAGCTTACGCAGTGCGCTGCGGGCAGCGGTGCTTTCAGAGCCCAGTGTCAGTGGGGCGTTCCGGCTGGGGGCCATCCCTGCACGTGCCGTGCTGAAGACGCTTGTGTGCCTTCCGATCTATGAGGCTCCCTGTACACCGCCTACGGAACCAACAGACCTGCACAGCCCCCAACCACCCCCTGCAGACCCATGGATCGGGGCAGGCTCCGCACGTAGCAGGGCAGGGGCTGGACGGTCAATTGTGTACACGGATCTTGTGGGTACACCTTGCTACCTGCTGCCAGACGGCTTCCTGCCTCTGCCTGTGCTCCCTCATAAGTATGTGCTGGCACACAGCACGACTGAGGCGCGTGCCATGGTGCAGCATCTGGGTGTCGTCGCCATCACTGCAGCGGATGCGTACAAGCAGCACGTGCTGCCGGCAATCCCTAGCCTGCAAGCCGCCCCACGCAACATGCTCCTGCGGGCCATGCTTGCGTCCCTGTCAGCACTGACAGCCCAGGACCCCCTCCTGACAGGGGTGCTGAGAGCCACCGCATTTGTGCCCAACTGCCGGGGCACCCTGATGATCCCGGGGGCCCTGTATGACCCACGTGTGCCAGAGCTGGCAGGTGAGCATTCCCAGCTGTTGTATTGTCTGCCTGCCTGCCTGCCTCTCTGTGCGCTGCCATACATGCTGACATGCGGCGGACGGCTTTAGTGTGTGCGTGGGAGATGATAAAACCCTGCTGCCCTGGTCCATGTGCTGCCCTGCAGCACTGCTGGACCCCGAGACATCCTTCCCTGACCCAGACTTCACCCATGGGGGCCAGGCCGCAGAGGCACCTTCCTCAGATGCGATTGACGCGGACGCTGGCTTAAGCCACGGGGTCGATGGCGAAGCCATCATGATTTCTCTGTGCCAGCTGGGGCTCAGAAATGTGGCCACACAGGACACCCTCCTGGAGGCGGCTCGCTTCATCCACAGGTGTGCTGAGCGGGCAGAGGCAGGGTCCAGCAGCGTACAGGTCACCAGGAGGAGTCTCAGCACAGCAGGTGGTCCAGGAGACCCGGGGCAGCAGCAGGAGAGCCGTGCTGCTGGGTCAGAGTCTGGGGATCTCTTCGGGCAGGAGGATATGGACATGGTGGTGGCTCGAGGCAAGGCTCTGCTGGCTTATCTGGAGATGGAAGCAGGCAGGCTGGTGGCCCAGGCCCATGAGGGTGGATCTTCCTACCTAGCAGCGCGCTCAGCTTACTCTGGGGCAGCAGACCCTCGGGGTGGGGAGCGGCGGGAAGGCAGCGGCCGTGGCTTCTTTTCTGCTGTCAAGGGGCTCTTCCAAGGAGGCGGTGGGGAAGGCCGGGAGCGGCGGCAGGGTGGCCAGGGCAATGACGCAGCAGAGGCAGCTGTCGCGCAGCTGGTACGTTTCTGGGCGGAGCTGTCGCAGCTACGATGGTGCCCGGTGCTGCCCAGCGCACCCGCGGCCGCACTGCCCTGGCCCACGACGCCATGCTTGCCTACAGACCCGGCCGTCAGCAACTCGGGCGGCGGGCATCACAGTTCTGGGCAGCGGGCGCGTGTGGCACCTCCGTGGCGCGTGCGCCCTGCTGGCGATGCATGGCTGTGCTCGTCCTGCAAGGATGTGTTGGATGGGGAGTGCAGGTCAACGTCCCTATCCACTGGGCTGGGCTGGGCCAAGCCTCTGGGCGCAGATGTGTTGGGAGCACAGCTGAAAGCTCTGGGGGCGATGCATGCGAGCGTGTCGGACCCGTCCACCGCGAGGCTGCTCGCCAGTGTGGTGCCCCAGCTGTACAGGTGAGCAGGAGTTCAAGGTGCTCTGTGGCGCTGCGGTTGCCTGCAGGTCTTTATGCCTCCTGCCAGGGCCGAATAAGCATGCATGACTGACACTGCATGATGACGGTGCATGAGCACTGCTCTAAGTTCACGCCATGTATTGATTTGCACACTTGCCCGGGCCCAAGCGTACACACAGCGGGAGTTGCATACGGATAGACACAGCTCCGAATCCCCAGCACCAGTGGCTGCGCGGATGTGCATGCGCTGACTTGAACTACAGATCCTATTGTTTGTTGTTGTTCAGATGCTGCAGAAGGCTGACCTCCCTGCCTTTGCCCCGTTCTCACACCCACCCTCAGGGCCCTCTCCGAGCTGCCTCGCCCAGAGGTAGCTGCAGCTGCTGCAAGTCTGCGCGCCCAGCGCTGCGTGTGGGTTGGTGCTGGCTTTGCCCCAGCCACCAAAGTTGCATTTCACGGCACCCTGGACCTCTCGCCCTGGCTGTTTGTGCTGCCTGCTGAGCTGGCGCCATTCAAGGATCTGCTGGCGCTGGTGAGTTTGGCGGTACAGTGAAATTGGCAGTACAGTGAGGCTAGCGGTACAGTAGGCTAGCAGTACAATTGGTCTGCATCTGCGTTCTGGCATTCACGTGCCTGTGGTAGTGACTAGTTGCTTCTGCTCATCGTTTACGGACATGACTTCTTTTTCAACGTACAGCAAGGAATACAAAGCAATAAGATGTTGTCCTGTGCACGATTGTTGCTGCGCCCTAAAGCTCCTGCTGCGTGCTTCGGCATCATGCAGTTTGGCGCGACGGAGGCGTTTTCAGCAGCCCAGCTCATGACGGTGCTGTCTGACATGCACGCTGCGTCTGTCAAGGCTGCGGCTGCCAGTCTGACCAGCCACCCGCCGGCAGCTGCTGTGACGTCAGCGCAGCCGGGACCCCTGGATGTACACCAGTTGTCTCAGGCCATCGCGGCAGTGCAGGCGCTGGCAGATTGTGAGGTCCCTGCCTCAGGGACGGGCACTGTGTACGTCCCAGATGAGAAGGGGGTGCTGGTGGCTGCCCAGCAGTGCGTCTACAACGATGCGCCCTGGGTGGGGGGTGTGATGGGTGCATCTGGGGAGCCCCCTCGGCTGGTCCACCCCAAGCTTTCCAACCACGTGGCAGACAGGGTGGGCGTGTCCAGCCTGCGGCGCGTGCTGCTTGCACAGAGCGCGGATGTGCTGTCGTTGGGCCTTGCTGCCGGGGCGGCGGTGGGAGGGCATGCGGCCGAGGCGTTTGGACAGAGCGAGGCATTGACCACCCGGCTGCGTCACATTATCCAGGACTACCCGGAGGGCCCTGGTGGGTGCTGGACCTTGGATCCCTATTCATATTCTATTATTGCATGGTACGGTACCTGATATGGTATGGTACTGTATAGTAATGCACATCATTCCATTGCCTTACAGCAGTCTTTCAGTCATCGCTTGAGTGGGCCTACACCTCTCTCACTCGCCCCTTATGTTTGCTCCTTGCTGCAGGTGTCCTCATGGAGCTGCTGCAGAATGCCGATGACGCAGGTGCCACCCGCCTGTGCCTCGCACTCGACGCAGCCCACCACCCCACCCAAAGCATCCTGGGCCCGGGCATGGCACTGTGGCAGGTGCGGCACGAGGCTCGCTGCATACTGTAGCGTTTATCATATGGCAAGTCACAAAAGTGACTTGCCTGCAACCTGGAGTGCTTGTGTGTATCATCAGTGCAGTACCATGTGTGTGTGTGTTGGTTACATCGTACGCCCATCATGGCGCACAGATGCCTGCCGTGAGACAGGATTAGCAACATTGTGTGTATCATCAGTGCAGTACCATGCGCTTCTAAACTAGCACCTATCCACAGTATCCGTGGTGGTCTAAACCATTCTGCCTGGGCGTGGTTGCCACGTGCCAGGCTGCTGGTTGGCTACCTGTTCTTTGACATGATGAGCTACTGGCTGGTTGTGTGGCTGCCGTGTTTAGTCCCACTCAAAGCTCACAGCGCCAGGGGCTGCAAGCTGCTGTTAAGGCAGGGCTGGGTACTGTTGTAGGGCGGAGCTGATATATGTTTTTATCCTCTCTTGATACCTCTTTGGGTCCTCTTTGACTTTTGGCAGCCTGCTTTTGGCATCCTGAATGCTGGCGTCCTGATTTAATGGCGTCCTGTGCGTTGCAGGGCCCTGCACTGGTGGCGTACAATGACGCGGTGTTCAGCCCAGTTGACTTTGCAGCCATCGCACGCATTGGGCAGGTGAGCCGGCACGAGCCACTGCCTGTAAAAGAAATGTTCAGTGTGCTTTCCCACAGCTGCTGCCCATGCAAGCCAAGCGTGCAACCTGCATTGTCAGCGTGTGACAAGCACGGCTTCACACCTTGGCAACAACTCCACCTGAAACTGCTCTGTTTGACTTGGTGTTGATTCCACAGTAAGGTATCTGGTAACATATATCTGGTATGATGTAAGCTTGTTATTCCAGCATCGCCTGCGACCATCTACCTGCAAACCAGTCTTTCCGCTTGCCCCCTTTGCCTTCCACCTGCCAGGATGCCAAGCTCGGCCGACCCACCACCACAGGCCGCTTCGGCCTGGGGTTCAACGCGGTAGGTCTCATGCACACTAACATGAGGGCACGCCTAGGTGTATTGCCTGAAAATCATGCCTGCTTTTATCCAGTTGCTACCAGAATTTTCACTGACTTCAATGTACCTTCCCCTATGTCCCAGGTGTACCACCTGACGGACGTGCCTAGTTTTGTATCTGGTGACTACGTCGTCATGTTTGACCCGCATGCACGCTACCTGCCAGGCGTGAACCCAGCTCAACCAGGTGGGTGCAAACCATGCGAGGTCACTTTGAATTCACTTTAAGCTCATTGGCTGAACTTCAGGCATCTATCCAACGCGGGAATGGCGTCTGTTGGGCACCAGCCTGCAAGTCAGATACTGTCTGTGGTGTACCATAGTGCATGCACACCAGCCGCATGTAGTATCTGACAGAGACCACGCACATCAAGCCGGCCCCGCCCTCACTATAATCGCTGTTTACTTGTGTTTGTCTGTGCGCATAAAAGGCTCAGGTGCTGCCCCCCGGCTTGTGTTGCTTGCAGGGCTGCGCATTGCTTTCCAGCGAGCAAACCTCCTGGCTCAGTTCCCCCACACATTTCAGCCCTACACATTGTTTGGGTGCACGCTCCAGGAGCCGTTCAATGGTGGGTGCCGATTGCAATGTTCCCGCGGTACCTGTTGCCTTTCCACCTGTCCAGCAAAGCAATCCATAGGAGTTACTATGTTATTCCCAAACGTTGTTATGCTACGTCAGTTGTTCAGGATGAGATCGAGCGGACACAGGCATGTAACAGCCAAGTTTTTAACAGACAGTACAATTCCAGGTACAATGCCGTGTGTGTGCCAGGTGCCTTGTGTTGCTAGACAAAACAGTGTATGGGTTATGGACCCTGGAAACTACTGGCCATGGACTGCAGTGGACTACTGAGCAACAGAGTGCATGAATGATGACTCGTGCATGTATGTGCAGGCACGTTGTTCCGCTTCCCCCTGCGCGGGCCCTCTGCCGCTCCTCAGTCAGACATCAAGCCAGGCGGCGTAGTCACAGAAGGTAATTTTCATGTCGGGGGGATCTGAGCTTTTGAAATCTGTCTGTGAATCAGGTGGGGGCGCTCTTACATGCTGCTTCGAGCTGCTGTCATGCGTTGTGGGGAATGCCAGGACACACCACATCGACAGCACGCCAAAGAAGCCAGCTGCTTCCTTCATCATGACACTTTCAAGCTCATACCAAGCTTAACAACCACTAGGCCAGGGAATACCACGGTGGGGCATCTGTTTCACCAAGGGCACCAGGAACAGATGCGCCTCTCACACCTGTTCTCAGGTGACGTCGCATCCTTGCTCGCCGCGTTCCGGGAGCACCTGCCGCGCGCGCTGCTGTTCCTGAAGAACGTAACACGGGTAGAGGTGTACGCG
Organism: Chlamydomonas applanata; assembly: GCA_001662365.1. Taxonomy (NCBI): domain Eukaryota; kingdom Viridiplantae; phylum Chlorophyta; class Chlorophyceae; order Chlamydomonadales; family Chlamydomonadaceae; genus Chlamydomonas; species Chlamydomonas applanata. The sequence goes on from BDCZ01000033.1 coordinate 78,993, forward strand.
CGTGGCACTGCTGGTCAGGACATACAGCTGCTCTTTAGCGCGGGTGTGGAGCCAGCCACTAGCAGTGGTGGGGTAGCAGCTGGGGATGCTGCACTGGCAGCTACAGCCGCAGGCACCCCCCAGTCCCTGCAGGCCCCTGTGGTCCGATTCATAAAAGAGGGCAGCGCGGGACCTGGCGGCGGTCAGGGCGCAGAGGTTGCGAGGCTAGCCAAGCGGTTGGCCCAGGCAAAGCCTGAAGAGCTGCCTTGTGCTGTGGGGCGTGCACGGCTGTGGCTGTGCACGCGGCACCCATCAGGGCATTCCCCTCGGGGCGTGGATGGTTTGGTTGCTGCTGGGGCGGACACTCTGTCGCAGCTCGCGGCAGTGGTGCTCGGGAGCACGCCAGGTCACGGCAGCGCGGCCGGTGTGAGCATGACCATTCGGAGTGAGGAGGAGTGGGTGGTGTGCAACGCGCTGGGGGGCGGTACAGCTCGAGACATGGCAGTACGGTCGTCTGGTACAGCTGGTGTCAAGATGATTCCCTGGGTTGGTGTTGCTGCCAGGCTGCCAACCGCTGCAGCTGCACTGGCAGCGGCTGGCGCTGGTGGTCCGTCCTCGGCGGAAGCTGGGGACGACACATATGGCCAGGGAGATGAAGGGACCACGGCGAGCGGACGGGGAGATGAACGGGCCACGGCCAGCGGGCACGACGGCCGTGCGTTTTGCTTCCTGCCGCTGCCCGTGACCACTGGGCTGCCTGTCCATGTCAACGCGTTCTTCGAGCTCTCCTCCAACAGGAGAGACATCTGGTGAGCACAGCTGATAACTGTACGCATGCAGAGTGCTGTGGATGTGGGAGGCCTGTGAGTGCCTACACAGCTTGTGTTGCACCACGCAGCACACTTCCTCCTGGGTTTTGCTGGCGTTCCATGGCAGCTGGCTCCCGTGCCTTCTGCCCATCCTTGCTGTGATGGTCGCTCCTTCCAGGGTCCATCGATCAGCATTTACAAAACACCAGGCCCATTCAATCCCGCTTCTTCTCACTGTATTGCGGTACTGCTGGCGGTGTGGGGCTTGACTCCTCCACAGGCATGGAGCTGACCTAGCAGGCGCTGGCGCGGCACGTGCTGCATGGAACGTGGCACTGTTGCGTGATGGGCTAGCAGCGGCATACACCGCGCTGCTGCTGGAGGTATCAAGCCACACAGGGCCGGGGCCTGCACTGTTCAGGTGAGCGATCTGGGGCCTGAGGGACAGGGCGAGGCGAGGTCAAGGTCGGGCGACACGGTTGATGAATGATGGTTGATGATTGGCACTCTCACTGGTGTTGCACTTGTGACTGCTACGTGCGGATGCAGCCTGGCATTGCGTCGCTGATCTTTGCAATGTCAGGCGTGAAGTGATGCGGATCCCTCCCACCCCACCCACCCAACTAATGCAGTCCGTCCGACATTACGCTACCTTACAGGCCTGCATGTGGTGTGATGCTGTTGCGCCCTCCACTCCATCCTACCGCTGTGCTCCACAGGCTGTTCCCCACCCTGCCAATCCCAGAGCCCTGGGGCCATCTGGTACGGGGCTTCTATGCCGCGATGGCCAATGCCCCCCTCCTGTGGTCCGACTCCCAGGGCGGTCGCTGGCTGGCTCCCACGAAAGCTGTCATTGCAGATGACGTGGCCTGGTCACACCCGTACCACCTCAAATCACTGCTGTGTGAGCTGGGGCTGCCCCTCGTGTCACACCTGCCACGGGAAGTGGAACAGCTCATCCTGGAGGTCACACCTGGGTCACAGCAGCTGTCCCCAGGTGCGTGGACTCTGTGAGCCCAGCTGTGTGAAGTGTTGCAAGCTCTTGGCAAAACGTAAACAATATACCGTATATACTCGTAAGCTTTTGCCTTTAGTAAAGCAATTTTCTGCTGCCTGAAGTGCTGCTCCATGGCCACCATCCTCCCACATGCAGGTTTGGTGCGACGCCACCTGTCACAGACTGTGGCCAATGCGCATGGCGGTGTGGCTCTCGTCCAGCAACTGCTGCGCCTCCAGAAGCTGGACGCGCAACCGCCAGCGCTGCCAGTTGTACCTGCAGCAGATGCGCGCGACCCAACCGCCACGACTGCAGCCCAGGCTGACAGCCCAGCTCCTGCGTCCGTGCTTTTGGAGTACTGTTTGTCAGACATCATGCTGCCAGACCCACAGTCTGACATTGGGACATCACAGGGGAGTGAGGTCACTGCGAGCCACAAGAGTGGGCCCATTGGATCGGTCACAGCTCCGAAACCAGGTGGTGTGCCAACTACAGCTGCTTCTTCAGGCAAGCCGCAGCAGCCTAAAGAGGATAAGGGGAAGGATGCAGCTCACCTGATGTCCTTTGCACAGGCTGCTGTGATGGAGCTGAGCGGCCTGCCGTTGCTGCCTCTTCTGGGCGGTGCACTGGGCGTGGTCCGTGCCACATCAGGCAAGGCGCAACCCGCAGGGCACCCCGTGTCACAGCCAGTGTACATCCTGCCAGCAACTGACAAGGAGGAGCAGTTGCTGGCAGGTGTGAGCGGCTTGGTCATCGTCCGTGCCCTCCTCACGCCCTCCCTCGGTGTGAAGCTGTTGCAGCTTGGGAGACTGGGGCTGGTAAATGTACTGCCTCTCACTCCAGCTTCCCTCAATGACCATGTGCTGCCGCGCGTCATGCCGGCTGCATGGCGGGGGGCAACCTGTGTGTCATGGGTCCCTCCAGCGCCTCCATCCATTACCCCAGCTGCGGTCGGCGGTGGTGCATTAGCCATCAGCGGTGCGGCACAGATTGGAGCCACCCCCACAGACACCACTGCTCTGGCAGAGCCGACAGCACCAGTTGCTGGGCCGCAGGCAGGCCATCTGGACATCGCATGGCTTCGCGCGCTGTGGGTGTGGCTGGCGCGTGCAGAGGAAGGGGTGCTTGCTGTGCGTGACTGGCCCCTGCTGCCCATCAAAGGAGGCAAGCTGTGCCTACTCAGGCAACACAGCCAGGTGCTGAGGGAGGGGGACTGGCCTGAACAGGTCACGCAGGCCCTTGCCAAGCTGGGCTGCATGCTGCTTGATGTAGACAGCTCGTGCAGTCATGCAAGCCATGCAAGCCATGCACGCCAGCAAGCCACCGAGCATGCAAGCCTGCAGGTGGGCAGCACAGCAGGCGGGGCACCAACCATGCCTGAGGCCAGTGCGCAAGGCATCTTGCCAGAAAGCCTGCTGCACAGTGCAGCGCTTGCAGCTGTCGTGCAGGCGCCCACTCTTCAGGGCGTGCTGCGAGCCATCCAAGCCGGCCCCACTACAGCAGTCACTGGACGTGCTGATGCACCACCACATGCATCATCAGGACAAGCAGCTCAGGGGCTGGTCAGCCAGGCTGCTCAGTCCCTCACAGCAGCGGAGCGCAGGCAGCTTCGTGCCTACCTGCTGCAGCAGCGCTGGTTTGCAGCAGCCCCAGCCACACCAGGCGTGCGGGCCGGGGCTGCAGCTACAACTGCTGCCCGGGGGGTAGTAGGGGATGCTGGTGCATTGTTGCCAGACGATCTGCTGGCCACCCTTCGTGCCCTGCCCATTTATGAGGTGCACAAGGGGCATGCAGGCGTGTCGGACCAGGCACCCACTGCTGCCCCCGTTGCTGCCCCCGTAGCTGCTGCAGCTGGTGCTGGTGCCCCTGCTGCTACTGCGGCTGACAGCCAAGCACCACTGACAGGCTTTGCAGCTCAGGTGCAGCATGGTGGACTCAGCCTGACCGGCACCGAGGATAGGGAAGGCCCAGAAGGCAACTTGGGGTTGTTTGTGATGCTGTCTCATCCACAGCCCCTGTACCTGGCACCTCCTGGGGTAGATGCAAAGCTGTTGGGGCCCTCTTTCCTGCATGCAGCCTCACAGTCTGAGGAGGTGAGAGTACCATAGAACTTCTCAGCTGTGATGCGTGCGTGTGCTGCTTACGTCGTGCGCCCAGCGTGTGTTGCTCGTCCAAAGGCACCGTGGGCTGAGCTGTGCACACAGTGACATGCTACACTGTGTCACTGGCTGGACTCCTGCGGAGGCCTTTAGTTTGACAGCTGCTTATTTCAACCCAAAGCCTACACCTGCACAATCGCACGTGTGCCCTCACATGTCTTTCTCATTGGGTGGCTTGTATGCCTACTCACAGGCAGTGCTTGAGCGGCAGTTGGGCGTGTCCCGTCTGCCACTACCCGCCTTTGTCAGCCGCTTCCTCGTACCCCAGGTAAAGCTGCGGCAAGGTTTTGTACATAAGAAACACCCTGGCAGCTTCTTCACGCTTGCAACGTGCATATCATGTCCCTCCTATCCAGCCTTCCCCTTCCATTGCAAGCATCCAATAAAGCCTTACTGTCGTCTCTGGCCTGTTGTTGCCCTGTGGACTTGCAGGCGCAGCAGTTGCCACCTGCTGCTCTGGATGGGCTGCTGGTGCGGCTGCTCAAGGCACTGGCTTCCAGACGGCCAGATGATACGGATGCGGACGTGCGTGCGCTCCGGGAAGGCATGCGGTGCGTGGGCAACACACTGCAGCGCCTGGCCCTGTATTGCATGGGCTGCTGCGGCGGCCACAGGCCAGCTGAGCAGATTGTAGCAAGACAGCGGCACACCGAGCCTGGGGTATTAGAATGCTGGTGCCTGCTAGGTGCTTCAACTGCAACTGTGGAGGGTGCACTCGACTGGCATGGGAGGCCTGGTTTGCTTCTCTTGGGGCTTGCTGGCTCATTTCTGCTTCTTCACTTCTCACCTCTTCTTCACTTCTATCTACTTTTGGCTTTCTGCTTCACTTTTGTTGTCCAACTGTACCTCATTCAGGTCATGGGCTCTCTTCCCAGCTGGGCCCAACCCAAGTGCAGCTGCAGACACAGCGCAGAACGCACCCAGTACCTCAGGCCGTGTGCTACGGCCCTTAGGAGAGCTCTTTGATCCTCGGGTCACCGCATTGAGCGAGATTTTGGACCCGTCACACTTCCCAGATGGCATTTTTGCGAAGGACCATGTGCTGCTAGATGCCATGGCCGCGCTGGGCTTGGGGCAAGCCCTGAGCCTAAAAGTGCTGGTACAGGCGGCTGCCTCTATCCAGCAAACATTTCAGCAGCTGCCATCCCAGCTGCAATCCCATACAGCTGCTGTGGCCGCTGCATCTGGAGCTCTGGCGACATCACACAGGACTACAGCACCACAGCAGCAAGCAGGGCAAGCTTCAGATGAAGACCTTTCTATCATGGGGGCGCCTGCCCAGCAGGTCAGTCAGACAACGCCAGCAGAGGACGCAGTCGGCCAGTTGCTGGCACGTGCACATGCCCTGCTGAAGCACATGGACGCATGGGCAAGTACCAACACAAGGGCCCGGATGGGGCCGGAGGGAGGGCAGCTGTGGGTGGCTCTGCAAGGGCTGGTGTGGTGCCCTGTGCTGAAAGATGCACCGGCGCCTGGCATGCCATGGCCCACCATTCAGCCGCTGCTGGCGGCGCCTCGGTTGGTGAGGCCCCGTACAGGTGTGTTTGTTTCTCATCTGTGTGACCCTTTATGTTTTCTCATCTGTGTGACCCTTCATGTTTTCTCATCTGTGTGAACTTCATGTTTTCTCATCTGTGTGAACCTTCATGTTTTCTCATCTGTGTGAACCTTCATGTGGTTTGCCCCCAGGCTTGCCCCCAGGCTTGCCCCCAGGCGTGCACCTACTTTTGTTTACTGCAGCTACCAGGAGGCCTAGACCCCCTGCCAGCATGTGTCTTGGATCACAAACGTACCGTGTTGTGGGGAGGCTCTCGGAGCTTGCATCCATGCGTTGTGCTCCTTGTCCTCTATGCTGCAGATGCATGGCTGGTGTCATCAACTCAACACATCCTGGATGGCCGGGCTGGTATGCCCCTCATGGAGGCCCTGGGTTGGTCCCAGCTGCCGCGCACCTCAGTGCTGTGTGCGCAACTCATGCAGCTGGGTAGCATGCACCGGGCAGTGCAGCAGCTGTCGCATGAGGTGGGCTCAGGGACAGCACCAAGGACAGCAGCTGCTGATGAGGATGAGGCAACACCTGAAGCCACTAGTGCTGATCCAGAGCGTGCAGCAGATGGGGAGGACACCACATTCTACTCAAGCAGCGACCCTGCACCAAGCCGTGCGCCAGTGGCTGCAGCAGGAGCCGCGCAGCCGCGCGCGTTGCAACCCAAGGTTGCACCAGAGGTGCTTGCAGCGGCCATGCACGCGCTGTATGGGGCACTGTCAGAGGCGATCGAGCAGGGCGCAGGCGGCGGGGCGCATGGCGGGCCGGGTGCTAGCACAGGCACTCTGGGACCCGAGGCTGATCTGGTGTCCATGACTTTTGAGCGTCAGGATGCCCCTTGCATCTGGTACGTGCAGCCAGTGCTTGTTTCATCGCTGCCGCTGTGATCGAATAGGTGCAGAGCTGCAGTTAGATATGATGCACATTGTGAGCCTTGTTTGGGTGCAACCGGCAGAGCTGAAGCTGGACATGATGCACAGCTGCATGTCCTTTTCGTTTGGCTGCCAAGCTCAGTCTGCACTCCTCGTTCTGTGGCTGCAGGGTCGGCTGCGGCCTGGTGCCTGCATCACGTGCGGTGCTTTCGTCGCGCCTGGCGCTGGCGCCCTGGCTGTACAGTGTACCGCATGACTTCCAGCAGTACAGCACGTGGGTGGCATAGCTGCCGCGTTTGCTTCGAGATGCTGTTCCTGGTACCTGGCTTGTTTTGTGGCAGCTTGACATGTGCTGCCATGCTTGTGGGACGTTTGGCTGCTCAGAACGCTTCACCATCGCAAGCAAATGCTCATGCTGTCCACATCCTGCACAAGTACTTGTTCTGGCCCGCTGATCCGTTGTCCCTATTACGTCACCAAGGCATGTGTACTTTGCCTTGGCTGGGTGCCTTGGGCCGTTGCCTGCAGGTTATTTGCTCTGCTGGGTGTGGGCCAGACATTTGAAGCAGACCACTTTGCGGGGGCCTTGGCCGATGTGGCAGCCACAGCTGGAGGTGTGCCCCTTCCAGGTGCGGCTGGGTGTGGGTGACGCTCCAGGGCATTGTTCTGCTGGCATCAGGTGCTGAGTATTGTGCTGAGGGTGTCAAAACGCCAGCAAACACGCGTCACATGGACACATGGCATTCCAGCACATTGGTCACATGGAATCACAGGCGCCAAAGGGACTTCTGCATACATTGTCATGCATTGTATTGGTTTTAGCTCCGTGTGTGACAATGCAACAAGGTCCTTGACATATGTGGCCCTGAACGGCAGGTCTGGACCTGGAGCTGGTGCTGACTCTGGCAGACGCACTGGTGGCAGCAGGCGGGGGTGGGCAGCACGGTAAGTTGGAGAGCGTACGCGCAGTGCTGATGTGTAGGCCTGGGCTGCCAGGGTGAGCGTAAGGGTTGAAGGCAGCGCACTGAAGGCAGTGCACATGATGCGATGACGGCCTGCTGGAAGCACAATCATCGCGCGTCTCGTGTGCTTCACCTGGCTTGCATCACTTGGTTCTGGATCAACAGCGCTGGTCCTTGTGTGAGGATTTAGCGCCGTCATCTTTCAATCACGCTCGGTCATCCCTACCCAAGGGTGCGGCTTGCGGTGTGTGCGCTTGTTCGCAGCGCGTGCTACGGGTGGCACGTATCTCCCGGAAGACCAGGGTGTGATGTGCCCTGCACACGAGCTGTTCTTCAATGACGCGGAGTGGTGAGCAGCTGGTGTACTGCTTTGCTGTAGTTCTGGTGTAATGCTTGACATGTGTAGCGCCTGCCCCGTCCACGTGTGGGCCTGGCCTGCCTCATGCGCCTATTTGCAGCTGTTGCAAACAAAACATATGTGCACTTAGGGGTCTTGGGGCTCTGAGACCTCTTTTCAAGTGCGCACAACCCATGCACGCAATCCTCCAGTGCATCTGAACTATACGTGCATCTGGACTGCGTGTATCTTTAGCGCTGCACGTGATCAGCTGCCCCTGATGTGCGTGGCTGTATCTGCATCCATGGGCGTTGCAAGCAGGCTCGACACACAGGGCCTGGCCCGCCTGGTGCACCCAGCGCTGCCACATGCCACGGCTGAGGCTCTTGGAGTAAGGTCCCTGAGGTACAGGCAGCAGGTGGACACCTCTGCCAGCACCAAGCTGCCCTGCCCCCATCCCAGTCAGCTGAAGGATGGCCTGCCACTCACGCAGCCTGCAGGCGCAGGGGTGAGTGGCCACGGGGTAGGGGAGTGGAAGAGGATATGGCACACCGGCATGTACGGCATGCAGCGGTGGCATGCATTTGCATGTGGCTTGCAGCAACATGCCCCAATATAGAAGGCCTGATACCCGCACATGGCACGGTGGCAGCGATGCCAGTATGCCTGGAGCCCCTGATGCTGCCACAACGCAAGACAAACACCTGTGTCGTCAGCGTGGCCCAACCCGGCCGCGCAATGCTGCTTGTGTGGCACATATATGTGCAGGATGTACCGCGCGCGCATGCCGGTACAGTGCTGTCCTTCCTGTCTGACCTCCTGGAGGTGGCTGACTGCCTGGGCTGCCGCAAAATGTCAGTGGTGCTGGACAGCCGCACACATGCGGCTCGTTCGCTGCTGCACCCGGGGCTGGCGCGCTACCAAGGTGTGTTGGTCATGAAGTCATGATCCAAGAAGCAATTGCGGTGTGCTGAATATGCTCACCAGCACATGTGCTGTACGATGGAAAGTGCAGCACATGCCAGGAAATGCATGGCTATGGTGTGTGTATGTTGATGCATCCATGCCCCCTCCTCCCATACAGGTCCTGCACTGTGTGCCATCCTCCCTGACATCGTCCTTTCCCCAGAGGAGCTTGGGGAACTGCTGTCAGGGCCCCGGCCCACCACGCAAGGCCCTGGCATGGCCCCAGGAGCTCAGGCAGTGGCTGCACCTGCGCCAATGTCTATCCGTGGCCGGATGCTGACGGGGCCAAGTGGGCTGATGGCCGCATTCGGTGTGGCAGAGGTTGTGCAGGTGATCAGTGGGTCGACGACATGCATGTGGGACCCCTCTGGACGCCACCTCACGCGCAGTGTACAGGAGGAGGAGGCGGTGGGGGCGCGCGGCCGCGCGGTGACGGCAGTGCCGCAGGCAAAGCAGTACAAGTGAGCAGTACGAACGTGCTGCTCATGGGGTGGAGCTGGTTTGCTCTTGCATAATCGATGATGTGGTCTACTGTCAGCTGGCTGGTGTGCGCATGTTTGACACTTCTATGCTGCCGCCGGCTGTCCTAACCGTCATATGTCCCTGCTGGACTGAATGGCCCTTGACTAGTGTACAGGACGGCAGTACAAACACCCGCTGCTCGACTGACCTGACACACCGTGCCTGCAGGCATCTTGAGTCTGACCTGCTGTCTGTCTTTTCAGACCAGTTTGGCTCGGCCTGGGGCTTTGCTGAGGGCTATGACATCCACCAGCCTGTGAATGCCACGCTGCTGCGCCTGCCGCTCGCGCTTGCGCCCCGAAACGCAGGCGCGTGCAGGGGTCGCTTGTCGTTTCTTACTTTCTTTTAACTTACTTGCCTCTGCTGCATTGCTAGAGCATCTGCTGCAGGCATGGCCTGCACGCCGGCTCTGAGTTGAGCCACTGTTTGGAATGAACCAGTGTGTTACCCGGACTAGTATGGGCAGCAGACCGTCTGCTGGTCCCTGATCCAAGGCTGGCCTGCATTATTAGGACTTGAGAATGTGTGTGACGCCCGTCTTGCTGTGCTTTTTTCTAATGCACCTATGGCTACAGGGGCGGTAGGAGCAGCTGGTGGTGCGCACCCCCTGGGCTTCAGCACAGCCTCTCTGTCTGATGTGGACGCTGCGCTGCGCGTTGCTGAGAGCAACAGCGGCCTGGGCCGCAGCCTCCTGTTTTGCCGCCGCCTGCTGGGGCTGAGCATCCGGCGCATTCAGGCAACCCCTCCTCCCACCGCCGCCACTGCCGCTGATGCGCCCGGACCTGCTACAGCTGATGTCACATCAGAGGCGTCGCGCACTGGCACAGCTTTCAACAGCAGTGCCAACAGGGGCACAGATGCCGAGGCTGCAGCTGCTGCGCATGTGTCACGGACCACGCTTCAGATCTCTGTGTCATGGGACCCATCCCATCCACGCTTCGAGCCGCCCTCCCCTCAAGCAGCAGCGCATGGGGCCCATGCGCACAAGTCGCATGGCGGGGGCCTCCCAGCATTGGGGCGCTCCCTCCTCGCCGGCATGCTGGGGCGGGGAGGGGGTGACCGGGAGCACCGGGGGGAGACCCGAGGCAGTGGCGGTGGCAACGCTGGGGGTGTTGAGCGTCACATGGCACGCTTGCAGCTGGTGCAGGTCAGGGATGGGGACAGCGGCCCAAGCCGTGAGGCATGGATTGTCTCCACCCAGTTTGAGGAGGCTGCTGGGGGGTCATACTGGCCCCGGGATGTGCTGGGTGCTGTGGCGATGTGTGTGGGTGTTGGCGAGTCTGGGATGGACAGCCCACCCAATCAGATGATCCCACAGGCCGGGCTCTATGCGCCTGGGTGGGTCTCACCCTCGCACATGAGCAGTACGGAGGCTGCGTCACAGCATGCTGCGTCAGCATCACAGCCAGCCAGCGCCACTGTCGCAACAGCTGCAGCGATGCATGGAGAGCAGCTTGGCGCCCTTGGTCTCCTGCTGTGTGGATCGTTCCAGTCCATGCTGGCGAGTGCCAGCACAGGACCGGGGGGCTTAGCAAAGCACCGAGCACTAGCGCCCCTGGTGTCCAGTGTGTCAGGTGCTACTGCACAAGGCAGTACAGCTGGCAGTACCGCTGGTGGTACAGCTGGCAGTACCGCTGGCGGTACTGCTGCACCAGCTGGCAGCGGCGTGGGTGCTGAGGGGCCTGGAAGTGGGCTGCAGCTGCCTGCACACGTGGTGGCGCGGTCTGAGCACAACAAGCGTGTGGCGGACGCATGCGCGCGAGCATGGCTCGCCATCATGCTATGGCTCAAAGCTAACAGCACGGGTGGTGGTGCTGCTGCTGCTGCTTCTGGCGGTGGTGGGCCATCTGCCCATGGGCCCCACGAGCTGCCCCCCTTCGCTGGTGACAAGTCAGCGATGTATGATGTGCTCATGCCTGACTGGGCTGTGGTTTCGGAGGCGCGGGACGAGCTGGCACTGTACTGCATCAAGCAGATGTACACTCTCGCATCCCGGCTGCCGCTGTGGCGGCTGCGCACTGGCCGGTTCGTACATCTCCCAGAGGGCTGCTTCCTTGCCCCTATGGAACCCAGCCTTGGACCATCCACGAGCTCCACGAGCTCGTCTACCGCCACAGGCACTGGGGAAGAAAAGGCCAGCCGCAACGATGTGCATCAACCCAGCAGTACTGGGTCAGGCACCAGGCCGCATGGGCAACCAACGCCGCAGCCATTGGGCCCGGCGGCCATGGGTCTAATGCTCCGGCACCTACCACTCTTTGACGTGCCCTGGCGGGTGAAGGAGGGCTTGGAAGCATCTGGGGTCCATGGCTGCCGCGTGATCAGTCCACCAGTGCTGCGGCCGTTGCTCCGCAGCCTGGTCAGCGCACGGCCCCCCGGGGCGCCCCCTCTCTCTTGGGCCATCAGTGTGACTGAGGCGGTGGAGCTCCTCAGGTTCTGTGCTTCTGACCTGATGGTGGCGGAGGAAACCCACACAATGGTGCCTGGGCCAGCAGCTTTGGCTGCGGCAGGGGGCCCTGCTGTCCCCAGCAGCACTACAAGCAGGTCTCCATCCACGGCGGCTGGTCCAGGCGTGGGAAGCCATGGTGCTGGGCAGGCTGCTGAGCCAGTCCCAGCTGTTAACGCTACGGGGGGTGCAGGCGGTCTGTTCCAGGAGCTGTTTGGTGGTGCTGGCTCAGCAGCGGCGGCGCCTGTGTCTCTGCTGGATGCGGCGGAGCGAGGGCTACAGGGCCTGTTCAGCACCATGGGCCGGGCCCTGGATGCTGTGGGCCCTGGGCAGCCCACCTTTGGCAGCACAGCAGGCAGTACAGGCAGCAATATAGCAGGCAGTGCACCGTCTATCGGTACTGCCACTGTGGTGCCAGGCGGTACAGGCGGTACAGCGCGCCGTGGGGCATGCCCCATGCCTACAGTTGACCCTGGTCACAGCGCAGGTAGTGTGACAGTCACAGGCCCTCACTCCCTCACCACCATCACATACAAGGTGGATGAGGCACGGGCCCGTGAGCTGCGTGGTGTGCCCGTGCCACTGGCTGCTGGGGGTATCGTGGCTCTCGGTGCTGCGGCGGGCACGGGGCTGGGTGGGGGCGTGCTCCTGGTGCTGCCACTCGAGTGTGGCACGGCGCCTGCGTCACTGCTGCCACCCCGGGCAGCTCAGGAGCTGCTGCACCCTGACGCGGTGAGTGTTAGGCATGTCATACCTGATGTCATACCATAGTCGCATAGCTTTGTGATCCTACTACAATAGTATTAGTCACTTAAGATGCTTTTGCCTGGCCTTGCTTGGCAGCTTGGACGCAACGAAGGGTGCGCCTGCGTCTGGATACTCTGTTGGTGGCTGTATATGCTCCTTACTGCACCGTCTACTGCACCATCATGGGGCGCTTGTGCACTCATGCTTTGTGTGTTGTGCCTGAGACATTGTGTGCTGTTGTGCTTCTGGCAGGTGCGGGTGCTGCTGGATCTGGGACTGATCACTCAACCCGAGTTCAGGAGTGCTGTGGGCCTACGGCTCTTCACGCTGCAGGTTCGTTGCTGCACGGCTCTGCTGCGTGTGCTTTCCATTCATGTTGCGTCGCACTCTGTTGCGTCCCAGCTGATGCCCGCACTGCTGCTCCCCATAGGGTTGGTTGCCCCTTTCCCCGCTGCTGCTTTTGGCAGCAGCACTGCAGCCGCATATTATAACCTGTCTCTCCAGTTAATAACAACACGACGTGTCACAGATGTGTCTGCATGCCGGAGACCCTCCAGTTGCTGAGGTGTTACTAAGCACAGCCTGATGCAGCGCCCCAGCTACTGCGTGCCCAGCTACTGCATCGCCCCTGCTCGCCTATCGCGCGCAGGACCTGTCCCGCCACCTGTCAGACATCCTGCCACCTGCCTGGCACCTTCCTGGCCTCAGCTCCCCCGCCTCGGGGTGGGACATCCCAGGGGCCACCCCCCAGGACATCACCCCTCAGGTCGCCGCAATGGCCGCTGCCTTTTTAGGCACGGGCGCCAACCGCGGCAGGGCTGCCGCGGGCGATGGCAGGCCTGCAGCAGGGCTGCAGCCCACCGGTGCTGGCCTGGGGGCTGCTAGGGGTGCTGCACGTGGCAGTGGGCTGGGGCAGGGCGGCAGGCAGCTGGGTCTGCAGGCTCTAGCCAGCATGGGAGGCGGCGGCTGGCTGAACAAGTCGCTTGGGGTCGCATGGGTGCATGAGGGGGAGGGCGCGGATGGGCCTTCTCCCCTATGGTTGGGGAGGCTCCTGTCCCTTGTGGCTGGCCTCGCAGAGGCGGCCCCCAAGTGGGCGGCACCAGAGGTGCGCGCTGACTGCACCCTGGGGCAGTCTCAGCTTTGCAAGTCAGGCTCGGGCATACATACGAGTCATATGCGTTTGTGCTGCTTAGATGGGGCATGCCAACAAGCACAGCACGGGGCGGTGGTGGGCCCAAGGCATCCCCTTCGCTGAATGAATACAAGTAATACATACATATATATATATATATATGTGGATGTTGGAAATATATAGTTGGATGAATGCAGGACAAGCAGAGAGGGGCGTGCCTGGGGGCTGCAGTGAATGACACTGTCAGGCGCACACTGCAAGAGATTGCAACGAGATCGGCGACTGATTTTACTGTTTGTCCTGAGTGGCTACGCCATAATGCGACAATTCATGTTTGCCTCCCCCCCCCCTTCCCTGCTGCCTCATGCGCCTCAGGTCCGTATTGCCGACGTGGACGGCTGGCCGCTACTGCCTGTACTGCCCAGCAGCTCCGGCGGTACACCCCAGCTGACGTACATGTTGCACCGCGCGCTCGTGGTCGTACCGCCTCCATCGGTTCTCCAGCAACTGCCAAAATCGCTGGGCCCTGAGGACCCAGATGCTTTGGATCTGGAGCATCTGGAGCTGCCAGGCAGCTGGGCCAGAGTCCTGCACGCATTGCAGGTTGCTGGAGTGCCTGTTCTGGACCCGCGCTTTGCCAGCCTGGCGTCACAGCTGTGCGTGCCTCATGTGGACGTCGCAGGTTCATCAGTGACCACGCTGGTGCAGAAGCTGCGCTGGTGCGCAGAGGCACTGGGCAGTGTCACAGCTGTCACAGCTGTAACGGCTGTCACAGCTGCGGCAGGTGCAACTCCAGAGCATGGTCTGCGTGTGGACCTGTGGGGAGAGGAGGAGTGTACCGCTGTACTGCAGCTGCTGTCAGACAACTTGCCTGCCAGTCTGTCGCGTGAGGATGCAGCCCTTGTACGAGCGCTGCCCCTGTTCCCCAGTCTGTCGGGGGGGCGTGTGGCACTTGGGACATATGGGGCTGGAGGAGAGGGCGTGGATGAAGATGAATGGGAGGTGGTTGGTGGGGTTGATGGAGGCGTTGGCGGAGCAGGAGGAGGCCTGGGCTCTGGCCCTGCTGCATGCCCAGAGGAGGTGCTGGGATCCATCCCAGGTGAGTTGATGTGCCTGAGTGCCTGCTGCTGGTTACCTGCTTTGTCTGTCTGTCTGTGTGTCTGTCCGTCTGTCCGTCTGCCTGTGGGTCTTGCTGCCACCTCCAGCTCCGGGACTGCCTAATGCCCTGCTGATTAAGGATCTGTTCACTTCGCCTCTACTGGCACCACAGTAACCAACTCTCGTCTTCAGGTCTATGCTGGCGACAGGCTCCAGCGACCTCATCCTGTCGCTCTACTTTGATTTATTGTACGGCCGCATCATGCAGTACGGCCGCTCCACCTGAACTTCACGTTTCCCATGCCTACCCAACCTAACTCCATGTGCATAAATCTTGCTCGGCTGCACACACGCCCCAGGCCTCCTGGACGTCCTGCCACCCTCGGCACGTGCCAGCCTGCTGCAAGCCCATCCCTCCCTCACACGTCTCTTCAGCCTGCTGCGTGTAACCACGCTCAGTACCGCGCAGCTGCTAGCACATGTGGCCCTGCCTCACTGGCAGCAGCTGCCAGACAGGGCGCAGGCTGTCGCACTCACACGCATCCAGTCAGACTGGGCCACCTTCAAGTCGGAGCCTGCTTTGGTAGCAGCTCTCAAGGACACACCCTTTGTCCTGGCGGAGGAGCCGTTGCCTAATGGGGCAACTGCTGTTGCCTCTTCAGGCGCCAACAGTGGCCTCAAGAAGCCCGCTGAGCTGTACGACCCGGGGCACCCGCTGTACAGCAAAGTGTACCGTGGGGCGGGACTGTTCCCAGCGGGGCAGTACGCATACCCTGCATGGCTGGAGGTGCTCAGGGGCTGTGGGCTGCAGCACACAGTATCCACTGAATCCTTCCTGGCAGCGGCCAAACATGTGGAGGCCCGTGGTGCAGCCGTGTTCAGCAGTAGTAGCAGTAGCGCCAGCATGGACACAGCAGATGCGGCGCCAGTTACCCTGAGCCCGGATGCTGCATCAGGTGTGTGTGGAAGGAGTCCCAGGGCGCGAGCTCAGCCTGCTTTGTGGGTGCCTGCTCTTTTTATGTAGTCATGCAGTGTGCGCCATGCTAATGTGTGCGTGAAGCAAGGCAGGCACAGGGTTTAGACATTGCTGCAGCTCGTCTGCTGATGCATGCCCTGTTTTTATGCATCCCCATAAAGTGATCTGCCCTGCGGCTGGGTTACCTGGCTGCTTCTCATGCTCTGTTGTCCATCCGCCTCAGAGCGTGCTGCCATGCTGGAGGCAGCTGAGGCGCTGTGTGACCACCTCACGTCACACTTCTCCTCACTTCTGGGCCGTGACTTTTATGCATCCCTAGCTGCCATCGCCTGGGTGCCTGCCACATTGGGCCTGCCTGGCGGCGCACGCGCAACACCCGTGGTATGTTAACTGGCGGCTCCGTCAGTCATGAGTGCTGTATGCAATGCTGCAGGCGCCAGTTCTGCTTTTGAGTGGAAACTGTGGCGTGTGTGGCATCTGCTCGTCCATGCTGATGCTGCTACTGCCGTTGCTATGGTGTGTGCGGCTTGCCACCTGCTCGTCCACGTACATTGTTTGGCGTTCCACTTCCTGCTCCTGCTGCTGCTCCCGTCGCCTCCGGTGCTACTGTTTGCAGCTTGCACGCCCCACCGAGGCGGCTCTGCCCAAGGACTGGCCCCTGTGCTGGACAGTGTGCCCCGTGGTGGGCCCGGCTGCTGGCCGCCTGCTTGCCGCCCTGCCCTCGGTGCGTCCCTGCCCCCATCCTGCAGATGATTCAATTCAGGGGATTCACTCATCTGCGTCCAATCCCCGACAACAATCCAAGGCTGTAGGTGGCTTTGGGGAGTTCAGTATGGGGGGGATTGAGGAACCGCCCGCGAGTGAACTGCTGGATGCATACTTAGAAATCCAAGAGTGCTTCTGGTGAGCTGGTGATGCTTCAGCAACCCATCAGGCAGGCCATGGTGCATGGCAACAGTGTTTTGAGTCGGCGTGCTGACGGGTGCATGCTGTGCCACCATGCTGCAGGCTGTGGCACCACACTTGCGCCCCAAGTCCCCGCCGCCGTGGACCATTGTGCTGCAGCACCTGCGGAATGTGAGCTGTGCACCGTGCACTCGCGGTGCTGATCATGGCACTCCTGATGCTTTACTTCACTTTTTCAAGCTGCTGTTCAGTGTCTCTTGTATTCGGGAGTAGACGTGGTGATGTCGACGCAATACATGTGCCCATGTGTCGGGTCTGTATATGCCTACATTTCCGAACTTGTGCTGCCCCCTTTCCTTAACTCGCTTGCCCCTTTTGGGCCCACGTCACACAAATAGGTGGGAGCCGATGCTGAGAGCCTGCTATCTGCGTGGCCGCCTTCTGGTGCTGGCATCCCTGGGGTTGCCACTGCCACTGGCAGCAGTGCAGCCGGCAGCAGCAACACAAGCAGCGGCAGTTCATTGCAGGGCGTGGAAGCCGCCTTTGGCGCTGTGCTGGAACACTTGGGGAGGGAGGGCCTGAGCAGCGTGCAGGTGGCAGCTCTCAGGTGGGCGACTTGTCCTCATTACCTGGCATTATCCATAGTGCTTTGCTGGTACTTCTGTTGTAGGCTTGCCACAAGAGAATTTCTGCAGTTACCGAGCTTTGCTTCTGCTCCGCCAACACCAGTCTCAGTTCAGCTGCTGCTGAGCCATACTGTGCAGGCCACAACAGTGCCCTGCTGCTGGCGCTAACGATTCACCCTACCCTCTCACCTGCAGGTCTCTGCCGCTAGTGCCCGTGGCCAACGCGAGCAGGCTTGTGCCCTGCACCGCGCTGTTTGTGCGGCTGAGGGACGACCTCACTCCTTTTGGCTATGAAGTACCGCCCTCACTCGTCCAAAGGTGCGACACCAGCCACTGAGTCGCACTGCGTTCAAGCATGCAACCCCGCGGCCCGCGCCCCCGCATGGAACCCCTGCAGCATGCATCCCCCTCATGGCTCTTTGGTCCATCTCATTCAATTGCCCACACTGTGCATGCTGCTCTGCGCATGATCTCAGCATGTGCTCCTGGAGCTGCCAACTACAGCGCGCCCTTATCACCGCATCAACATCAGTACCATCCGTACCATCACTACTCACAACCTTGTGCATTAACCCCACTCAGGCTTGAGCTTCTGCGCCAGCTGGGCGCTCGGGATGAACCAACTGCCGCATGGCTGCTGGACGAGCTGTACAGCCTGTACTGCTCAGCTGGTGGGGGTCGGTCAGGCAGTACAACGAGCAGTGCATCCGGCAGTACAGCCGCGGGCCAGCAGCTGCAGCGCGCCTCCACTGCAGCATCCATGGCCAGTGCACCGCTGAACGCCAACCAGCGTACTGCTGTACTACGGGCCCTGCAGTACCTGTACAGCCGTAGGGGCAATGCAGCGGATGCGGACGCTGTTGCCAAGGCCCGTGCAGCTGGCCGGCTGGTTGTACTGAACGCATCAGGCAGCCTGTGTGATGTGCGGGGCGCGGCACGTGTGGGCGGTGCTAGTGGCAGCATTGGCAGCGGTACATCCAGCAGCGGCAGCGGAGGCACAGACAGGCTGCTGGGTCGCATTGACACCACACGGCTCACTTTTGTACACCCCAGGGTGGCAGATACTGTGGCCGCGTGGATTGGCTGCCTTGCCTTGCAGGTGTGGTTTGTTTGTTGGCTGGATACTCTTGATCTTGATTCTTCCAGAAGGCACACCCGCAAGCACTTTACTGCGTTGATCACAGAGAATAGTTGCAGGGGAGGAAATGCCTCACAGGCGCTGCGCCTCATCACCAGCCTCACCACTGTTCGTGCAACATTGCTGTGGCTCACATGCCTCACTCATCTGCCTTCGGTTCACATCACTCATACCACATCCCTCATCTCACAGGATCTGGTGGAGGAGGTTCTAGACGCTGGGCAGGTGCTGGAAGAGCTGGAGGAGCTTGGTCAAACGTCCGGTCAAACGTCCGGTCAAACGCCCGGTCAAACGATGACGCTGCTGCACGCGCACAGCGTGCTGCGCAGCCGCGAATTCACGGCTGCTGCTCACTCTGCCGTGACCGCGCATGTGGGCGTGGTCAAGGGCCTGGCGCCCCTGAGTGTGCAGCAGGTGGCCTCAGCCCTGCGAGCTCTCTCCGCCCGGCTCGTATTTGTGCGGCAGCTGGTGACACGGTGTGTGGTCAAGGCGGCTGGGCCTCAGCAGGACATTGACATCACCCGACCCGGGGATGCAGGCGCCGCACGTGTCTACGTGTTTGAGTGCGCACGCAGTGGGCGGTGCCTTGTTGCAGAGCCACCCCCCGGTGGGTTCGCGGCTCAGGGTTCAAGTCCTGTTAGGAGCTGTGCCTCTTGCCTGCCTTTTCATGATGTTCATCATGTTTGTGATGCTCAGATTCTGTGGCAACTAACTGTAGCTGTGCATGCCTGTGCATGTCCGCAACCTTGTCTGCAGCGATGTTCAGCTCCTGCAACCTGCCTGGCTGCTTCCTGTTGAAGCAGGCTCTCATCAATCCTCTAACAACTCCGGTTGGCTTCGCCTCCCTGTGTAGGTTTGCCTGTGGCATGGCTGCTGGCCAGCGCCGTGAGCCGAGCACTGGGCTGCGGCGGCTTCACCCTGCCGCTGCAGCCGCTGTTTGCTGCACCTGCCACTGCAGTGGCCGTACTGCAGGGCGTACTGCTGCCGGGTGAGGCACTACAGTTGTACTGCTATGATTGCAATTGATGCGACCTGCATGCGCAAGCTGATGGTAGAACGCCCCAATTTCCGGCTCTTGGCATGTTTGCTGATTCAGTCACAGAGCAGGCACACATGCGCCATGCGGTAATGTCGCACGTTTTGCACACCCCAAGGCAGACACCCTGCCCTATGATATGCCATGTGTTCTCCATCTCGCCTCGCACCAACTGCCGGGCTCAACACACTTGTGTATTGCCTTCAGGTGGCTATGATCCCGAGTTGGAGACCGCCTCCCAGGCAGGCGAGCTAGGCACCCCCCTGCTGCCAGCTGACGCAGCCCTGGTCAGCCTCCGGCCACTCAGGCGCTACTGCGCTGGGGAGCTGGTGGCTTACAGCCCCGCGGCTGTAGCGGCAACAGCGCCCCACCTCACCCTTTCCACACCTGCACCATCGCCTATATCCGTGGATCCTGTAGTAGCAGCTGCACTGGCGGCAGAGAGGAGAGCTGGGGGTGCAGGTGCAGCAGGGGAGGTGAACGGACCAGCAGGCGCTGCCAGCCAGACTGCAGCCAGTGCGCCTGAGGCGCCCGTGCTGTGCTACGGCCGGGTGGCGTCTGACGCGGCGCCCACTGCCTCCAACTACCAACCGCTGTACCGCCTCAACATCGAAGTGGAGCCCGGCACTTTTGTACAGCTGTTGTCCACCCAGGTGTACTGCTTCAAGGCACCAACAGAAGCTGATGTCATGCGGGCTCAGCAGCACCAGCACGCGACAGGCGTTGTACAGCCACTGCAGGGTGCAAGCAGTACAGCAGCTGGTGCCACCACCAGCAGTACAGCTGCGAACACGTCTGCATCTACAGCACCAAGTGAAGTGGCGGCTGCGCGTGGGCCGGCAGCTGGCACGAGCAGCTCTGCACCTGGTGGGGCAGCAGTGGGCGCCGCTGAGCTGGTAGGGGCTGTGCGGGAGCTGCTGGCAGCTGCTGGGCTGCCAGCGGACATGGGGTCAGAAGCACTGGTGGGCGCGGCGGCAGGGCTGCGGGCAGAGCTGGGGGCGACACAGGAATCACTTGCGGCAGTGAGGGAGGAGGTGGCAAGGGCGGGTGCGGAGCTGGAAGCACTGCGTGGCGGGTGGCAGTGCAAAATCTGCTTCACCCGCGATGTGGATGCTGCGTTCTCTGGCTGCGGCCACATGGTGCGTGCGGCGCTGGTGTGCTGGATTCCCTATATAATATACTTTGCACGTCTTGCGTTGGGTGAGGTTGTATGTATGCGATCTATGCCTGATTTACATGCTCCTGTCATGTTTGCAGTATCATCCGGAATCCTCTGTCGCTCTGCAGCGCATTGAGTTGCTGCCCCCACTGCACTTTGTGACCTTGCATGCCCACCCAATGGCGCACGGCTGTGCGCTCCTTCACATCCCACCGTATGATGATCATGGCGGATACGTGCCTTTGCTCAATTCCCCTCCCTGTCCCTCTGCCTCCCCCTCCTGCGTGGCTGTGCATCGCAGCTGTGTGTGGGCTGTGCAGGCGGGCTGGACCGGTGCCCTGTGTGCCGGAAGCGGTCCGGCCTTATCCGGCTGTACAAGTGAACATAACTGCATGCCGCTTGTCGAACATGCCATGATAATTTATGTTCAGCTTTGCGCGTGTTACGAGTGTGTACCAATCAGACCAGAGGTGGGGTGGGGGTGCTACGTGCAGGTCAGTTGAGCAACGCACAGGGCGATAGATTTGGCAGCTTTAAACTTGCATATGCGACACAGATGCCTAGATGGCCAGGCATGTCTAGACACTGCATGTTCAAGTGTTTGGTGGTTGTAAAGTAATTGGACATCGTCGCAGCTGCTAAAAGGCTCACTCAATGTTGCACTGGTAGACATCATAATTGCATGCAGAAACATCATCATTGCATGCAGACATCATAATTGCATGCAGAGACATCGTCATTGCATGCAGATCGCTCGTGCTCCCTGCATAGAGCACGAGCTCCACATCTACGGTAATGTGGGCAGATCAAGCAGACTTGTCACATCTGTGCACACGCGCCTTGACTACCAGCAGTGGTTGTATTTTTGTAAATGTGGGAAGAGCCTCCTCCTCCTCCTCCTCCCTCCCCTCCTCCTCCTCCTCCTTCTCCTCCTTCCCCCCCTCCTCCTCCTCCTCATCTCCTCTCTGCTGTCGCAGCCTCCTAGACAGTCCATGGGGTCTTCTGGCTGTCTGGCAGCAATGACTGAGCACGGCTGTAGCAGCCGGTCCTGCGGCCCAAACCAGGGCGCCAGGTGCAGCAGCTGGTGCAGGTATGTTGGGGACAGGTGGCGCAGACGCACATGCGCAGCCAGCAGCTGCATGTTGGTGGCCAGGGCGTCTTTGGCGGCAGTGCGGCTCAACTTGGCATTATACGCCTTCCACCATGCGTGTTTCAGCCACACGACTGAGTTTTCTGAACGCATTGCCAGCTGGTCGCTTGCCACCCAGTGCTGCAGCACACGTAGGGGGAGGGCCCGGAATGCTGGCAGCAGCACAGTGCTGTTGGCCACCTGCTCTGCATCCCCAAACTCACGCATCACGCGGGCGCTGCATGCTGCGCGCAGCTCTGGCAGCTGTGATTCATCGTGCAGCAGCTGCGCAAGCACGGGCACAGCGGCTGAGATATGCAGGTGGGCAGTTGGTACATTTGCCACGGAGCTGAGCCAGTCCACAGCACATGGTCCAGCAGCGTATGCACTGCTTGTTTACAAGACCTGAAGTCTGTTGGTACCCACGCAGTCCCTGTGCAAGTCTGTGGCTGCGGACATTCATTAGGGGATTGTTTTGCACATGCTGCGTGCCCGTTGAGCACGCAATAATGCGGAGGACATGCCGATTACGGTATGGCCCCGGCAGCCCAACATACCTCCCAAACAGCTTTAAGATACAATGAACTTAACCTCCTCCTGAACGTCACGCATGGCAGATGATGGCTAACTCTACTGCCGCCACCATTGTTGTTGTCCAGACGTACTTATCCTCTACTTCCTCTTTTCTCCTCCCTCACTCCTGCTACAATCCCTTTCCCCTCCCCATGCCCCACCGCTCCGCATCATCCTCCTGCTCCTGCTCAGTAACATCATCCCGCCGACTCCTGCCCAGCAGCCGCAGCCCCGTCCATTGCCTCTACTCACACCCCCAGCGAGCCCTCCACTAGGAATGGCTCCAGGGGTGTGGTGGACGTGATGGGGCCCAGGTAGAATATGTCTGCTAGTCCCCAGCCGCTGCCGTATGCAGTGTAAGCTATCGCACAGGTCTGCCGTCGCACATCCTGCAGCTCATTGCCTTTGGCAAGCTGATAGCCAATCGTGTAGTCAACGCGCATCCAGGGGACTACCTCCCATGCCCCCTTCCAGCCACAGATCCGTCCTGCACCTGCTCTCCTGATTCTAACCTGGCCGTTGATGTACTACTCATCCCCTGGCCGGCTGTTGCTGCTTGACACGCTCGACTCCAGCCCAGCCACAGTCGAGCTCCATGTCAGTGGGGGCCTGGCTAGTATGAATCCAGCCACCGGCTGACTGCGCGCAGCGCAGGTGAGGCCTGCAATGCTCGCGCCTCAAGCAGGTGCTGCTGCCTGTCACCCTGCTGCCGCAGTCGCGCAGCCTGCTCCCGGTATGCCATCTGGAAGCGTGCTGCGATGGGTGGCTGGTGCTCCGCTTCCTCCTCCGTGTCCTCATCCTCCTCGGCCAGCACTGCGATGGTGACTGATCTGGGTGCTGCTGATTTGGCCGCTGACTTGCCATCGTTGATGGCGCTGCGGACAGCCCTGCGCTCCAGGCGGCGCTGCTCGCGCAAGAAAGGCGTCCTGCACTTGCCTGCAGCACCAAGAGCAATGCAGGCACGACAGGCACATGTGTATGTAGTATAGATCGTGCGCCAGTGGGTCAGATATACTGCACATACGCCCTGTATGATGCTTTTCCAGCAACATCAGCAAGCCAGCAGCCACGGCCATGGGGATGGGTGCAGCTGCAACTGCAGACACGTGCACACTGCAGATCGCAGGGCAGGAAAAGCAACAGGCTGAATCAATGCCAATGGCACAGTAGCAGCTGGAGGTAGCAGCTGGAGGCATCTGACAGGAACTAGATGTTGACCAAAACTGCACCACAACCGCACCTGGCGCAGTGTTGGGCAGGTCCACCCACATGGCGGCAGGCAGTGCTGCAGCCAGTGGCTCGTCCAGGGGCACCGATGGATCCAAAGGCGATGGCCCTGCCCGCTGCTTTGCAGCGATCGCAGCCGCTGCACGCGCCAAGGCACCTGCCTTGCTGGAGGCAGGCATGCAGGGATCTGGGTTGACCAGCACGTGGTCGCAGCTGCGCACCTCAATCACACGCCGTGTGTCAGGGTGAATAGCTGGCCACACGACGTACTTGAGCTGGGGCATGAAGCCGGGCCGTGGGCCCTCCTGCGATGCATCATCTGCAAGCCCATGCTGGGCAAGATACGGTAGTCAGATAAAGTCCCAGATCCAGCACAGGCTGGTGCACACTGCACGCTGCAGGGGCAGTTGCATGACACATTATGCTGCCTAAATATGCACAGACCCGACAGTTGGCTGCATCGACAAACCTGAGAAAGCCTCCTCCCAGCTAGCTGCCTGGCGGTCCACATGGATCACACTGGGCGGGGAGATGTCTGGCAAAGCTTCAGCAGCTGCGTGGCTGGCTTTTATGCTGCCACCCAACCGCAGCAGGCGCAGCTTGGGGCAGACTGCTGCCAAGGCGTGCAGGTTTGCCACGCCCATGCAGTCGCAGCCGGAGATGTCCAATGCCTGCGCACCACAAGCAACAAAACCTTAGATGCTGCAGCGGCCTGTGACCTGCCCTTTGATGGCTGCAGAACTACTGACTTGCACTCTACCAGACAGATCCTGTACAGGTCTTGATCCAGCCAGCACCCAAGAATGCTGCCATCAAGGCTGACGTCGGTATCATATCTACCTCCAGGTGTGGCAGCTTTTCAACTGCACTGATGATGCCATTGCTTGTCAACCAAGGGCACCTGCTGGTCACCGTCTGGGGCCGGCTGAGGTCCATTGATGTCCAGCTGTCGTCAAGCAGTGCATGCAGCACCTGCACGCAGCACCAGCACCATGCAGCAAAGTGAGGACTGTCTGGTGCCAGATTCAGTGCTTGTGAGGACGCAGCTGCTGTAACACGGCTTTGGCTGACATTAATGTGCCCATCTCATGTGTGTCCACGCAAAACGTTGCAGCCACAACACTGCAGCCCAGCCCCACGGCAACCCTAGGACGCTGCAGCAGCACCTCGTCATTCAGCTGCCCCCTGCGCCTGGAGTAAGCCAGCAGGCTTGCCCGTAAGTCCGCTGGGAGAAAGCTGCTGATGACACTGCCATAGCCAGCCTGCGCATGCAAGCAACAGAGCGCATGTCAGGACAGATGACCAGGCCTCTGGTCAACTTGTATGGTGTCAGCAGCTCATGCACTTCAACCTGTCACATCGGTGCGCAGATCCACCAGCACAGGCAGGTGAGCATATTATAAGCTCCTCACATGTACAAATTGATCAAGCACAGCCGCCAGGGCCATGAGGCTGAGGGAAAATAGGCTGGGGACATCATATGGCTCCGTGAGCGCTGTCTGTACTGCTGGAGACTCTGCCTGCCGAGCCGGCTCCAGCTTGCGCAGGATCCAGCTGCCATCTGGTGACTTTGGCATGCTGTAGCTCTGCTGCCCGTTCAAGGGTAGAGCCTGCACCCTGCAAAGGCAACAGCACATGGCCACATGCAGGCGCGTCGCGCATGAGGGATGCAAAATGTTCACCAAAATTGAGGCAGCACGGAGCGACTTGCCTGGTTCCTACGGCTCAACCAGCAGCGCCCATGTGCCTGCTGCCTGACTTCGTAGCTGGCCCCCATGCACCTCTGGCACGCAGACCTACCACTGAGCCTAAGCTAACTGGCAATTAGCGCCCCGGATGGCTCCATCCAACCAAAGCAATTAGCACACGAGTAACCAATGATGAGTTGTCCTCAATTTCCGTGCCCGGGTGGGCACCCAGCAGTGCAGTCGGTGTTCACGGTCCGTATTGCTCTATATATCGCATTTGGCGTTAAGTTGTGCGCCGATGCTGTGCCGTGCTGTGCTTTGATCTAACGCAAGGCATCCCCTCAAGTTCGTATCAGCAAGGTGCGTACATCTAGCTGACTTGTGCCTAGCACATATCGCTGCAGTGCCCTTGTCTTGATTCAGTTGTGATGCCAAGTTTGCGGGCATAGCATTCGGTGTATGTTATGGGCTTGGGAGTCATAAATCGAAGTCATGTTGTTACCGTGACACCAACAACACCACATGCTGCCAATGCATGTCGTCAGGTCGCATGGCACCTCGCAAGGCGCGTACGTCAGGCAGGGGCCGCAAGCGCAAGCTTGCTGAAGAGTCAGAGGATGAACAGCTGAGCAGTGTACAGGGGCAGGAGGAGTCAGAGGAGGAGCAGACGCCGGCGAAGCGCGCCCGCCGTGGTCGTGCAGCAGGGCAGGTGCAGAGTGCCAGCTGGCAGCGGCCGCCTGCACCACGTACGCGCACTTCAGCTGCCAGGGGAAAGAAGAGCAAGTACGTGGATGGCGCGCAAGTCTCAGATGAAGAGGAGTTGCCTAGTGACAGCGATGACGACCTCATCGTAGAGGATGATGAGGAGGAGACAGGCAGCTCTGATTCTGACGAGGAACGGGAGGAGGAGGAGGAGGGGGAGGGTGAGGAGGGGGAAGAGGAGCAGGAGGAGCAGCCAGCCGCAGCAGCTGCTGCTGAGTCCAGGGGCCGGCTGCAGAAGCGTGGCAGGGGCACCACGGTCGAAGATGCCATAGCTATGGATCTGGAGGATAAGCTGGAGGACGAAGATGCTGGGCCAGGGCCTAGCAGCAGGAAGGCCGAGCAGCAGCCAGCATCCAAGACACACAAGGGTGACGCAGTGAAAGCCACGCCTGCAGGCACCCGCCAGTCAGCAAGGCAGCCCAGGTCAGCCAGCAAGCGACCCACGGTCCAAGACATTATAGCCAGGCAGCAAGAGGTGCTGGGCAAGCGGAAGGCAGTCGATCCTGCAGGGAGCAAGAGTGGGGCCAAGGGTACTGCACAGCAGACACGCAAGGGCCGCTTGGCACGCAAGGCTGACGGGGCCAGCGGGGGTGCCTCTGCTGCAGATCCGGATCTGGAAGATGACGTGCAGCCAGGCGATCTGGAGGTCTTGGAGGATGAGGATCTGGGGTCCCCAGAGCGGTTGGGTGATCTGGCCCCACGCCGTGACCGGGTCCCAGGAGGCAGCAGCTCAGATGATGATGAGGATGGTGACAGTGGCAGTGAGGGGAGTGGGTTTCTAGAAATTGGCGGCAGGGGTGCTGGTGGGGGTGGCATGGATGAGGATGGAGGTTCAGATCTGGATGACTTCATTGTAGACGATGACATGTCAGAAGACCAGAGGCGTGCACAAGTGCGAGAGTTGCTGGCAGAGGTGAGCAGTCCTCTGTGAAAAGGGCATCTGTCAGTTGCTGATGCCCCTCATGTACTACTTTTTGGAGTCAAACCAACGGAGCTGCTATGCCTGCCAATGTGCTGGCTTGATCATTGCAGAACGTCGGCATCGTGCAGCGGACAGATGACTTCCTGGACACCTTTGAGAACTACTGTACCTTCCTGGCCCTTGCGGTGGGGCTCGGATCCAGCCTGCCTCAACTGCTTATCTGTAATGCTGTTGCTCTCTGCTTGCCTCTGTAGTACGCTGTACAGGTTCGGGCCTGGGGCTTGTGATGCATTGATAGCTTGCTCAGCTGCTGATGCGCGCCGTGTGCTCCTGGTTGCTGGTGCTTACTGGATTGCTCAGGCTTGGCGTCATCACCTTGCGTACTGGTTGCCTGCTTGGTGCTTGCTCTCTTGCAGGCCCTGGATCACCGGCTGGATTCCCCAGATGAGCGTAAGAGGGAGGCAGCGTGCAAGGCCCTTGGCATCAGCAGGGGCACCTTCGCAGGCATTATGGGTGCTACCAAAACGATCCGTGACCGGCTCAAGCAGCACGCGTGAGTATGAGGCCCACACGGACTGCATGTGTAAAAAATCTGTGATAACTGCCTGCTGATGCTTCTGAGATCTTCGACCTTTGGTCGGAATGATTTGACTTGCAATCCTTGCAGTTCTGCATGCGTATGATCCAGCAATGCGCCTGCATGTAGCCCTGTGACAAGTCGAAACACACTGAATGGCCCCACGCTTGCCCTGCATGCTGCAGCCAAGAGGTCAAATCCTTCCACTGGGTGCGCATGGACCGTGAGACCAAGTTTGTTGAGGCCATGGACACCATGCCTGGCCTGGTTGTGGGGCCGCTCGTGTTTCAGCAGCGTGCTGATGCCGTGAGGCTGTATGCCCATGGACTGGGCTACGCAGACATTGAGCAGTGAGTGACTCACAGTACTTCACGTAACATGTGTACTGCCTGCACGTTTACTGCTTGCGTTGGTGCTGCCTATTGTCTTGTACCGCCTATGGTTTTGCAAGTGACTAGCACACGGAGCTGTTCTGACCGCTCGCTGTGGACCTCGCCCATGCCTGGCCTATTATGCGCTGAAGATCTTGCATGCATGACTGCGCCTGCACGCCCTGCAGTGATGAGCCAGAGGACCGGTCGCCTAAGAATGATGCGCACGGGCGAGGCAGCGCAGCCAAGAAGAGCTCAGACGTAGGCACAGAGGGCCACGCCGTGTATGATGCCAAAGGCCGCTGCTGTGCATGCCTGCAGCTAAGGTGGGCCTGATGCTATGCAACACACAACTGACTTGTAGCTGTACCTCATCCATGGCAAGCTCGCTTCACAGTGTCTTTAATTCTGTACCACCACGTGCTTGCTACATTCAAGCTTGCTTTGTACGTGGGTTACATGTACTGATCTGGTGATCTTGGTGGGCTGTGCTCAAACCACAGGGCCCATGATCTGTATGAGATCACACTCTCAAGCACTCCAGCTCCGCTGAAGCCTGGCGATGCTGCCGGAGAGACGAAGACATACAGCGCAGGCGGGCGCTGCATGAACCGCGTACAGATTTACCACACGCTGCGCCATTTTGAGCGCTTCTGCATGGCTGGTAGGTTTTGATGTCACCTCTTGGATGCCATAACACGAGTTTTAAACAGGGCTGTACTTGGACCGCTTGAACGCAGCCTGTATGGCCCCGTCTTAAGCGGATCTTTGAGCATTTATAAACTGTTGCTTGCATGCGATGCATCCTCCTCCTCCTCCTCGTTCCTGGCAGGAGTTAAGAGGGAGCTCAAAAGGCAGCTGGGTATTGTGGCCCATCCAGAGGCGCTTGAGGGCAAGCACGAGGCAGTGAAGAAGATGCTGGAGGCACACGATGGCAAGTTCACAAAAAAGCTGCTGGTGCAGTACAAGCGGCTGACTGGGTGAGTTTGACCAGGCGGTACAGTGGCCCATGGAGCTGCTTCACATAAGTTGGGTCCTGGGCTGTGGCGCTGCAAGATACGCATAGACGATCTACCATAGTTTGCTATCACGGTCATGCATGCTCCCCGTCCGGCCATGCCGCTGGTGTGAGGCCTTTACTGCCCTGTCCACTTCATTTGTCAATACGTGCAGGATGGCTCTGGACCTGACCAAGGTGGAGAACAAGCGGAAGGCGATCTTCTCACCAGTCAAAGAGCAGGTGTGGGCACGCAATCAGGCACTGCAGCTTGTGACACGCAGCACGCAAGCATGAGACAAATGTTGGTTTTGCATCCTACTGGTAGTAGTTGATCCAAGGTTTTGGAAGTTTAGTAAGGGGGTTGGTGCATGGATGGGGCTATCATATGTCGCTGACTTGCACCCGCCATTCTAATGTGCAGATCCAAAACATGAAAGCCAAGATGCACCGAGACATTGAGGCACGGGAGAGTGACATTGGTGCGTGCGCCCCACATGCGCTGCCGCCAACTGCTGTTGTGTTCATTGATGACATTGGCTTCTGCATACGTGTACTTTATCGACTTGATGGTGTATGCCATCATGTTTGCAGCATGTCTAGCGCATCGGTGCTGGTTAAGGCTGCAGCCACGTCTTTGATCGCAGAGCAAGAAGAGGATGACGAGCAGGAGGATGAGGAGGAGGGCCAGGAGGCTGCAGATGAGGAACAGGAGGAGCAGGAGGATGCAGCTGGCGGGCCCCAGGGTGGGGAGGACGGTGGGGACGGCACAGGTGGCGCTAGTGGCGGCGCTGGTGGTGCCGGTGGCTCTGGTGTTGGGCCTAGCCGCCCAGGGAGCACTGCAGGGGAGGACGGCGATGATGAAGATGGCAACGGGCTAGCGGGCGGGCACGGTGTAAGAGCGGCCGCCTCTTCCCGCCGCAAGCTGTTTACTGTGGCCGACAGCCAAGATGATGCAGCAGGGGCTGCTGGCATGCAGGCACCTCAGCCTGCTGATGCAGGAGGGGGCGGCAGCGAGGGCGGTGGTGCTGCTGCCGGGGCGGTGGAGGAGGAACAGGAGGACGACGAGGATGCGCACATGGTGGTGGCACGCAGAACAGCAGATGGGAGGCCCAGCACGAGCAGGAAGGCAGGCGCACGTGGCAGGAGCAAAGTGTTGGAGGACGATGAGGAGGAGGGGGGTGAGCCTAGAGGCAAAGGGCCCCCTGTCATCAGCTTGCTAGATGACGGTGATGATGAGGCGGGCCCCTTTCAACGGCCAGGCAAACACGGTGCAGGTGTTGCAGCAGCCGGCGGTGGCACAGGCGGTGCACATGGAGGCTTAGCAAACCCGTTGGGTAGAGCGGGGCTGACACCAGGCGGGCCTGGAGGAAAGCAGGCGACACTGGCCCAACTGTACAACAGCAGTTCCACGCATGTGCTGCAGCAGCAGGCGGCACACGCTGGAGCAGTGCAACCAGCAGCTGCTGATGCAGCAGCAGCAGGCGGGCAGGCAGCTGGTGGAGTTGCATCAGGATGGCTAGCCACAGCCACACCAGGAGCTGGATTAGGGACTGGCACTGGGCCAATGGAAGCTGAAGGAGGGCTGCAGCCACTCCCAGGCCAGGTAGCTGCCCCACCAGCAGCCACTCCAACTGCTGCAGCAGCTGCAGCGGCTGCGCCATCCCGGAATGCCTGCTTCACGTGCGGGGAGGAGGGGCACTGGGCCGCAAACTGCCCCAGCAGGTCCCAGCCAAAGCGGGACTTCAGCAAGGATGTGTGCTACAAGTGCAAGCAGACAGGGCACTGGGCCCCGCACTGCCCAAATGCGTAGTCATGCACAGCGTGGCATGCTCACTTGGCCCAGGTTGAAGTTACGTAAGTTACAGGAGAGGTGTGACATCATAGCTCCTTGGTCCGTGAATGCATATGAAGGCAGGTACATGATTTCCTACCATGCCAGCTCAATTCTTTGATTGCTGCGAAACACGTCATCTGTGTAATCTGCACAACTGGTTGGCAACAACGAACGCCTGCTGATCCCTGAGTGCTCAACTGCATCTTCTACAATCCAAAATCTCATCACAATACCAATTTTGGGTTTACCTTGGCTACCTGAGTCACTGTCTAAGAGTACAGCCAGATATACTGCTAAGTGTACTGCGATTTAGAAGGGCGTGTGTATCAGCCTGCACGCCGCGCTGCATGCTGCCCCTGCCGCGCACGGATGGCCTGCCACTGCTGAGGTGAGAAGCGCGGCCTGTTGATCATTCGGTCATGCTCCAGCAGAAGGCTGATCGCCTCGCTTGCCTGTGCTGATGTTGCCCCCTCGATGCTGTTTGAGGAGCTCGTGGCTGGCAGCCCAAGTCGTGAGAGCTTCTGCTGCACGTCCCCAGACCCACCCAGCCTGCAGTGCACGCATGGCAGCGCAGCACACAGCATGGGCGGTTGTAAATTGATCTTTGGTAAACCACATCGCATCATGGCTACCAGTATTCGCCAGCCTCACACAGGCCCATATGTGAGGCACAGTCGAGTGATGCGCTCATTTTGAAAGCGTGATCACTCACTCAGAAAGCAGCTTGCGCAGGAACCTCTTCTGTGCATCAGATGCTGGCCTGGGCGGTGCCTGGGATGCTGACTGGTTGAGTGCGTGCTCCACCTTGCCTAGCAAAATGAGGTCACCCGCTGCACCCTGGAAAGTGACCACGGCATGGAAAATAGTGAAGCACGGCAGTGCGCCGCCATTGCCCCAGCCACCTCCAGCCAACAACAACGCCGGTGTGGTTCGGATGGTTCAACCGGGCCCTGATGGGGCAAGGTCTGGACCAGGGTGTGGAAAGCAGCAAAGAGCTGCTGGTGCCTCTTATAGTAGACAGGATCTTCACATAAAACTTCACAGAGACCTTCGCAGGCATCTTCACAGAGATCTTCAGCTCGCAGCAAGAGCCCCTGGCTCAGATCCATTCTCATTGCCAGCACAGCGGCAGCTCACCTTCTTGAGCGTGGCTGGATCCAGTAGCCGGTGGGTCAGACCCAGCTGCTGGATCAATCGAAGCTGCGCCTCCGTAGCAGGCACCTTCCGCCTTGGGTTGTGGATCTTGGCAGTGGTGAGCATGCCCTTCTTGATTGGTAGCTGTAGCCATGCAGGAGCATGAAGGCACGGGGCAAGTGAGCCAGCATTAAAGTATTATTGACTTAAACAAAGGAGCAGCCATGGCACCACCCACACATACTGCATCCCCGACCAGTGTCCTGCCTGCTGTACCGTGGACGTCAATCGACCATTCAGCGCAAGCGCCATGTCTGTCACACAGCGGCCTTCAGTTCACCACCCAGTGCAAGGAACCTCCCCGGCACACCGCCAGCTCACCCCATGCCACTCCTGTGACTTCAGCTTCCTCTCAGCGCTTGTGATGAGCTTGCTGAGGCTGCGTGTGGGTGTCAGCTGCACAGCTTCCCACTTGCCCGCCTGGTCACGTGCTAGCGGGGGGCCTTCAAAGCCTGCAATGACACGCATCAGTTGATGTCATGTGTGATGCCAAGCATGCGTGGGGCTGCCTAAACACATGGCATGCCACATGTCCCCGACCCCAGCATGCCCTGGGGCTGGCCTAAGCACGTCCACTCAATCCCCTGATGCTGCTAGCCCATCCTCTCCCCTACGCCCTAACTTGAACGTTGAAGAGCCTGTCATGAGCTTCTGGTGGTTCAACTCTTCTACACTGACAAACCCAGGTGCATGGCTGCATGGCTGCATGGCCGCATGGTGGGCGTGTGGTCACCACCTGGTTCCAAGCGACTTGAAAGTACACTCACCGGCACCTCGAGCCACACGCAGCTCGTATATGTACTTGCCCTTGGTACTGCTGTCCAGCTGCTTGAGGTGAACCCACACAGAGCGCTCCTCAGGCTGCACAGCAGCGAAGGCAACATGTTGTAAACAAGCATGGAATGGAGGCTACCGGCTGATCAAAAGTGCCCAGTTAGCACCTGCACAGAGCGCAATATACCCTATGTCTACCTGGCCCACCGCAGCATGCATGCATGGGCATGCATGCCGATGGGGTGGCTTCCACATTATGCAGATGGTGTGCCACCCAGCTCACAGGCAGGGCAGTGATCACGTAACAGCTACCGTACAACACAATAGAAGATGGGTCCATCAGGTAGAAGTACCCAAACAAGCCTAATGCCACTCCTGTACGGCTGTACTGCTAAGCATCTCACCAGCCACATGCACAGCCAGTAGTCATTGCCATGTGGAACCCATGCAAGATCCTGAACCTCCAACAGCTGGAGGTTGCCCCCCTGTGTACACGCACGGAGGCATGCGTGTAAGCAGCAGCAACCGGCCATCGGCTGCATCACAGCTGGTGACTGTGCTACAGCGCGCTTGCAAGCAGCCTGAGGTGTCAGATGTGTCGCAGGACCACAAACTGACGAGGCGGTTTTCCCACATTATATAATAACACGGCGTTTCACAGATTCATCTGCTTGCCGGAGCCCAACAACTAGAAGTTCCTAAAGACCATCGAGATCCAGGTGCCTGTACAGCGTTCTTGTTGAGTCAAGCAAACATTCCAGAACCACAGACTGATGTAGCGGTTTTCCCACTCACCGCCAAGATTTCCTTTATTTCTGGTTCCCGGCGCTCAGCAGGTGTGGGCAGGTAGCCCTCCATATTGGGGTTCAGACCCACGATATCCTTGGCGGTCAGCTGCAGCAGCAGACCACAGTCACACTCCGGTCAAAGTCAACCACATGCCGGTCAAACACATGCCATGCACCGTTCAGATGGTTCTCCACAGGTACACAGCTGCTGGGGTTGTACAAAACTGTGCGTGCTCCATCCAGGTTCAGGCACGTGTCTCACTTCCTGCGTGCATGTGTCTACTAAGGGCCAGCGGCAGGGCGGAGGCTCCGTGTCCCTAGAAGCAGGTTGTAAGTGTGATGCGGGAGATTGTGTGCCTCCTGCCACGCACCACGCCTGCCTCCTCGTCCAGCCGGTGCACACGGTCTGTGAAGTCAAAGATGAGGCAGTCCTTCTTGCCTGCTCAACAGCAGCCATGCAGTCAAGCAGGAAGCAAACAAGGAAAAACCAAAAGAATTTAGGGAAGGATTCAACCAGACCCAGCTGCAAACGCATTGGGTCCAGGGCTGGCATGCTGACACGTGACACACATGGCGTGCACCAAAGACCGTACTAGCAGATCGAGCAGCTTGCAGCTGACTGCAGGGGCCACAGTACCACTCAGCTGGGTACTTCCAGCCCTTGGGCTGGATCACTCATGGATTGCAACTAACACTGTACAGCACTATGTACAGCTGCATGTACGGCATGCAGACACCATCTGTGACACGCCGTGTTGTTGTTGTTGTTGTTGTTGTTGTTGTTGTTGTTGTTGTTGTTGTTGTTGTTGTTGTTGTTGTTATTATTATCATTATTATTATTATTATAATCAGTATTATTATTATTATTATCATCATTATTCTTCTTATTATTATTAATAATATAATTATTATTATCATTATTTACTATTATCATTACTATGTACAGCCTTGTTTGCCCCACAACTGCCACAAGGCAGTACATGAGGCGTTGCCAACTCCCGGGGTGTGATCTTCTCAGGGTAATTCCTACCTGGATACGTGCGGAGTCCGCGTCCGACGCACTGCGTGTAAAACCCAGTCGACTTTGTGGGGCGGGTCATGAGGATGCATGAGACTGAGCGATCATCATAACCTTCCGTCAGGATGTACACGTTTGTGAGTACCTGTAATAAAGGTGAAAACGCCGAGTGTGGTGCTATGTGTCAGTTTGAATAGAGCCTTCCAGAACGTGAACGGAATGTTGTCAGCAGTATACATAAGTGGAGCAGTACTGCAGAGTCTGCAGTACAGTGTCACAGTTGTACTGCAGGCTGTCCCTTGCCAGACATCATCCGACAAGAGCGCAACTGGTCCTTGAGCATGGAGTGTCAGCTCACCAAGCATGCCTGCTGATGGACAAAATACAAAGCAGCACAAATGTACGTGTACTGCTGCTGACGGCAGCGGATCACCTACGTCGAGCTCGCCTGCCTGGTGGGCAGCCAGGAGCATGTCACGGTCAGTTGACTTGCCCGTGAGCGCAGCACAGCGCACGCCCGCATGCCTGCGACACAAGTAGCGGCGTGGCCCAATCCTTAACCGCACCAGCCACACGCTGAGAATAATAACACGCTGAAAGTGCTTTGCACAGCTGAGGCACCCAGTCACGCATCTGACAATACTGAACAACAATCTGTACTGCAACCGCCAGCAGTAGGCAGGAGGGTGCTACACCGCACAGACCTGAGTAGACAAGACCTGCCTTCAGTCCAACAGTTCCTACAAGCACTGCAAACATAGGCGCGCTGATGACGCACCTGAATGTGTCGGCGAGATCCTCTGCATGCTTTGCATCACAGCAGAAGGCGATCGCCTTGCGTCCCTCTCCACGACGCTTGTACGTCTCCGCCACCAGAGCATTCCGATCTGGAGAGTTGACAACCTGGTGAGGCAGGCAGGGCCACAGGCAGTGCATGAGCCACCACCTGACCTCCCCCTTGTTTGCAAAGGTGTGTTATTATTGAATATAATGATAATAAAAGGTGTATTATTATTGAACCACGGCAGCTGGTAGACCAGTGCCTGCCAGGCCCAATTGAACAAGCTCAGGGGCTCATCTGGGTGCCAATGCAAGGGGTGCAATGGCAGGGGGCCAAACCAATTACTACCTGATTCCCAAAGCAAGAGCCCCAACTCTCGCCAAACGCCCATCAAGCAGCGCGTACAGCAGCAAGGGTATGTCATTGACCCGCAGTGCAGCATCAACAAGTGAGTGAGTGATTCGAGCATGGCAACAGAACTGCTACTTGATGGGCTCCGGCAAGCAGATGAATCTGTGAAACGCCGTGTTATTATTTAATTACTATGGCAACAGAAGTTGACAGGTGCCCTCATAGAAGCCCTCAGCCTGATATCAGCCTGATCTCACCTTGCTCAGCTCACTCAGGTTAAAATCACCCTCGCCGTCCTCCTCTGTCTCTGACCTCGCATCAGCAGCACTGGAGATGTCCTGGTACGTCAGCACACGCACGCCTCGCACCTGCATGACCAGCAGCAGGGTGCGCGAGTAGAAGGATCATAGACGGATCACAGGTTGATGACTCGGGTTAATGATACATCATACATGAGTGACGCAGCATCATTTGCTTTGCTGCAAGAACGAGGAGGACAGGGCTGGTGGGAGGGCCAGGCGAGGACTGAAGCTGCGGAGGAATGAGTATATACACCGTACAATAAATATAAGGCTGGATACAAGGAGCATGGAAACATGTACCCGGAAAAGTACAGGATTGCAGAGGTAGGGACTGTACTCATGGACTCTACTGTACCTGGCACAGATGTCCCTGCTCAATAAGGTCTGCCATTGGAACCTGCAACAGCAGCCAAGTCATCATCACGGTTGACACAGTTGCAACAGCGGCAGTTGAGTGGCTGGATTGGCCTTAGTAACCGCATCACCCCAGCAGCAGCAGCACAACGGCCGTGCAACACCTGCAATCCTGCACATGTACAGGGAAAGTGATGTATGGCTGGTGCTGAACACCCTCAACTGCTACTGCTGATGTGCACCTTAAAAGTTACTCGTCATTATAATAACACAGTACACACATAATAAATAGAGGGACATCACACAAACATGGTATGTGAGGGCCTGGAACACCGTCAGCAGGTTATCATTATCTGCACGATATGGCGTTGCTGTAACTCCCAGCATGAGCTTCCTCCCTGGATATTCAAAGCCTGCTGCATGGCTGCCTGACATGCCGCTGACTTCTTGACTGCTCTCATCTTCACGTGATCCTGAGCAGCTGGCTGCTGCTTCTGTCTGCATGTCTGGCATGAAGCATGAGCCCAGGGGGAGGTTCCCTGGCTCAAATGGCATGGTTGATGCTGCACCACTCTGATGATCTGCGGTTGGACCATCAGCTTGCTGACTAAGGGATGGCAGGCTGCTGCTTCCTGTACTACCTGGACCCGCTGTTCTGCCTGGGCCCGCTGTACTGCATGGGTGGCCTGCTGTGCTGGCATGTGTAGTGCCAGAACTGCTGGTCTGCGCCCCAGTGTCCGCTGCTGCGCTGCTGCTGCTGCTGCTGCTGCTGCTGTTACTACTGCCGTTGCCATCACAGCCGTCGCTGCCGGTGCTGGTGCCTCCACTGCCGCTGCTGCCATCGGTGCCCATGGGGCTTTGCATGTCTGCAGCATCATCATTCGCCTTATCACTGAACCCCAGGCCATCCCTGACAGCTTCATACGAGTCGGCCGTGCTGTGGTGGGCCTCATCGATGACAAGGAACTGGAAATCATGCTGCTTCAGGAAATCAAGGCGCTCCCTCCTGCAGGCTGTCTGAATTGTTGCAATGGTGACGTGCCTGCATTCAGGTATCAACGAGGCACTTGAGGGGTTGCTGCAGTGGAAGTACCATGGCAACTGAGGATGGCAAATGGGGGCCGAGGCAACGATGCAGCAACTGAGATCAAGTGGTCCAGTACTTTTTCACTTGAAGACTAAGCAAGCATGCAAATCAGGACATGTTGGCATGATGCACTGGAAGGCAAGGCAAAGCTTTTTATGCTGTGCAGCGTGCATGAGGTGCTGCAATTGACAGCATGTCAAGCTGCAGTGGGGTGTTGGGCTTGTTTGCAACTGTGTGCAGACTGCAACTCACTTGCCAACCTTGGATTTTTTTCCCTCCAGCACCTTGACATCCAGATCTGGATACAGTTGCTCGAATGTGTCCAGTGTCTGCTTCACAAGCTCCTTTCTATTGACCAGGATCAGAGTGCGCGCTCTCAACAGCTTGACCAGGTGCACGAACGTCACTGTCTTGCCTGCGCAGCCCACGTGCGCATGCAGGACGCAGAGCTCAGCCACCAAGTGGACCAGGCACTCGAGCAGAATTGTCAGCATGCATGCTGCTGCATGAAGCCTCCGCGCTCCAGCGTGCCGCGTGCGTACCTGCTCCTGTGGGCATAGCAAGAAGCTGCCTGTCCAAACCCTTTCTGAACCCATCCATGACGGCTTTGATGGCATCTTCCTGGTACCATCGCAGTTTCACGCTTTCCCCTCTGTCATTTTTACCAACTACAGGAGCCTCGGGCTGCAA
The DNA here is from genome assembly GCA_001662365.1 of Chlamydomonas applanata. Lineage (NCBI taxonomy): Eukaryota > Viridiplantae > Chlorophyta > Chlorophyceae > Chlamydomonadales > Chlamydomonadaceae > Chlamydomonas > Chlamydomonas applanata. Next base: position 116,828 of record BDCZ01000033.1, read on the forward strand.
CGCCGCCGATGCAGATGCGGCGTAAGTGCGTAACAACGTGTGCGCTGTCAGCTGAGGAGCCCAGCATCTGTGGCAGCGCCCCACAGCGGGCCACGTGCGCATCATGGAATGCAACATCGTGATCCAGCCATCAAAACCAACATCAACACCTGCGATGAAAAGGATCCACTTCTGGGGTTTTTGAGTGAGCAACTGTGGTCTGGGTTTCTGAGTTTCTCACAATGCATTGTTGGATGCGTGGTGCAGACGAGGCAATCTTCTGTTCATGCGAACGACCCCGCCCACCGACATCCAGAATTGCAGGCAAGATTGCAGGCAAGTTGATAACCTGCTTGCCACTTTGATTCAGGACAATTCAAGCTTCACTGGTTATTGAGGGGTCAGATTCCAAAAACCTCAATGGTGCTGTATCTGTTACGATTTAATGTATTGGGTTTGCACAATCTACTGCGGACAGCATGTATGTGGCGAGCAGTGGTCGAGTACCATTATCAAGTAGTGCCGCGATAATTGCAAGAGTTAACCGAGGATTGCATTAGCTGATCAGACACGCGTTCACGCATAACACGCTCTTCGCTGTATGTCCCGCAGAAGAATGTTGCTGATGCATGCCGCCATGCAGGCTGACGAGGTATGTCATCATGGCGCTACCCCTCGACACACCTGAGGCCGCACGCAGCCGTGCACTGTGGGACAACAAGGGCCTGGCAGATGTGCTGGTTGCTTTCAGCACCGACCCTGCAGCCGTGAAGGCCGCGGTGCAAGCTCAGGTGCAGCCAGCTATAGCAACTGACCATGCAGCAGGCGACGACAGCGCAAAGCGTGCACGCACAGAGTCGCCAGCCCCCATCCAGTGGCCTGAAGGCAGTATGGTGCTGGAGGCCCATTCACAAGTCCTCTTTAGATCATCAGAGCTCTTCAAGACACAGCTAGAGGGGGATGCAGAACTGCACCAGCTCCTGTACCTGCCACGTCAGCTGCCAAGTGGGAGGCGTGTGGACCAGGCCCTGGTGATCGTCAGTGTTGAGGATCAGGCAGAGCTTGGAGTTGCAGAGCCTCTGCTGCGGCTGATGTACTGCCACGACGTATGCAGCGAGCTGAAAAGCGACCCTCCTGCGCTGCTGCAGCTGTTGCTGCTTGCGGACAAGCTGCAGGCGCATGCGTGCAAGCAGGCGTGTGCTGATGTGCTCCCCAGACTGCAGCTAGCTACACTGCAGCTGTCCTTCATCAACCAACTGCTGTGCGTGGCAGACACGAGCGTAGGGGAGAGCACACCACAGCTCAAGAGCTTTGCAGACACGTGCACAGCTCAAGTTAAGCAACTGCTGCCAGCTGCTCAGGAGTCGATGAGCACCCAGCTGATGCTGCAGCTCAGTTACTTGGCAGCTGTGCCACCTGCCCAGCTGCACATAACTGTTGCTGTGCCGGTGCTGGCGCGGCTGCTGCACGATGAATCACATCTGCCAGAGCTGCGCGCCGCATGCAGTGCCCGCGTGATGCGTGAGTTTGGGGATGCAGAGCAGGTGGCCAACAGCGCTGCGCTGCTGCCAGCCTTCCAAGCACTGCCACTGCGTGTGCTGCAGCACTGGGTGTCAAGCGACCAGCTGGCAACGCGGTCGGAGAACACAGTGATGTGGCTGCTGCAGGCATGGTGGAAGGCGCAGGATGCGAAGCTGAGCGGTCCTTCGCCCAAGGCCGTCCTGGCCACCAGCATGCAGCCACTGGCTGCGCATGTGCGGCTGCGCCACCTGTCGCCCACATACCTGCACCAGCTGCTGCGGCTGGCGCCCTGGTTTGGGCCCAAGAACCACTTATTATGCTTGTGCTCGGCCATTTCTGCTATGGAGCCAGAGGAGCTTCTGCGCTTTACTCACGAGCTTCACCCACCGCTGCCAGCAGCGTGGTTCATGTCTGAGCCACGTGCATGCCCATCGCCTGCCGCCCAGCCTGCTGCTGGGGCACCGACTCTGCGCTTAGCCATACCAGTGGAGCAGCTGCAGGCCGGCCTGGCCCGCGTGCTGGCAGCTGACACAGGCGTACGGGCGGTGGAGAGGTTCAAGGGCACCCCAAGCATCATCCACGTAAGTAGTCTGCCTCCAAGCACTACTGATTACCACTGCGCTGTTATGCTTATGCGTTGCCATGCAATTCGCCGGCAATTCTCTTGCATTGCAGGGTTGGAAGCTCTGTTTGGACGCGGAATGTATAAAGCCGGCGGGCTCCAACAGTGCAGGGATTGGGCTGTACCTGATGTATTTCGAGGACAGCAACTTTGAGGGTGTGTGGGTGCCAGCCCCCTGGGTGCGCATCACGTTCAGGCTTGGATACCAGCTTTTTGAAAACAACGAGCTCAGGTATGTGCGGAGGGGCGCCATCACTATTACTTTTAATGTCGCAGGATCAGGCAGGGGTTATGGGGATTTCCTGCGCCTGGGCAACATCACTTCGCTTGCACCGCTTGTACCCTTCCTGGTGGATGGCTCGCTGCAACTGGGGGCGTGGGTCCCGACCTTGGACGGGGCCACGGTTGAGGAGGAGGAGGGGGAGGAGGAGGGGACGGACTAGGCAGTTGCACGAACACCAGACATGGAAGCTGCGTAGGCACTGCAGGGATCCAAAAGACGGACACGGCAAGCTGGTGTTGGGTGATGTGGATGGGTGACTGCAAACTCCTGCAGTCATACTGTTGGACCTTAATAGAATTGTCCGAGTGTTGCAACATAAGTGGTGCAGTAAGGTGGGTTGAGCTCGGGAGACAGCAATCCTGGCTCCAGTGGCTGCAGACAGAAAGGGGGACTGTTGATGGATCCATGGGTGATTCTGGTGCAAGTTGTTTGCCTGGACGGCTGGAGTTGAAGAGAGAGGCACGCATGGAAACAATTGATCGTGAGGGGAGATTAGGGATCCACATCACCTTGCAAAGGTGAAGAATTGTGACAGGTCAAATCGACATGGAGCGGCGTTGAGCAAATGAAGTGCTTGACTGGTTTGAACCGATATCGTGCGGGGGTGCTGACGCATGCGATGGCTGCAGTTTTCGAGGAGTTTCAGAGCACTGTTGAAATGGAAGCTCAAGTGAATGTTGTGCATGTAGGGTTGGCTTGAGAGCCGATTACGGTATTTATAATTGGCGAAACCCTGGGCAGAACCAGTCTTGCTGTTGCATGCCTTTGCCGCTCGCACTTACCAACATCCCTTCCTGCAGGGAGGGTCCCAACCGACCCTCCCTTCCTGCAGGGAGGGTCGGCCTCGGCCGCGTGCGCTGTTTTTTCGGTGTGCGCTGTGCTCTTCCCTGTGTAACCTTAACCAACAGCCTGTGCTGACAGCTGCCATGACACAGGCGCTGTTCCTGTGCCCCCTGTAGCAACTCAGGCGGCACGAAGGAGACAGCTCCAGTGCCGAGCAACTTCCCATGTTGCAGCTCACTGCACACATGCTGTGCGTGCAGCTGTGCATGCCGGGCACGCCATGATGCGCCTGGGATACATCGCACTGCGCTCTTGCTGATCACCTGCTAAGGCTACTATCGATACATGGGCATGAACTTGTGCGTTCCCACTTGCATTGCTGCCTGCATTTAATCAGTTCTCCGTGCCTCTTCTCAGGCCTGCTGCATTGCAGGTCATACCGTGCAAGCTGGCCGCGGCCCTCTTGACTCAAACCTGTGGCATGAGCACCATGCATGGCCAAGCGCAGTGCCTCTGATCGTGGTGTGCATGGCATGGTTTGATGGTCGGCTGGTCATGCCGATGGTGGCAGCCACGCTGACAATGCAAGCATGGCACAACCCACTCCACCTGTCTTCAACTGTGTGCCATGCACTAGCTTGCAACAACCATCTGCATCATGGCGCTGCCTCTCGACACACCTGAGGCCGCACGCAACCGTACGCTGTGGGCCAACAAGGGCCTGGCAGATGTGCTGGTCGTGTTCAGCACCGACCCTGCAGCTGTGAAGGCCGCGGTGCAGGCGCAGGTGCAGCCAGCGACAGCAACAGATGGTGCAGATGGCGTCTATAATGGCGCCAAGCGTGCACGCGCAGAGCCACCAGCGCCCACCCAGTGGCCTGAAGACGATGTGGTGCTGGAAGCCCACTTATCACTGCTCTACAAATCATCAGAGCTCTTCAAGACGCAGCTGGAGGGGGTATGCAGAACTGCACCAGCCCCTGTACCTGCCACGCCAGCTGCCAAGTGGGAGGCGTGTGGACCAAGCTCTGGTGATTGTCAGCGTTGAGGACCAGGCAGAGCTTGGGGTTGCAGAGCCGCTGTTGCGGCTGATGTACTGCCACGACGTGTGCAGCGAGCTTCGAAGCGACCCTCCTGCACTGCTGCAGCTGTTCCTGCTTGCGGACAAGCTGCAGGCGCATGCGTGCAGGCAGACATGTGCTGATGTGCTCCTCAGACTGCAACTAGCTACACTGCAGCTGTCCTTCATCAACCAACTGCTGTGCGTGTCAGACATGAGCGTAGGCAGCAGCATGCCACAGCTTCAGACCATTCAGAAGGCATGTACAGCCCACATGAAACAGCTATGGGCATGCCACGAGCCTCGGCATGCAATACAAGTACATACTGGGTGTGGGCCCCATCATGTGCACCACACCCCTGGAGCCCTTCCTGGTGGATGGCTCGCTGCAGCTTGGGGCGTGAGTCCGGACAGTGGACGGGGTCAATGTAGGAGATGAAGAGACGGAGGAGGAGGGAGAGGGGGTGGGGGCTGAGGCGCAGGAGAAGAAAGAAAGGGGAAAGACGGACGGAAGAGAGGTGAAGGTTGCTTGAGGAAACGGATCAGGACAAGGTGAGTTGCTGCCGATATATCCATGTACCATGCGATGCTGAGCACTCATGGGGCAAGTGTCCAGCACACAGGTGGTGAGATGGGTGTGTACCAATGGCAAACAATGTAGTTATACCGGCTCCAGTGGCCTGAGGTGATTTGGCTAGCGCATGTGTGGCTGGCAGTTCTACGCTGTAGCAGCTTGTTTAAGGAGCTGCATACAGCATCAGTGACATATGGTAACTGTAACACGCCGTGCCTGTACTGCAGACGGGATCAAGTACTGGTGCCATGAGCTTTGCATGCTTGAAGCACCATGCTGCTCAGTTGCTGAGACACGGATGCAACTCTGCGCAGAAAATGTTGCTGCATTATAGAATGGAAAACAGAACCAGGTTACAAGTTCTGCTTGCAAGTCCCTCAGCTGTTACTCAGCCACAGCCAGTTTCATACCCTTGGAAGCTGTCCATCTATTGCGAACGTAGCAAATTTACTGCGTACATCCCCAGCTACAACTGTCAGGCTCCGGCATGCAGACACATCTGTGACACGCCATGTTGTTATTATTATCCCCAGCTACGCCCGCGCCACATGACGCAGCTCAGGTGGCACGAAGCCGAACGATAGGAATGCCTCCAGTGCCGAGCAGCCGGTCATGTTGTATGAAATGAGCAGCTCCTCGCCCGGCTGCAGTGCATGTGGCATGCCAGCCCGGCACGAGGTGATGCACGCAGCGGGCTGCGTGCATACGGGCGCGGGTGAGGCAGGAAGGAAGGAAAGGGGAGGCAGAAAGGGTCAGCCAGGGTTGCACCACGGCCAGCATCAAACGCAGCCACCCATCCACAGTTGTGGCAGCAGCGGTGGGAATTGCTGTGGCAAGCGCGTGCGTGCACACAAGTCTAAGCGAGTAAGTGTGGCAAGTCTTGTGTGCGCGTGTTCCTGCTTTTGCACATGGTATGCGTGCTGACCAGCATTTGCTTCGCAGCAGCTCATCCACCCTGTTGCCTGCAATCTCCGGCAGAGCACTTCTCAGCAGCACAGATCTAAACCATCGGCATGTGCAGTAATGTTTGCCACCGCACCTGCCCATCAGCATCCTTACTACCCCATGGCCGATCCGCACCCTCCACATGGTTACACATGTCAATCAGGGGCGCCAGGCCCTGCTCGCTGTCGCTGCCAAAGGCGCGAGAGAGCACCTACACCACATCAAGTACATCACATTCAGCCATGTCCAGATTGTCCACAACGGCAAGACCAGCTGAGGGCCAGCGCAGGCAGTTGGCTTGTGGAGGTGTTCGTTGATGGCAGCATGTTAGGGCACATCGGGGCCAGGGACCTGCTTGACCAGCACCAGCACGTGCCTTGACGGGTACAACTGTTTTGGACGTACTAGACGTACAAGCAGATGAGTCTGTGAAACGCCATTTTATTGTTGATATTTCAGACGTAAATCTGGCAGTACATGTGCATCGCCACTGTACCTGTGCCATGGCCCACATCACGCCCTCCTCATCCACCTCCAGCGCCCTCCCGTACTGCTGTACCGCCCGCTCTGCCTGCTGCGCCATGGCTTGCCGCGCTTTCTGTACCTCTGCCTCCCACCCATCTGTACTGCCTGGTGGCATCTGCATGCGCAAGTTGGCAAGAGCTGCCTGCAGCTTCTCCCCACCCATGAGCCACGCGCTGGGCGGCTGATTTGGCAGGGCTGCGATATAGGGCCACCACTTTGAGCTGGGCCCCTTGCATGCCCGCTCATGTGCAAGCAGGAGCGCGAGCTTGAGTGTTCCACTGAGTGGTCGCTGTGCCCTGGACGTGTGCGCTCCCAGCCCACCTGTCTGGAGGGCCATGATTGCCCAGGCACTGTTTGAAGGCTCCCATGCTTGCTGGCTTGCCTCTGCCTTGACAGAAGAGAGCAGGCGCTCGGCATCCAGACTGGTCATGTAAAGCACCTCGGGCACTGCAACGAGAGGGGCGCCTTCTTGCAGCTCTTCCACTTCAATTGCTGCTGTAGACACGACGCCTCTGCACCCATTGGCGGTGAATGCTGACACGACTAAACGCGGATCCACGAACCCGCCGTTCCTGTGGATCCAGTCTATTAATTCGATTCCCTTCGCATCAATGACTGGTGTAGCTGTGGACACCTGCGATCCCACCGTGGCCCCCCTCACCACCACCACACGTCTTTGACATCCGCGCCTTGCGTGCCTAGCGCATGTAATCTGACTAAATCTTAGCATTAATCCGCCCCTGGCTGGGAAGAGGGACACGGGGTAATGTCGTGTGGGTAGGTTTGGGATTTGGGGACCTCAGCAACTGATAATTAGGTTGTACACGAACGTCCTTAGGTGCTTCCATTCGTCAAGTAGGTCTCACCAAGAACGATGGTCACAGCGGCCTCACACACGCTGATACATCCGCACGTCCAGGCAGGACTGCAGTACGGGCCAAAGCTGCATGTGCACATAGGATGTGCGCACATGCAGCTTGAGGGCTGCCACTGATTGGCTGAGCCAGCCACCACCCCACCAGACCAGATGCAACTTCAGTGCTACCACCACTCAAACAATGTGCTCTCCTTCACTAGCCATCATGCAACGCATCATTTACTTAAAACTCATTATGAAACGATGCAAGTATACAAACCACAATGAAAGCACCATCTGCCCCGACTTTGTGAAGCGCCGCACAACAATTGTACATGCACACCCGCCCCTTCTCGCTTCTTCTCCAGGCCTCTACATCAACTTATCCAATGCATGCAGCCTGCTTTTCAACTGGGCAGCAACCAAGGCTCTCCCACGCTACCCCCCTCTTGCCTCCCGCTCAACGCCCGTGCTCCCCTTGCCCCTCTTTTTCCAGTCCTCCCTGCTCAGTAGCAGCTCACATGCTGAAGCACCATCTGCACCGTGTTCTCAAGCAGCTCTGCTGGAGCGGTTGCTTTTCGATGTCTTGAGGCAGGCCTGCTTCACGTCTGCTGGTCAAATGGCTCATCTGATGTGTTCTCTGCTTCATAGTTGGTACGACGGTTGCGGTAGTACCGAAATGTTGCGCCAATACTCTGGTCTGCCACCACCTGTGATGCACAAAAGAGTTCATATAGGCGAGTATGCCGTCCTCCATACGTGCAGGCAAGATGGAGCACACCACACCACCAGCTCAGGCAGCACACAGAGCACGCGTGTGTGGCAGCTGTATGGCAGCACCACGCACGTGCGGCAGGCCAGATCAGCAAACAGCAGGGTCCACATGTCACAGCAAGCACAGCAGCACATGCTGAGCAGCTCACCATCATGTTCTGGATCTCAATTGGTAGGTCACCGATCATGGTGGCCTTTGGATAGTAATCCATCCGGTACAGCAGCTCGGGGTGCTCCGCGATCTGCAGCCACGACTTGTTTGGCAGCGATTGCAACTGCAGTTTGACCGGCATCGATGTAATGAGGTTTTGCCATGCCAGGGCCTACAGGTGGCTCCCGAAGGCTGGCATCCGCAGGCTGCACCAGCCCGGCCCACGCCAACAGTACATCAACTACTGTCGTCAGTGTGATGTACAGCACCACTGTGACGTGTGACCTGTGTATGCCCTGATGCTGTACAAGACTCCACTGACCATGTCCTTGACAATGTCCACATCTCTGCTTGGGTGCACCAGCATCAGGCGTGCCGCCGTCCGGTCAATGCGCGACATGAGATCCTCGCACCACAGCAGCCGTGGCTGCTTGGACACCATACTCAGCACGTCCCTGAGGTGCACATGAGGCCAAGTCGCCTGGATGCCATCCAGCTCTGTTATGCTGGTAGCGTGGTACTGTCAACTGCTGCAGATCCACGCATGCGAGGCCTATAGTCTGTATACCTCAGGCAGCATGCACAGCACGATCCCCATCGTGCGTGATCCCCACAGTGCATGATATGCAGTTAGACTTGCGGTGTGCAGTGTGCGGCATGTAGCGTGCAGCGTGCGGTATGTAGCGAGCCGTGTGTGGTGTGTAGCGTGCTGTGAGCGGTGTGTAGCGTGCTGTGAGCGGTGTGTAGCGTGCCATGTGCAGTTTGCAGGTTGGAGCCGTGGATCAGCTGCCTGGTGAGTCCAGAGCTGCCAAGCATCGTCATCTCATCAACTCACCTGCTGGGCAGCTTCTCCACCAAAATGATGACACTCCGTAGGCCCGCGCTGATGTCGGCATGCAGGATGTCGATGTCGTGTGCTGCCAGCCTGGCCACGTTGAGATCGGGCAGCACTCTGCATAGGGCACAAGCGGAAGGTGCGGTGCATGTGTGCTGCACTCAGCCTGTTGCCAGCTTTTGGAGCAGTTGCAGCGCTCCGGAATGGCCCACCATGCAGCGCGCAGGCCTCCCTTCCAATACTACAGCAATCAATCCAGCTGCAATGTGTTACAGCTCCTGCAACATGCTACAGCCTTACTTAGGCTGTATGCTTTGTCCTTGGCCTGCGTGTCATGGGGATTGATGGCTCTACCTTTGCCATCGCTGGATCTTTGCAGCGAGTTGGTCAAGCGTGTACTGCCGCTTCTCCCCTGCCTGCTGGCCGTACAGCTGCTGGTACAGCCCGATGGACTCAAAGCTGGTCAGGCCTTGTTCCAGGAAGAATGCTGTCACAGCCGACTCTGAAGGGGGGCCTGAGGAAGCTGCATGAGGTGAGGGTGCATCCATCGCACGCACAAGGCGCAGCACGTGGTTAGTACCTGCCAGCCAGCATGCAAGCTTATGGCGGCGGCAGCCATGAGATAGATGGGTAGTATGTGGCTGCTGACTGCGCGTGGATGTATTCACGTGTAGCCGTGCGCAACCATGCACACTCGTAAATGTTATAATGCTCGAGCATGCGAGTACTCCATGCACCCCGTTGTGTATTGCACCTACTGGTTGAAGAGATCGACGTGCTGGGCTCAGTGGCCCATGTGGATTCCAAGTCGTAGCGGGTTTGCAGCTGGCTGAGCCGGGTGGCATGTTGATATATATCTTGTGCTTCAGCCAAAGCCTCTACATCGTCCAACGGCCCACTTGCATCTGCCCGACACCTACTGCGTGATCGTGCTGGCATGTGGCATCGCCCAGGCGTGGATCTTGTGTGCGCACATCGCACAGAGCTGCTGCGCTGAAGCGACATGCAATTCGGTCTACAAAAGGGAAAAAGAGGATGTGCGCGGCCAAAGCGTTGCACCAGGGTTAGGGTTCGGGCTTAGGGTTCCCAGTGTGCGAAGTGCAGTACTGGCCGCGCACTTGGACAGCACGTTGCGTACTATAACTCTGGTCTGAGAGCGGTACTGAGGTTCTAGTCTTCATACGCACACATTCGTGCTTGCACGACATGTGGCTGAAGCCACCTCATGAGGTACTGCTAGGCTTGACAGGACACTAGTTTGCAATGGGGAACGGTGCAAGCTCGCACCCGTATCTAGATGCAAGCTGGGACACCCAAATTAATGGAGAATGGCGCAGTGCGAGAGCCAAGGAGCTGGACAGGCTTGGAGGTGAGCTTGCAAAGCCTTACTGCTTGGTTGAACCGGCGGGGTGATGACTTACAATCCAACGCTGCCTGCTGCAGGGTCCCAGCGCATCGCGGTCAAAAGAGGGAAGAGCATGCATATGCGACTTGAGTGGCTCCAGGTCAGTGGGCCTTTAGTTGTGCCGATTTCACGCGATGCAGCAGGAGCCGAGGCAAAATTCTCATCTCAGGCTACTGTTCTTTTTTTTTGGGTGCGGCGGGACCTTTTCTTGTGGCAGCGCAGTTTGCAGGAAGTTGGGAGGCCTCAGGGCCTGTATGCGCACAGGCGCACCGCAACCATGCATGGCAGCTTCTAAGTGCTCTTAGCCACCAAACGCATGCATTGCGTGTGCCATGCACGCGTCCCAGGTTGCTCAACGTCGTGTGTGCGTGGCGTGCCATGCCCATGTCACAAACGCGCCGCACCCCGCCACCACGAACACAGGTTTAATAAAGGTGCTTTGATTGCCCATTTTGCCATTCACACAGGACAAGCTGCAAGATGCAGAGGGGCAGATTGAAGAAGCATTACACAAGGACCCCTTAGCCGGCCGCCATGAGATCATCCGGCAAGAGCAGCTCAAAGCAGCAAAGGATCCAAATGGCTACAAAGCCATTGCACGTGCCGCAACCGCGCCCAATGGCGCGGACGGGGGGCCCTCCAGGCGGCACTTTTCAGTCAAGGAGTGGCAGAACATGAAGCATGACGAGCTGCGGTGCGTGCACAGTCACCACACACAGCATAGCCTGTTTGGAGCAGTTTGGGACCCAGCACCGATGCAACCCAAATACTGTGTGGAGAAGTGGTCTGGGCTCTGTGGTGTGGGCACATGCTGCAGCAGGCTCAAGCGGCTTTTGCTGCGGATGCTTGGTTGCAAGGGGCTGGTGGCAAGCGGGACGTGTCTGTGGCAGGCATGCGCGTGTGTACAGATGCACAATATGTGTGACACGATATGGCAAAGCGCGCTTTGCTGACATGTACTGCAACGGCGGCTCATGGCTGCATGCAGTGCACTGGAGCGGCTGGAGGCATCAAAGGAAGCAGAGGATGGCCATCCTGGAGAAAAGAAGGCGTGGAACTCGGTGCGATGGGGGCGGCTCAGGTGGCGGCAGCCACCTGCAGACAGAGGCAGGATGGAACAGGCAGCAGCCAGCTACAGAGGCAGGATGGAACAGGCAGCAGCCAGCTACAGGCAGAGGACAAGATGGAACAGGCGGGAGGGGGAAGAGAGGGGCGCCGCATGAAATGGATGGGGAGGGCACTTGCACCAGCGCAGGAAAAGAAAGGGGCTCTGGGTAGTGTTGGAAGGGCGCTGTAGGATGGAGGCCTGGCTTGCTTTTGTGGTACCGCTGCTAATCTGTGGCCCTGTGTCGGCCGCGTGCACGTGCGCAGCTGCACTGGGCGCACTCTGGCATGACGGATGAGAAGCAGGCGGTGCGAGAGCGCATGCGGGACTACTACCTCCAAATGTGGGTGACAGTTGTGCTTCCGATGGGGCCAGAACTCACGCCATGGCAGCTGCAACAGGCCTGTTCTGCAGTGGCCTCAGGAGGAACTGCCATCGGGCTGAATCGCTCTGTGGCAGGTTACTGGCATTATGTGGCGTGTGAGCTGCACGCACCCTAATACTGGCACATGCTGCTGCATATGTGCATGAGTCCGTCCAGCTTGCACTCCTCCTTGCACCCAAACATGCTCTTATACGTTATAGCTGCAATTTAGCGCATGTAGTGTGCACGACAAACATACTCACGCGGCTGCAGGGAGTTGAACAAGCGTAAGGCAGCAGAGAAGGCAGCGCTGATTAAGAATGCGTACGCGCCAGTGGGCGGGGCGCGACCAGGCACAGCAGGCGGGCCATCAGCGCCAGGGTCGGGGCGGCTGCGGGGACAAGGTGCGTCTTGTCGTCTGGTTCATAACACGCTGCTGCTGCCCCCTGGCGCCTAAGCAGTGGGCACATCCCTGATAAGCCTTCATGGATCTTTTACTGCCTGCTGGGCTGTGTGGAGTCTGCGCTGGAACAGATTTGGCCCATCATGCAGCGCGCAATCAAGCTACTGCATGCAGACGACTCTGTGACACGCCGTGTTAGTGCTATCACTATGCAGCGCACTGCTTGACACATGAATCTTGTCCTGCTGTACTGTAGATGTGGAGTACTCGGGATGGCGGATCAAAGTGTTCAATGCGAAGAAGAAGGCGGCGCAGGTGCTCTCTGTGATGATGGCGTTTCAGGTGCGAGGGGCACTTGCTGGACTTCGACTGGGATGTTTTCAGTGGAGGGGTTCTGCTGCCGGTTGCTGGTGATAATAGGAGTGGCGGTAGAATCACGGGGATTGGTCCAAGGGAGCATCTGCTTGCCCCAGATGCATGGGATGAGGGGCAAGCACCTGTCGCTGGGTATTGTTGGGCACACATCGGGTACGCAGATATGGTGTAAGAGGCAGCTGGCCAGGCAGGTGCGCAAGGCAGCAGGGCGGAAATTGGCATCGAGCTCAGGTACCATGCAGCTGCATGTGAGGCAGGCTCTGGTCCCCAGCCTCACACGCACTGATGGCCCTGCGGCTGGCCATGCTGACCATATGATCCTGGGCTACTGGCACCTGATGTGCGGCTGGCCTTGCTGACCGCATACTACTGGGCTGATGGCACTGAATGTGCACATGTAGACCGCGGATGGCAAGCGGCTGCGCACCAAGCGGCGGCTGCAACGCATGGATTCCTTCTCCTTCTACATTGCAAATCAGCTGGGGCCGGACGTTGGGCGGTTCACTGAGGAGGCGCTGCGCGTGGGCAACCACTTGGTGGGTTGGTTGGAGCTAAATCAGAGGGTGCATGGCACGCGGGCACGGGGCAGGAGTGCCTGTTGCGGCAGCAAGCATGCCTGGGTCTGGTCTGGTCTGGGTCGAGGCGGTTGATGACGGTTTAGCTGGAGCTGGCCCCGCCCATGCCCAATATGCTGCCCCCGCCTGCGCAGAGCGAGGTGCGCACAACGCAGCAGCTCGTGGACGAACTGCGGCGCGCACGGCCACAGACCGCACCCGCAGAACCTGGGACCTTGACCGACGCCGCGGGCGAGGCCGATGCGTCAGTTGATGTTTCTGCTCCCTCACAGCCACGCTCCCCGTCAGCCAAGCTGCAGCAGCTGCTGCTGCCGGGGACCCCTGGCAAGGGTCCCTTGAGCCCCACGATCGGGAGTCCAAAGGGCACAGCACCACGAGGGGCGCAGAGGGTCGTGGTGGTGGTTAAGGATGATCAGGAGCCCTCTGCCACAACGGGGCCCACGCCCAGGACCGCTGCTAATGGTGCCACCAGCAGTGCCGGGCCCAGCACACAGCAGCCAGCCAGCACAGCGTCACCGGGGTCGGAGGACGCCACAGGGAACGTGCCCCTGCCGCCTGCATCGCGCAAGCCAGCAAGGCCAGGGCAAGGGGTCCCAAGCACACTCCCACCCGTCCGGCCATCTACCACCCCTTACAAGCAGCCACAACCGCCCTTGGGGCAGCCACGGAAAAGCATCCTAGCGACACCACAAACACGGTTGAGGGCTGAGAGTGAGCCAGTAGTTGGTGGGCCCACCTCCAAGAGTGCAGCGGCCAAAGCTTCCATCGCCTCCAAGCACATCACACTCACGGATGATGTGGAGGTGCTGCGTGAGGTCACACTGATGCGCAAGCTGGAGGCTGAGCAAGCAGCCATCGAGCGGCCAGCTCGCATGATGGCCATGTGGGTGCCAGCGTAAAATTCTAGGGTGGTTGAAGTTATAAAAAGTTAGGGCGGTTGGGGGTTAGGGACCTGCTGCTCGGTGTTGGCTTTGAGGCCTTGCTGTCCCTCATGCGTCCAGAGCTGCAACAGTGCAGGCGCCGCTGTGTCCTGGAAGCCTGTGTTGCGTGCGCCGCGTGCATTGGCAGTCTGTTTCAGGCGCAGCACGTTCAAGTCAGCACAGTGGGTTCTCGTGCAGCGGGTCCTTTTTTGAGCTTGACTGCCATGGCTGTCCATTGTTTTCAGCTGGACTGTCCCCAGGATTGGGACTTAACTTGTCCGTTTGCTTTGGCTGCACTGCATGTCTGTCCCCAGGTACGTCAACCGCTGCAATGCCAAGTGGGCCGAGGCGGCATCCTGGGATGCCGCCACTGTGCATAGCACGCAGCGCTTTGCTGCCGAGGCAGGCGCTGCCACGGCGAGCGTGTTTAAGACGGAGGTTGCCAAGCAGCTCCAAGCGGGAAAGCTGGCCATCCAGGTAAGCAGCTGTGCGGCTTGTGCGCAACTGGCTGTGCAGCTCAGGGTTGGTCACACCCGCTTATGGAGAGGTGGCTGTGGCGTTTGGGAGCGCAAGGGCACACAGGGCACATGGCGCACAACACATGTATGTCCGGCATGCCTGGTGCTCGCCCTTTTCAAGCACCCAAGTGGTACAAGTGGATGTTCCCAACTGATACATCTGTATGCCGGCTTGTGCGATGACATGCAGCTGCTGCACACTACTTGAAGCCTTAACCAATGAGCATGTCCATACCGCCCCATTTATTCATGTCTTGTGCCCTGCACATTCCTCACTCCCCAGGTGCTGTGTGGTGATGAATATGTGAGCTTCAGCGACGCTCACCTGCCATCAGATCTTTGGAGTACAGACCCCTGGGACTTGATCACTCAAGTGTTGCCTGGCAAGACCGAGTCAGCTGACAAGTTAGTGGGTGTGGGGCTGGGGCCCCGACTGCTGATGGCGCTAGTAACGGCGGTGGACTCTGTCGGCGGGGCGGGTGCTGCCGCGCAGCTGCAGGTTGTGCTGCACGTGAATGATGCACAAGAGCCTGCAGTGGTCAGGTGAGCGTGGCTGGTCGCAGCATTCCACGTCTGGCTTCAAGCTGCTGTGCTGTGCTGCCCTGATTGTGTTAGGGAGGGTGTGGGCACATGAGACGGCTGACTGGTGGTGGGCAGGGGCAGGGCAGGCAGGCAGCTGCCGGGGTTTTGAGCTGCGGGTGTGAGGTGGGGCAGGTCATATGCACGGGGCAGGGCGGGAGGTGGGAAGCCAAAGAAGCTGGTGCAGACCAGACACCAGGGACCAGCGGGAACTCGGCAAGCCAGTCAGTAAGTAAAGGACAGTCACTATCACTAAGCCCACACATTAACACACTTGACACTTCACATTTGCATCAATCATTTCTCATTCTGCTCACGTGGACAGGGACCTTGTGGAGCGCAAGCACCTGGGGCTGCCGGCAGAGAATGTCATTGTGGTCACACAGAGCCGGCGGCCAGGCTACGCGTATGACAAGGAGGCATCACACTTTAGCCGGCGGTTGGGCAGCACGCCGCGGCAGGCGGGCAGTGGCTACGCCATGATGCAGCTTGCATGGGAGGGGGAAGGCTTTTGGGTTGACCCCCAGGGGACCCGTCACGAGCTTCCCATTTCTGCCTTTGACCACCTGCTGAAGGCGGGCGCCAAGTGGCTGGTCACACGTCGGTTACGTGACCTCTCACTCTATGACCCCGTGTCCACCCTGGACGTTGACTCGCTCGCGTACAGCCTGTACCTCGCGGAATCTCAAGGGGCCAACATGGCGGTTTCGGTTGAGCCGATCAGCTCCCTGCATGGCGCCGGCGTCGCCGTGCAGGGGCTGGTGTTTGGGCACAAAAACCATGAGGGCAGCGCACTTGCTGAAAGGGAGAAGGAAGCCAGGGGTCCAGGCACCCGGCTGCCTGCACATCATGGCTCAGGCCGCCTGCCGGTGGTCGAAGTCAAGATCTCAGATGCGCAGGTGAGATGTGTGATATCACTGATGTGGCCATGTGGATCTGACTGTTGGGCTGGCGGCGTACCAGCACACCGCAGCTGTTGGAATTGTGCTGTGCCGAGCATCTGCTTGCCTGCGTGTGTTGATGGGTCTTTGCATACCAGTGTTGGCAGCGCATGAACCAGGCGGCTGTGCGCAGGTGCGCTTGGCCTCATTACACCCAGCGGAGCACCCCAGCCAGTTCCTCGTCAACCAACCTGCGGTTGATCACCTCACTCATCTCATCTCATCACCTCTCATCCTATCACCTCAACCTCATCTCAACCTCATCTCATCCCCTTTCCAGCCTCACCTCCGCCTTTCGTGACCACTCACGTTGCCTGAGCCGCAGACCCCAAAGATGACCAACATGCTGCATGAGCTCAAGCACCGAGCCAAAGGGAAGATCATCGTCAGCAGCCAGCGCTACCTATGGCAGATATCCACCCTCAAGGCGCTGCTCACCTCACCTGCTGTCTTCCACACAAGCTTAGAGACAGCTGGGGATCTGGTGTACGTTTCCTTTGACATGGCAGACCTAACTTCAGCACCTGCTGCCAAGGCTGTGGCCGTGCACAACCCAAAGGCTTCCCATAAGGTCGTGGCATCTGGCAAGGTGGGTACAAGGCGGTTCCAGGTTTCATGTTATGTGGTCTTCAACTCGTGATGGGCCAGGCAAACGATGGCCTTGAGGTCCCCCTGGGGGCTGGGCAGGCTTGGGATCCATGCTTAAGGGTTGAGGGCGAAGCCCAGGGAGAGTGGGGTGGGGACGAGGGGTGCGGGTGCGGGTGGGGGAGGGGGAGGGGGAGGGGGTGGGGGGTTGGAGGGTGGGGAATGGGGAGCTTGGTGACCTCGACAGCTGGAGTGAGTGAGTGAGTGAATGGATGAGAGAGGCACAAGGGTGGCCGCTGCACTCCATATCGGGACAACAGTGCAAGGCAAGGCTGCAGGGCTGCTTGTGTGCCAAGGGATCTTAATGTATGATACACGCATGTGGCGGGAGTTGTATGTGCGCGACCTCACCACGCGGTACAACAGTGCAACCTAACCTGGACCGCTTGTGAGCCGCTGCTGTGTGAACCGTACTGTACCGCAGGACGCCGAGGAGCTGCTGTCTGTCGTGTCAGCGCAGGACACATCGGGCCCCTTCCGGAAGCTGCTGGGCTCCACACTACCGACCCGTGAGGCGGTTGCAGCCCGTGCGGTGGAAGCGGCGGCAGCGGAGGGGCAGGCGCCGGCGCCTGGGGACCCTGGGGCGAGCGCGCAGGCGGCAGCAGCGGCCAAGACGGTGAGGGAGGGGAAGGAGGGGGAGGGCGAGGGCGAGGGCGAGGGCGAAGGCGAGGGGGACGGGGAGGGGGGCTGGTGACGGGGAAGGTTTGATGATGTGGGACATGGGTGCTGGGGCCGCACAGAGGTGCATGTAGCCGTTCTGGCACGCTTTGGCATTTCAACAAGAATGGCATTTGGGGAGGGAGGGTCGGGGCTGGGCACTGGTGCTGTGGTGGCTGAGCAGCCCAACAGCCACAGACCTGTTGTGCAGCCTGGCGCTGTACCGCTCTGGACCGATCCATGTTGTACTGCTTTCTGTACCCCCCCTGCAGGACGTGGCCATCAAGAAGGCCAAGCAATACGCGGGCAACCGTGTGGTGGTGTGTGTGGCTGATAACCCTGCCACACAGGTGGCCATGCAGCTTCTCATGTCCCTACTCAAACCTGGGAAGGATCTTGTGCTGCTTGTCACGGTGGTGCCCAGCACGCCGGGCGCGGAGGCGCAGGGCCGGGCGCTGCTACAGCGGCACGGGGACATCGTGCGCACAGCGCTGGTGGACGTGGTGGAGGAGGTGCTGGTGCGTCATTGAGAAACATGGATGATTATATGTGTGATTTGCGGTGTACTTCATTTGTGTGTGATGTGTAGTACATCGTGCGATTGCTCTCATACTCTCATCCTGTACCATGATCGTGTACGATTCTATGTAGTGACCACGGCAGATAGTAAGAATGCTCAGGGTGGCCACCCTAGGGTGGGGCCATGAGGACCCACACGTCCTGGGCACAGAGCTATCTCTTAGCGCTTCCACTCCTGCTGTACTGCGGAGCACTGGATACTTCACTTACTGATATACTCACACACCCACCCACCCGCTCACTCACTGGTTTCCTTATTCCCGCACTTCACTGACGCACTCATTACCTCGTTCACTCACTCATTCACTCACTTACTGACTCTCCATGGACCCCCTGCCCCGGCCCGGCGCAGGTCAAGCAGTCAGCCCCTCTGGTGGATCAGCTGGAGGAATATGTGGACGAGAGCAACGCTGACCTCGTGGTTATTGGATCAGATGGACTGGCAGGCGCTGGAGTGCCAGGCGGCAGTGGCACGGGCGGCATTCCAGGATCGGGGGGCGCCACCGGGGGGCTCGGTGGCAGTGGCCGGGGTGGGCTGGGCAGCGTGAGCGTCAGTTTAATGCGCGCGCTGTCGCGGCCGATGCTTGTGGTCAAGGCCAACGCGAAGAATGCCTGCATCCAGTGGGATAGTGAGTGCTGCCCATGACAGGCAGGGCCACCCCATGCGCTGCCCCATGCTGATGCTGTACAATGCTATAAGATACCATGTTAATAGTGTTGGATAGTATTCCTGTTCTTAC
Source organism: Chlamydomonas applanata (assembly GCA_001662365.1). Classification (NCBI taxonomy): domain Eukaryota; kingdom Viridiplantae; phylum Chlorophyta; class Chlorophyceae; order Chlamydomonadales; family Chlamydomonadaceae; genus Chlamydomonas; species Chlamydomonas applanata. The sequence goes on from BDCZ01000033.1 coordinate 135,542, forward strand.
ATCTTAGTGATGGAGCAGTGGCCGCTTGGTTGGCTGGCAGGCTGTTCATGGTCTGCCCAATTCCACACCTCTGGATCTTTTGATCGGTGTCTCATGTCCTGCCAGCTTTCCCTCTCCCATCTCTCCCTCTTGATACGCCACCCTGGAAAAGACGTATGCCCCTCTGCTCCCATCATTCATTACCCATGCCTCTGAATGATCCTAACGCTGCGGTTCCTGTCCTGCTATCTATCCCCTGCCCCCCCTGCCTCCCTCTCACTCACAGAGGAGAAGCTCAAGGTGATGCTGGCAGTGGATCACGGATCACGCCCCCTGCTGAAGTACGTGTGTAGCCGTGTGATCAATGCGGTACGGGCGGACCGGCTGTACCTCGCCCGTACTGCCGGCTCCCCAGGCAGCCAGGAGGCAGTGACTAGCAGGCGGTTGCTGGAGAACTTCTCAGACATTGCAGCCTCCCATCACTTCACTGCCATCAAGAAGCCAGTGGAGGGACCTCTGGAAGACGAAGGGCTCAAGCTGGCTGAGTCAGAAAAGGTACACATTGTGGCGGTACAGGTACCGCCTGGCAAGGCACTACCAGAGCAGGTGCTCAAAGTGCTGCGCACCACGCGCTGCGCGATGCTGCTGTACAAGCAGAGCGGGGCGGCGCTTGAGTGAGGGGAGTTTGACGGCCCTCATGTGGGCCCGCCTGTCCTGGGCACCACAGGAGCTTGACCTCAAACCGTGGGGGCTGTCATGGTCAATGATTGATGTGCTGGGTCTTCTATCAATGGGTGCATGTACCTGGACGGGTGCTTGTGACTACAGCTTACAAGGGGAGTGTGCATTTGCGTGTGGGGAGTGTGTGGTCTGAAGCTGTCAGCGCTTGCGCAGCAAGGGTTTGGAGGTGGGTTGGGGAGTGGGGTGTGTGATAGGGCAGGGGGGTGCCCAGCACTGACTGATGTGGCACAAGCCTTGTGCACAGCATATGCCACAGCGTCCACATCCCTATTATTCCAGGTATACAGTATACAGCAGCCGTGCATGCGTGCAGCTGGAATGTTTGCTCAGCGATTGCAATAACCAACGATCAGCTTGTTTGCAGCTTTTTGGTTCCGGGTTCGGGTTAATCATGCTGTTCATGCAGTACGGTGTGGTTTGACTGAGTGGACTACAGATCGCCTACTGCGTACGTATTGATGCGCTTGGCTTGAGCAATTGATCTGCCTCCTGGACCACGCCATTTGATTTTATGATGCATACTGTGATGTACGGCCTGTTACACATCTTCCAGATCAGCAGTACAAGCAGTACAGCAGTACAACACTACCCAACACAACAGCTCTGGGGCAGCACCCAGCGGTACGAGGGTACAAAGCCTTACTGCCAACTACATCACGCAGCTGCTGAGCATGGCCTCCTGAGCTTACACTTTTCAGTGCCCGTGCCCAAGCTCCCTCGCTTCACAATCAGATGCATTGGCATGCATTGGACACAAGGTTTTCCCCCTCCCAGCTTCTGTACCGCTGACACACCAGCCTGTCATAAGTGCCAGCCTCAGTACGGGCTGTCTGACGCCAGCGACGCACGTGACAGACGGCTGCTGGATGGGTGGGCAGGAGAACCCATCGCAGGCACAGGGCTGGCCATGCCAGGCAAGGACGAGTCCGAACTGCTGTAGAAAGTGGTGGTGGTGGTGTAGGCGCTGGGTGCGCCCACGGGGAAATGATGGCCAAACGAATTCTGAGGTCGATGTGCATCAGTGGGTGCATGGGGGGGCGTGTCCCCATCGGACCCACTGCCGAGGCCCAGCTGTGCCGCGAGCACGAGTGCAGGCGGGGATGCGGGGCCGCTGCGGTCGGTGGCAGGTGAACGGTCCAGGTAGGGGCCCATGCTCTGAGCCATGGCTGCTACCTGCGCAAAGGCTGCCTGGGTGTCGTCCCCTAAGGTGGAGGGTGGGGTGCCCAGCTCAACTGTGGAGCTGCCACTGATGCTGGCAGCCACTCCTGGGCTGCGGTACGCATGCAGTTGCTGGCCGCCAGCAAAGCCGGCTGCGCCAGCAGCTGGCGGGCTGCCGCCCAGCTGTCCACCGTGCTGGGGGCCGGGGCTGCTGGGAAGGGACTGGCCGCTGGCTTGGGGGAAGTGTCCATGTGGCAGGCCTACCGCTGGAGGTCCCTCCTGATGGGTGGAGGGGGAAGACAGTTCAGCACCAAACTGGACTGACGTGGCTACAGAGCTGTTGGTAGCCCCCCCGGGAGAGTAAGGGTACAGCTGCACAGTAGTGGGGGCTGAAGATGGAGGGGACGCGGCGTACAGGCCGCTCCTGGTCGGGGAAGCCGAGAAGTCAGGGATGCGAACGGTCGGCGGCACTGAAGGGTGCGCCCCAGGTGTAACAGGTGTGCCGGGGGTGCCTGAGGGACGAACGCAGTACCCAGCCGGGGGGGAGCTTGGGGAAGACTCTGGAGAGAGACGCACTGTGGAGGCAACTGTGCCAGGGGAGTTGAACGGACCAGCCCCAGCCGCCCCATACATGGCGGCTGTGGATGCGGTGGTGGAGGCTGGGGAGGGTGGCCCCAGCTGCACTGTGGAAGCCACAGAGCCTGGGAGGCCAACGGACCCTGTACCAGTGGAGGTTGGGGAGTAAGGGAAGACGAGCTGTGAGGATGTGCGACCAGCAACGGGGCTGCCCGCCATGTGGTCACCAGTGGACAGATGAGGCCGCCCTCCAGACGGCCGCCCTGCTCCAACCCCACCACGGATACCCAAATCTGGCAGGTCATCAAAAGTCACGGACGCGCCATCTGGCCCCAAGCCCAAGCCCATGCCGACTCCTTGCTGCTGGTGAATGGCCCGTTCATCTTCCTGCCCCTCCCTTGCATTCCTTGTCGGCGTCTCACTGTGTAGCAGCCGGGGGATCGTCCTTTCCCCTGAGCCCTCTGCAGCCACGCCGGCCCCTGTATTGCCCGAGTCCGTGAGAGCAAAGTGAGAGGCGGGGTCTGCGGCCATGCTGCTTGGGGACGCGCCAGCCCCAACACCAGCGACCCCCCCTGCCAAGTTCAGCGCACGTAGAGGCGGCCCAGGAGGCACCATGCCAGCTGCTCGCTGCTGCTGCAGCAGCTGCTGCTGGGCCCTGAGCTCTGGGGGCATGGGGTCATCCACTCGGGGCTCATTGAGGAGGTCTGGGCTGAGCACTGGAAAGTGTGACCGGCCAGAGTGAGCGGAGCTGTGGGTAGTTGAAGGGCCCATGGTGTCGAAAACCACTGTACTGCCGCCACTCAGGTTCCTGCTCAGCTGGCGCCCCACGGTAGTGCCGGCAATACCAGCTGACGAGGTGGTGGTTTCCAAAGTGCCCTGCAGTACAGCATCCAGGTCTGACAGCAACGTGTCGTACGTTGGTTGCTGGCCTGCGGTACTGAACTGCTCGTCGGCAGTACTGTACTGCTGTGCCGGCATGGCAGGGGGTGCCAATGGGAGGTCTTGTGGGGCTGTGCTTGGCTCTGGGCTTGTGCTGAAACGGGAAGCAGAGGGCAGGGGAGGGAACTGGGAGTGTGGAGCAGATGGAGGGGCCGCAGCCAAGGATTGTGGTGTGTGAGGCATGTGTGGGGTGGAGGGAGGGTAGAGTGCAGCTGTTGCCTCAGCTCCTGTAGGGCTGGTGGGGTCACCGGCCATTGGAGAGCCCATGAGAGGTGTGGAGGAGACTGACTGGTTTGGCGTCGCCGCGGACATGCCTGCAGTGCCTGCGGTGCCTGCAGTGCCTGCTGCCTCTTCCAACTTGGTGTGGATTCGTGGCAGGGTGGTTGATGACATCCTTGAGGGCCGTGCACTTGGGGCGGTTGGCAACGGCGCCAAACTAGGCGCCCCAGCCTGCGCCACCTGCGCTGGGGAGCCAAAAGAGGCAACGACAGCATCTGGGGGCCTGGCTGGCTGCTGGCTGGCAGGTATTGCAAGAGATGCATCCACTGGGCTGCCCCCTGCACTGCCCGAGCTGCGTGCAAAGGCACCGGTCCATAGGGATGGCACCTGCCCTGCAGCTACCGGGCTACTGGCGCTGCCAGACTCCATTGCCAGCCACGGTTGCTGTACAGAAGACTCTGTTGCCACTGCTGCTGCACCTGTGGCAGTGCTGAGCGTTGCTTGCGACCCCGCTGAAGCTGGCTGTGCCGGGTGCAAGGAGGCAGCTGCATCAACTGCAGGTGCAGTGGTATGTACTGTGCCCATACAAGAGAGCGGTGCAGGGGGGGCCCCTGAACCTGCAGCATGGCGCATGGGAGAGGGACGGGCAGAGCCCCAGACACTGGGACCCAGCAGGGCCTCCACAGATGCAGATAAGGGGGAGCTGCCAGCAGCTTGGGGCCCCCCAGCAGCTGTTGCCCGAGCAGGCAACGGAGAATGGATGGGCTGTGACTCAGTGGACGCTGCCGTGGGTGTTGCCAAACCAGGAATGGGTAGCGATGTAGCAGAGTCAGCAGATGCGATGGACAGACCCATGACACCATGATGGTTGGAGTGCTGTCCTGCCCCATGGCCTCCAGGTAGGTGCCCATGCCCATGGCCGGCGTGCTGCCTTTGTGCAGCTGCCGCCGCTGTTGCTGCATCCTGCTGCTGTTGCTGCTGTGCTGCGGCGGCGGCCTCCTGCTGCTGCGCCCGTCGCTCCCGCACGGCTTTGAACTGGTGGAAAAGGCTGCCCGTAGGCTGTGCAGCTGCTGCTGCCCCTGTGGTTGCTGCGCTCGGTGCAGCTTGCTGCTGGTACTGGGTCACAGCATGAGCAAGCTCTGCCAAGGCGATGCTGGCATACGCGGTCTGGCCTGCCGGCACAGCTAGTGCAGGCGCCACTGTGTGGGGGGCCAAATCTGACAACAATGCCAGGCAAGAGAGGCATGAGAGCTCGGAGAGAGCCTGCACAGGCAACGATGGCAAGTGGAGCCAAGCGGATGAGGTCCAGCAAGGGTTGCAGGCAATGGAGTGAGGACGTGACCCTCACCAAGTCTGCCACCATGTTTGCATCATGCTTGCATGATTCTTGCATGCAGCATTCACCTGCGCAGCGACTGACCATGACCCCAGCCCCATCCTTGACCCCAGAGCCCCAGGGCAGGCCCTATACAGCATTGCCGGTGTGCTGTTGGTCATAGACACAGGGCTCCATGTGGGCCATTCACTGGCATGCAATTCATGCACCCAGCTGCATGCACACGCCGTGTTACTATTATTATTAGCTGCATGCAGCTGCCAGACCTGCAAGCACATGGATCACTGCAATGACTTCCACCCAACCCAACCCCCTGGCCTGCTCAGCTGCCATCCTCACCTCCAGGGCAAACTGCAGCCGCCACTGCACGGCGTCCACTCTGGCCTGGAGTCCAGTCAGCGTGGGTATCTGGGGGGATATTGCTTCGTACACATGCTGCAGTCTCCTGACCTGCGGCTGCCCAAACTCACCTACCCCAAGTCCTTGCACGCTGTGACCGGTCAGAATGTCCAGGCGGTCAATGGTGTTGACTGCGTCTGGGATTCCACTGTTGTATGGCACATTTCCGGACTCATATGCTGCACCAGGGTGATAGGCTGCTGTGGTTCCAGTGCGACCCATCGTGCCGCGTGTGTCTGTGAACCGCCCGGTGCCATTCCTGCGTGTGGATGGCGCAGAGGTCGCTGAACGCAGCTGCTGGTGATCCAGGCCAAGAGCTTGACACTGCCCGGCAGCAGTGCCATATGCACGCAGAGCATGCTTGCATGCATGCACAAAACCCCACCTGTGTGTACCCAGTGGAGCCCGCCGGATACTGCAGTGGCGCACGTAATCGGGTAGCAGCTTGGGAATGGGCACTCCGTGTAAGACGTCGCGATGGTGGGCGACAAGAGCCCGCAAGTGGGCGGGTGGGGCATATGCACCATGGCGCACGCCAGTGTATCCCAGTGTTCTTTCTTGCGTTTTAGCCAGGCCTGCGCTGAATTCGTCATGTACAGGCGGGTAGATGAACCCAATCTGGGGTCCAGGCGATGACATCGCGGGTAGTGAGGTGCTGTGTTACATACCGTCTCGTGCCAGTGTTACTGTGTAGGGACCAGCATGGCACGTGCAACATCCGATGAGGCCTCACTTCTTTTGCTTTTGTGCCCATCGCGTGACTGAACCAACGAGTAGTTACAAAGGTACAAAGCCTCGCTACTTTTCTGTTAAAGCAAGCAGGGGCGCCGATATGTATAGATCAGCCTGTACCTTCAATATGCAAATCTCAGTCCTGCACAACCTGCAACTTCTTGAACAACATGGCTGTCACGCAACAACCCAGCCAACAGCTGTGACAACTGGGAGGCCGGAAACAGCAGCAAAGTGAGCAGCAAAACAGGTAAGCATGGGCTACCAACTCTCCTGAACCTTTTATGTGGCATAATTGGGATGCCAGCCATGCATGCCATGCAGCAATCGAATCTCGCACAAGCAAACAAAGCAGCATGGACGAAACCATCACCACGCACCAGTCAAATATGTGCGAACACATACATGCTGCAACGCAGCTATCACAGCAGCTATCACAGCAGCCATCACAGCAACCACTGCACTGTGCAAATTTGCATGCCATGGCCCCAGACAAGGCTGGCCATGCACGTACTGGGGACATCACCGCGCTGGCACATCACCATCATGCAGAACCATCACAGATGTGGGTTGCCAAAACAAGGCATTCACAATCACATGAGAACCTGTCACTCGATGTGCAGTGTGAATTGTCAGGTGGCCTGCGCCACACCATGATCCAACAGCAAACTCTAGCCAGCACCAGCATCCAACAAAAAAGGATAGCCAGCTCATGTGGTGAAGCATGTAGTATAGCCAAAGCATGTGGCGAAATTTTTCTCGCCAGCGGCTGGTAACACCGTCCTCCAACGCCAGGCATGCATGTTATCAACAACCACTGCATGACTGCGGTGCCTTGGCACCTGGCCACTCGGACCATGAAGAAACAGAAACAGGGCCTATGGCCGCGGCTTGGACCAGCATGGAGACACGATGCGGACCACAACCACCACATTCACGAGCTCTTCACCAGGACTCGCTGAAACCGCGCGGACACCACCAAATGCTTGAAGAGGCAGCATCATCACGGCAGTGCCGTTCTGGCTGCGGCCACTCTAGACATTCCCCCCACACCACGACCCAGATAGAACACACCACAGAGGAATAGGCTATGCAAGTGCTGCTGCACCAGCAGCCCCTAGCGCCTGGACTAACCCCTGATTGAACCCTAGCCACGCACAAAAAGCACACGAGTGCACGAGTAAACAGCACTACTTGATGAAGAAACAAGTTAACAGTCCACACACCACGTAGGACCCACAACACATCACATGGTGAATGCGCTGGCCTGTGCCAAGCGCCTAGGTGCCTTATCGCTAGATGCAAAAAGAAGGCATGCATGCAGGCTCATACCATGACAGTAACATGCATGCTACCTCCAGCTAGCTGATGCACGAGAAGCACCCATGTGGCACGCTACACGGTCGCTGCCAGGAAATGCAATCAGGAGCCTGAAAACACATTCTTGTACTGTCTAGTACCGTAGCAGTAGGAAGAGAAGAGCCAGTACTGTACAGCGTGCAGCCGTAGCCAATTTGTTTGCGGACGAGAGGCCTCACGTGAGGCTATGATCTATCTCCACCTGACCAAAGGGCATGGAGGTGGGTGCATGTTGCACGCTGCAGCAGGATTCCCTGCCAGCTGGCCTGGCCAATTCGTACATGATTGCGTTTGCTACTGCCTACCCCACTACTCCACGCAAATTGAAAGGAAGCCCAATGCATGGCAACCCTGAGGTGTTGCCCAACAGCATGCCGGCAATGCCGGCGCTCGCAGCTTTTGATCACACCCCACACAGCATCGCAAATGTGAGAGCATCGAGTCGTACACACATACTCACGGCACCAGATCACACTTGATAACCATCGCAATCGCCATGATGTAATTTTGTGCGCGTAACTTGTCTACTCGTGTACCAGAGCCCTCTCCGTCATGCACACAGCTGCGGTGCAGCCCCTGCAAAGTCACCTGCATGCAGGAGCCAAGTAAATGAAGTGATTCTTCAGCTGTGGTGCAAGCATGTAGCTGCAGCATGCAACAAACGAGCACTACAAGCTCACACGATGCACTGCACAATGCATATTTACTATTTAAGTTTTACAGCACAGGCTGGGACCTCCCCATGTCACAACACTGCACATGACGGACCAGCTTTGTTTGGCAGTCCTGTCTTCTCACGACAGAACATCTAACACATGTTCTGTAGAATGTATGGGGTAATGCTTACTCGCATGCACGCACGCACCTAGTGGCAGCATAAGGGGCTGCAGCAGCTGCGCGCTGCAGAGCGACCAGGAACTGAGCAGGGGACATTCCCTGCATCCAAACGCAGCAGAGCACCATTAAACACGTGCCATATGGCAGAGCGACGAGACCCTGGTCGAGCTAGGAGTGAACCCACGTACCGCAGTGACATTCATCTGGTTCAACACCCACATTATGCGAATGTCGTCTATCTCATGACAGGCATCAGTTGGCTTGTGTCACGCTGGGCATACAATGCAACATCCGCACCCAAAAGCAGCTGCATTCATCCTTGCTGTCCTTCTGCACGCCTCCTTCTGCTCCTACCTGCAGTTCGTTGAGCAGCGGATCGCCAGAGGTCGTGCGCCTGGGCTGCTGCACTGTGGCCCACGCATCATGGCCGGCAGTGCTCAGGCAGCTGCCAGAGTGGGCAGCGAAGCTGGACTGAGGCAGCGCCATCCCGCTCGTGTATGCTGGCAGCAGACTGGCGTCCTGTGCAGCAGGTTGTGCGTACCGCGATGGGTAACATGGGATGTGCAGTCGCTGATCCAGACGCGACGCAATGTGTGGCAGACACAGACCCATGCTCAGGTGCGAGCCCCCACGGCATCGGCAGCGATTTCAAGGGCAGCGGGAGGGTTCAAGTGTATATGCTCACCCACCCACTCGCAGCGCAGCAGGCAACAGGCAACAGGCAGCAGGCAGCAGGCAACAGGCAACAACATCGCAATCACCTGCGCCTGCTCAGCTGCCTCCCACCAACCGGCCCACAAGTCATCGCCGTTGTTGACTGGAGCAGCGACATTGTTTGTGTGCACCTGTGGCTGTGGGGCGCGCAGCATGTGGGCGCTGTGCACAGCGGCCTCAGCAGCGCCCTGTGGCTGGTGTGCAGCTGCCTGTGGTATGGCCAGCAACCCATGGTGCAGAGAGCTGCCGAGCAGCATGTGATCTGCACCACTGGCGGCGGCTGTGACAGCGGCCACGGCAGCGGCTGCGCCCGTAGCAGCTGCAGCACACAGGGTCTCCTCCGGCCGCATCACCAGAGGGGCACGGCCCTTGAAGGCCTGCACCAAGACACGAAGAGCGCATGCGGCATGTGTGGGCATGTCAGGCCAGGGGTGTTCATGCCGCCAGGTGGGTTCACGGCAAGCACTTTGCAGTTACGCGTCAGCAAAGTCTGTTAGCGCAGTGGGATCTCCACCAGTCCTTCTGCCTGAGCAGTTGTCTGGATTGAAGTCACGCTAGCATTGGCAGCGGCAGCAGCAGCAGCAGCCAAACAACATTGCAGCAGTCTTACCCTGAGTCTCACCTGTGCCTCCATGAGAATGCCTCGTACGATGCCTTCCGCAGGCGGGGCGCGGCATGTGGGCACCGACGCGCGCGGCGCGGCCACGGTGCACGCTGGCGCGGGTGCAGCTGCTGCAGGGCCCTGCACCACGATCGGGCCCGTGCCGCTGCCGCTATGGGCAGCGGATGCCACACTGTTCTCACGCCGCACCCGCTTGGGACCCTGGCCACTGCGGCTGCTGAAGCGGCTCTTTGCTGCCGTCGTGCCGTTCATGCCGTCGCCACAGCCGGCAGTACCAGTGGCAGCAGCAGCTGAGCTGCCCTGGCCGTCAGGCACAGCACCAGCCTGGGTGGGGCCGTCAGCTGGGGCACTTGTCATCTGGACGTGGGCAGCAGGGCCGGGGGAGGCATGCGGCGACAGGGCAGGCTCAGCGGTCACTGGCTGGCCCTGTACATTGGACACCGGGGTGCCCTTGCGTGGCCGCTGGGGCTTTTCAGCTGCCACGGCAGCTGCCAGCGCAATGTGTGCCGCGCCCATGCGGTTGCGGTACCCTGCCCCGCCACTGCTGCGGCGCGCCACAGGTGCGCTCTGTTGACCGGCCGGCTGCAGGGTGTGCAGTGCAGAGTCATCCACCTGTGGCAGGCTGCTCAGTGCAGCGGCTGCTGTCTGCTGGCTGCCAATGCCCAGGGCTGTGCAACCACTCATGGCCTCAGCAGCACTGCCTAGGCTCCAGCTGGCGAGCACAGCGTCCACCGCCTGCTGCTGCGGGTGCAGCTGCTTCGAGCCCCACCGCTTGCGTTGGCGGCCGCTCGCCTTACCCGCTGCAGGCGCGCGGACGACACGAGCAGAAGGGATGGTGCGCAGCACGTCCCGCATCGTCACGCGTGGGGCCTGTGGGCTTGCAAGCTGAGACGTGGCAGCTGCTGCGGCAGTGGCAGTCCCCTCCAGCCCCTCCAAGCTGAGAGAAGGGGTGCTGAGGGCAGCCTCCAGGGCCATGTCCAGGCCTGCAGTGCCCAGGAACAGCTGCAGCTCTGAAGCAGCACGCTTGCGGCCAGAAGAGGAGCTGGATCTGCTGTAGATAGGGGCTGAGGAGATGGGCAGTGGATCTGACATGGGGCTGTGCAGCAGGGGGAAGCCAGCTAGAAGCCCCGCATCCTCATCCCCAAGGCCAAAGGTAGCAGGGCATGAGGCGGAGGCAGGCAGCAGCCAGTGGGCCAGGTCGCCTTCTTGTAGGCCACCCATCTCGGAGTTAGTGTCAAAGCCATCCAATCCAGCAGACAAGAGGGTCGCCCAGTCTGGTACAGGGCTAGAAGAGCTCAGGCCAGCCCGGTCTGGTAAGAGCTCCTGAGCCTGCTCACCTGAGGCTAGCTCCTGTTCCAGCACCTGCAGAGCTGCTGCTAGATCTGCATCACAAACCTCCTCCTCTGAGCCGCCTAGGCTGCTGGTGCCGGCCACCTTTGTAGCTGCAGATGCAGCAGCGACAGCAGCAGCCGCTGCAGCAGCCGCGGCAGCAGCACTGAAGGGAGAGGGAGGCTGTGGTGGGACTGTGCCAGAGGTGGCGAGGGGTGGGAGGACTGGAGGGGCGTTGGGGCAACAGCCACCACTGACTGCACCATATGCAGTGGCATGGAACGACAGCAGCACTGCAGTGAGCAGGCAGCATGGGTGCGCCTGCATGTATGGTGCAGGTGCTGGGGGACACAGACTGGATGCAGCGGTGCACAGGCATTTGCTGTGTGTATGTGCCCTTACCAAGCACTGCACTTGAGTACTCCAAAACTTCCTGGATCACAGTTCAAACCAGTGCCTGCTGTAATTTCCGGGTAGCTGAACGGTTCTTACCTGTGCGTGAGACTTTGCGTGGGACCACCAGCCGGACAGTAGGTGGGGTTGTCTGGGAAAGGGTGGCCACAGAAGAGGCTGGGAAGTGGTGGCAGCTAGCAGCATCTGGGGCGAAGCTGTCCCCATTGACTGCGGAGGCAGCTGCGACAGCTGCGGCTTCGGCTGCAGCCATCGCATTTGCAAAGTAGGCTGCCTGATCCATGCTGCTGCCCCAGGAGGCATCCTCCAGGCAGCTGCCACTGGTCAGCCCAGTGGTCAAACTTGGGGAGGGGCTGTTGGTAGGCGCAGCAGTAGATGTGCTGCGCCTACAAGCAGCGCCTGCTGGGACCAGCTTGGCTGCCTCCTCTGCTGCAGCCAGGATCCAGTAGTCGTCATCAGCTGCACAGCTGTCAGACTCGATTTTGAACGTGCTGGCCACGCTGCTGCTCGTGTGGTCCATACCGCAGGGCACCTGGCTGCTGCCGTGCATCAGCTTGCCTGCACTGCGCAGGGACGTTCCGCTGTTGCTGGTGCTGCCGCAGCGGCTGGTGCCCTGGTCTGCAGCAGCATCAGGATGGGCGGGCGCGTGGCAGCTGGCTGCAAGATCTGGTCCAAAGATCTCCTCAAACAGTGCATCCACACTTGCGATGCTGCACTGGCGCTGGATGGCTGTGCACAGCAGGACGTTGGACTCTTCTGGGAATGCTGCAGAGGGCTGGCGGGTAAGGAGCAGGGGCGGTGTGGAGAGGCCGCTGAACAGGTGGTCCATGATCTGCATCAAGGGGCAGGTTGGTAGGCGTGCGGTGGGGGCAAGCCAAGGAGCTGATGGGAAGCTGCTGCGATTGATGGCATACCACCCCGGATCCATACCCCTAATGCACACGTGCACGTCGTGCAGCCAAAATGTCAGCCGGCTCAGTGAGCCTCCACATTCAGCTGCTAAACTGAGGCAGGTGCTAGGCAGAACGGTGCACGGGGACTTTGTGGCTGCATGCAGCGGACTGCATTACTGACCATGGATGGGGTCGCACAGCGGCCGTCTTCCGGGTACATGGACGCAGCAGTGGGTACGTGGGGGTAAGCGAGCCCCTGCTCGGCCCCCGCCTGGTTGAAGTGCAGCTGAGTGCTGTCCGCAGACAGCTCAGAACCTGAGTCCGAGGCGCGTGCTCCCGGGGCCGCGCACCATGCGAGCTCGCAGGGCCATGATTGCAGGGTATGCGGGGGTTGGTGCAGCATCATGGCGGCAGGCTGCAGCAGCGATCAGCCCCTCCCAGGGATGCGCACCTGCAGGTGGCACAATGCAGATGGGTTTCAACCACAAGTAGTGTTGGTCGGGGCGCAGGGCACATGCTAAAAGCGTGGTCCAGTGCAAGACCATCCACTTGACATCGACAGCGTGAACAGGCTGCACGCTCGCCTCTCAGAACATGGTATCTCCGCCCGGATGTGCGCTAAATATCACGAGCTGCCCCAAGAAACCCCGTGGCAGTAGGGCACATGACCCCAGCAGCGTTCTGCCCCTTCCCACAACCCACCGCTAGCCCCTAGCGGCAGCCCCTGGCCACAGCTCAATCGTTTCATCTCTGATGCAAGCTACCGGTGCGCAGTTCGTTTGGCTCATGCGCAGCCACAGGTGATGGTGCGGGATGGGCTGATCCGCATCCGCTAGGCCAAGGTAGCGCTTACCCACGTGAAGCTGCGATGCCAGGCTCGTTCTTCTTGGAACGTGATACGAACGGGCCTTCCAATGTAGAACAGCAGGCAGAGGTGCGGCAAGTAGTGCACGGATCGCAGATTCAGAATGCATGGTAGCGCATCCAACTGCAGTCAACGTGCGACAAGATCACCCCCACAGGGTGTGATGGGCGCTTTTTGGATCCTCTTGGACTGGCCAGCTCCGAGGATATGAACGGGCCATGCTGCAGTTACATAGCGCCCCTCCCCTGACGCCCCCCCCCCACACACACACACACACCCATCGCCGCGCTCTTTCTTCCCTCCCTCGTCCGCAGTGCATATGTACAGACAGGTATGTGACAAGATTAGCCATTGCTTGAAAAGTGGGAGTGAACGGTTGCAGTACGTACTTGGACACACGCATGCGTCAGAACACACACCAGAACGAAGAAGACCGTTGCACCGCGCAGGCACAGATCACCGTCCTGGGCACGCAAAACATTGGCCTTACTGTTGCAATGTCTTTGTCCGTCCTGTGCAAGCTATGCAGTTGTAAGAAGCCCCCATCATCCAAGAAACACCAAAACTGCCAAAAGTGAACAGTCCCTGCTACTGGGCTGCTGGTGAGGCCTCTGCAGATGAGGGCATGCCAGGAGAGGTCTCCTCGGAGTATGGGCTGCCCTGCGCCGTCAGGGGCGAACCCTCATCGCTCTGATCTCCTGCACCACCAGCCATTGGCGTGAGGGCCCCAGCAGCAGGAGGGCCAGCTGGTGTCATGAAGACAGGGCCATAAGGCGTGGCAGCATCCACTGCAAAGGGTATGCCTTCCACAAAAGGGGGCGCACCTGCACCTGCTCCTACATGTGGTGGGGTGGCCGGCGTGGGGTGCTCAGCTGTCGCCAGCTGTCCCCCCTCTGCTCGCATCGCACTGCCTCTGCCCTGCTCCTGGCCATGGGCCATCGCATGGCCCCTGTCATCTGGAACTGGAGCCAGCGTGAAGGACGGGTACCTGTCAGGCAGGCCACCCTCCTCATGGAAGAAGCTGCTGCCAGTGCTGCCAAAGGAGGCCTCCTCATAGGCCAGAGGGTGAGACGGCACATGGGCAGCGCTCGCATTTCTCAGGCTCTGGGAGAAGGGGGACGCCGCACCCTCGCCTGCAGGCCGCTGCTGCTGTGTGGGAGACACAGGGCTAAAGCTGAAGCCCACGCCAGCGACGGCTGCAGGCATCCGGTTGGAAACTGTAGGTGTGATTGCTGGGGGCGCAGCTGGGAGGGCCAGGCCCGTTGGGTTCCTGCGTGGGGCGCTGGGTGTGTCTGCTGCCAGGTGGGCCATCAGAGGGGGCATTGGGGTGGGCAGTGCTGCGTCTTCAGCCCCAGATGACAGCGGCGGCTGCGCGCGTGCAGAGATGGGAGGGGAAGCATCAGCTGGATCTGCAGGGGCCTGGGGGGGCGGGCCCAGTATGTCCTGCAGCAAGTCCCGACAGATGGACTGCATGGCTGCAGAAGCGTCGCAAGCAACCTGGTCCGCAGACCCAGGCGCTGCTTCTTCAGATGCTGCAGTGATCACCATGTCTGAGGGGGCTTGAGCGTGAGGGGGACCACCTGCTGTGGACCTGCGCCTCAAGGGAAGGCCCTCCCCTTCCTCCATGCTGGCCAGCACCTCACGCATGCCACCTCCCTGCTGCTGTGGCAGCTGCCCTTGCTGTGCGCCTAGGTCATGGCTGGCTGCACGTGATGCGCTGCGGCATCCTGCAGACTCAGCCCTAGATCCTGCAGAGCCAATCGCAGCCGGCGCAGGGCTCTCAGCCTGATGAAGGGAGCACGCCTGCAGATCGATGCCCATGCCCTGCAGATCCACCATCTGGTCAACCTGCTGCAGCACCGCACGCAGCGCGCGCAGCTCTGAGACCAGCTCACGCTTCTCATGGGCTGCTTCCTGCAGCTCTGACTCGAGCTGCTCCGTGCGCTTGCGCTGGGCGTGGCACTCGGCCTCTGTGCGCTCAGCCTGCATGCACATCATGTATGGGTTAAGGTCATCAACTCTGTAATCAAGTGGTTTATGGATCCTGCAGATACCGGTACATGCCACAGCTGCTAGCGGGCACAAGGGCACATGTTGTGATTGTTGTCCATGCGTCAGGGCCTCCAGACGGCCTGTGCCCAATCAGAGGAGCAGGAGGACGTTGCCTTCAAGCTGAGGCTCGAATTGTCACCTGTGCAGTGCAGCGCCTCAGCTCCTCGCGCAGCTGGGCCACACGCCGCTCAAAATCCATGCGCCCCTCCAGGTGTTCAATCACCTGCATGTATGGTTGACCGAGTTGACCAGCTGTTTGATGACGGCCACAATGCCCCAAAGCATCAGTGATAAAAGTGCGCGCCCCTAGCCTGTCCCTGACCACAGCCTGGGCCACAGCGTGCGATCTTAACAGCAGCAACACCATTCTGAAGTACTGATTCAGCAAGTTGGATGCCACACATCAGGTACTCACCTTGGCCACGCCCTCCTCCACTTCTAGCTCCTCAGCATCGCCAGCCCCACTCATGACGCTCTCATCCCCTGTGTATGAGTTGAGGAAGCATGAGAGGAGGAAGCATACATGTCTCACGCTGGTTCCATGCAGTGAGTGCTATAAACAGCAGCGATATGTACAACGCGGCTGCAAGTGTGCCATGTTATGCAATAACTGCTGCTGCAGGGCATGGCATTGTGGTTGCCCAGCTCTTAACGCACCTTGGACCACCGCCTCGATCTCCGCTTCAATTCCACTCCTGCGCTCCTGCGTGATAGCCTCCAGCGCCTGCACAATGCGGCATGCAAGGCCGCGGCATGTGACAGTCACATAAGTTCATCCCCATCCCTCCCTTTGCATGATGGTGAGCAGCGGCTGCACGAATGGCTGCTGTACAGCCTATCCATCCTTGTCAGCCATAACCTGGCCCCAATGCAACAGCATGACAAATTCACACACCCCAGCCCAAACTGAAGGGATAGCATGACATGGCCAAGCCCACGCACCTGCAGCAGGCGGAGGTTCTCATGCAAGCGTGTCGGCGCCAGGCCTGCCAGGGGCACACCCCCAGCAGCATTTGCCCCACCAGGCGTCATCATACCACTGCGCGGCCCGCGGCTGGACTCCTGTTCCCATGCAGCTGTGTTCATGCCCATGCTAAGGCCCGGGTGCTCCGCCAGCGCGCCCATGCCAGGAAGCCCCATGGCACCATGCATGTAACTGCCGCCGCCTGGAGATGCTGCCATGGACGCTGCCCCTGTCATAGGGTGGCGTGGAGTGGCAGCTCCACTATACGAGTATGGTGGGCTGGCCCCTGCCATGCCCTGCCAATGGGCCCAGCCTGCTCCACGAGGTGTGCCATCCCCTGGACCACTGGTCCTTCCAGTGAGCAGGTGTGACTGGCCGGTTGCGGCAAGGGCCGCCTGCAGCGCTTGGTTGGAGGGCACACGTGGCAACGTGCTGGTAGTACGGCCAACAGTACGGCTGAGCTCACGATTGTGTACATTGACCAGAGCCGGGCCTGGAGGCAGCCCAGGGATCTCAGGTGCAAAGGAATAGGAAGGCAAGGTCATGGTCCTGTAAGGCCCAGTGGTGCGTGAGCCAGTGGGGCTGATGGGTGCACCTGCCATTCCATGCAGCATCGCGCCAGCCCCATACATCATGTGGGCATCGGAGCCTGCCATAGTGGTGAGGGAGCGCCGTGGGGAAAGCACCGGCGGTGTGCCCGCAACATACCGGGGCCCAGAGGCCATGCCGGCAGCACCAGGAGAGAAGGGGGGAGCCAGGCCGCCGCCCGGCGCCACTGTAGCAGTGGGTCTGGCCGGGGTGGACGGCATGCTGTTGAGGGCAGCCTGTGACAGCTGTCCGCCCGCGGTTCCAGAGATGCTGGTGCGGCGGCTCAGGGGCATGCCAGAGTTGACACCGCCTGTGCCGCCGAGGGTGAACAGGCGCGCGATGTGGCCTACACCGCTACCTTCTGCCGGCGCAGCGCCTGAGGAGGGTGTGCAGCCATGGTTGCGTGTGACACGTCATTGCAGAGAGCGGTTTTCTTGGCGACACAACTGCAACACTGGCTCATTGTCGGGGTGATTGTCGCAGCAGTAAACACGGCCTAAGCCATGGATGGTGACTGTCTCAGCATCATGCATGATGCACATAAAGCACACGTGAGGAGGCATGCCGAAAAACATCACTTCTCGCAGTATCTGCACTTCAACGAGCACGCACCTATGGTGGGCAGCGGTTGGTGTGGGGGCAGCGATGCCTGCCTGGAAGAGCCTGTTGGGGAAGAGGCCAGGGGCATGTCAGCTGCCGCTCCTGCATCTCCCCCAGTGCTAGCCAGCTGCAAGCTTGGGGCGTAGCTGGAGGCAGGTGGCAGCGGCACTGGCGCCTTGGCATGCGTCCACTGCCGGCCTCCGCCCCATGAACCAACTGTCGTGAAGCTGTTACTCCCGCCACCGGAGCCACGCGGGTTGGGTGAAGCAGATGGGCTGGGCGGTACAGATCCCATGCTTGCCATAGTGTGACCGACAGATCCAGACCCAATGCTGGCCAGCTGCGACCGGATGGGAATGGGCTGCTGCAGCTGACCCTGTGACGTGCTCCCTCGACAGGTCGGCTGTGACAGATGTTGTACCGCACCACCGCCCTCACCTCCTTGGGACCGCCTGCCTGGCAGTACGACATGCTGTACTGCCTGTCCACCCTCACCCACGCCCGTTGGCTGCGGCATGCGGGTCACATGGCCGCCTTCACTGGCCCCTTCTGGGTTGGCTTTGGTCCCTTCAGCTCCCTCCCCAAGTGTTGCGGTTGGAAAGCCTTGTGGTTGGAAAGGTTGAGGTGCAGGGTAGGAGCCCTCAGGTATCACTGGGGGCAGCAGCTGCACCAGCCCCTCAGGCGAGAAACCAGCGAAAGGAGTCTGGTCCGTTGGCGTGCTGCTGCGGGCAGGCAGTTGCTCTTCTGGCTGCGCGGACACAGGCAGCTCATCATGCGCAGAAGTCGCAGGTGGCGTGGTCCGGCCTGCATGCAGGAGTGGTATCTGCCCAGCTGTTGCAGCCACCACTTCAGATGAGAGAGAAAGGTGGGGGTCTCCTAGCCCACTGTTGGGGGGTTCAGCAGTGGCCGTGGGTGCACTTGGCACTGGCGCTGCCCCGCTTGCCGCGCTTTGTGTGTTGCTGCCTACAGACAATCGCCCAGTGACTGCCTTGCCTGGGCCGTTGTTGCCTGTGGCGTTGATGACTGCAGGGGCGGTGAGGAGTGGGGAGCTGTCCCCTGGCACCCTGGGGGAGCTGGCATGACTGGGGCTGCAGCTTGCTGCGAGGTTCTTCTGGAGCATGTCATCGAACAGGCCTGCTGCCACGTCAGACATATTGTCCAGGTCCCCATGCTCTGTTGCCTCCTCCCCTCCATGCTCAGTGTGGTGCTCGGTGTGGGTGGCAAGAGAGGCCATGGACAGGCGGCGAGGGCCCATCCCACCACCAGCCTCCCCCGTACTACCCGCCGTGCCACCACCCCCGACCTCCCCACCAGCCGCTGAACTCAGCATGTCGTACCCATCCTCTGCAACTGACTGCCCAGCCACACCTTGGTTCCAGCCCGACAGGCGCCGTTGCAGGGCCCCCAGACTGATGGGTGCCTGGCTCTGCAGCACCTGCGCCTGCTGCGCAGCCAGCGCCTGTGCTGCAGCTGCTGCTGCTGCTGCCTCTGCTGCCTGCTGGCGCAGCAGGGCCCCCTCGCGCTCTGATGCAAGAGCTGCCTTTGCAAGGTCCCTGAGCTGAGCACGCAGCTTGGAGCGCTCATGGGATGCTAGGGTCAGCTGCGCAGCATCCAGCGGCAAGCACAAGATGGCCAGCAGGGCCTTTAGTTCGCATGTGCATGCACAAAGATGTGGATATTTGAGCAGAGGGCCCCGCTGACCGCATGCACGTAGGGGCCCATATGGCAGCATGACGATGACGGCAAGGGGTGCTGCAATGGGCCAAAGAACATGAACTGGTGCAGCAGTGGCACCATGCACTGTGAGGCCATCAGGGGCCATCAGGGGCTGATTGCACCTGGTGCGCCAGCAGATCACGTTCATATCCCGCCTGGCGCGCAGCCAGCCTGGCAGCTTCCACCTGTGCTTGCGCCTCCTGCAGCGCAACACGTGTCGAGGGGCTGGGGCTGGGGCAGGGGCACCTACAGCATGCCAATGGGGCTTGAGTCACTAAGGGGCCAGAGCAGCAGCAGTGCATGGGGCAGGGGCGCACCCTCTGACACGAAGCCCAGCCAGCTGGATGCTGCTTGCTGCTGCTGCCTGCACATGTGCGCACCAGCCTGGCTGCACTGGCCCAAAGAACACATGCCTCGCGCACGTTTAGCAACCCCCCATCATGCTGCATTGCCCTGCTGCCCCCATCCAGCCCTGTCCAAAGCCTTGGTTCGTCGCACCTGATCAGGGCTGCCAGACACCTGGATCACAAGCTTCACAGCTGCGGCTTCAGACGACTGCCGTGCCACTGCTGCACCAGGTGAGGAGGGCAATGGTCCATGCTGCGTCCAAGTCTCCCGGCGCATTGCTCGCGGCGACGATGCCATATTATCGCCCGCCATGCCTGGGGTATCGAGCCTGCGGAGTGCGTGCCATTGAGGGGATCAGGGGATCCCAACAGGTGCATGATCACCGCGGCTGTGCCTCGTTGCCATGCAGTGACATGCGAGATCATTTTTTCAAAAGCATAGAGTGGCAGAAAGCCACAGGGTATCCAGGTGGACCTGAGGGATGGCATCAGGACGTTCTCACCATGGCGATGGCAAGATCGTAGACGTCATCTGGCTAAACATAGATATTCGCCGAGGGCAATATAAAGTTCGGTACCTTTAGGCTGTTAGGGTTTGTTTAGGGTTTGTTCAGGGTTTAGGGTCCAAGAGAAATGGACTAGTTTATCTTACAAGCTGGTTGGTTCGCATAACCCTGCAGACGTTTGCAAACTAGCATGGAAAACACACCAACAACACGCAACTCGTGCAAGCACTCAGCACCTGTCTTGTTATGACAGCCCACAGGGCAAAGCGCAACGTGCAGCCAATGATTCCAATCGATGATGAGAAAGCAATTGCGCAGATGAATGCAGCCTGCTGCGTCGGTGTCATGCGGCAGTTGATGCCGCGCGCACAAGCACCAGCAAAAAACAATCGTGCGCAGAAGTGGATGGAAACCGAATACACTGGAACCTCTATTGTCAAGCAGGCAGGGTAATAGAGCTACGCTGCTGCACCATGTGAAGACAAGTCCACGTTCCATACCCAAGAGCCCTGCCAGCCTGCCTACACTCACATGTCGAAGCGCTCATCAGCAAAAAGCAATCGCGCACATGCAAACTTGAGCCATGACGACGTGCCTGGCCCTTCGCTAGTACACAGCAGCAGCAGGAGCAGCAGCAGCAGCCAGCGCTCTCAGCCGCAAACAACCACACGGATTGACGTGCCGCTCACCAGCAATTCGCTCAATACAGCTTATTGAACAGGTACCCAGAAGCCTATGCCTTCTTGCCTAAGTTAACCTGACTTAGAGATGGTGGGAGTGGGACAAGCAAGTGCCGTAGTAGTGCTCCCTCTTTTTTGAAACATCACTTTTTTAAGGCAGATCACTGATCATGCCATCTCTGAAGCAGATCACTGATCAGGCCACCTGGAATCAGGTCACAACTCAGGGTTTAGGCCTCACGTGCACTGCGCCGGCGAACGAGAGGCACAGTGGTAGTGGCTGAGATATTCTGCCAGGGCAGCACCCTGTTGGCCACACCCACCGCATTCGGCTGTGGGCTGGGCACGCTCTGGGGCGCCTTGATGGAGCTGGTCCCACTGGCAGTGCTCTGGAGCCGCACATAGGCCGGGTTCTGGGGAGAGGCCACCGTCCCTGAGACACCACCCATGATAGCCAGGGCGTAGTACTGGGGCCGTGCAGCAATGAAGAGATAGTATGGGATGATGGTGATGTTGTAGGTGCCAGCCGCTGGGGTCCGGATGGTCACACGTTCAACGTTGTTGTACCCGTCGCCTGCTCGTGCGCCGTTGCCCCACCAGGCCGCTGTCCCGTTGGCAGTGGGCCCAGTGACAAGAAGGTCCAAGTCATTGACCAGAATGGGTTGCAGGCCATTGGGGAACGCAGGCCAGTCCCACCACGCAAGTGTGATGATCAAAGGACCCTCGCCAGTAGCCTTGACTGTGTACGTGTGGTTGGACTTGATGTTTTGGAACAGGGCCCGGTCAACGACCTGCAGCTTCCACCCAGCCGCGTTGCCTTTGAGGGGCAGGGACCTGCTGAGGTCCATGCGCCCAAAGCCTTGAAAGTTGCTGGGGGCTGGCTGCAGCCGCTGGCCTGTGGACACACTGTACCCCGTCATGCTGGCGGCTGCGCCCAGGATCACGGCGCGCACGAGGGAGCCCGAGGGTTCAAACCCCGCGCCCTCCGTTTTTTCACCCGCGGGGTAGAAGCCATCCACAAAGTACTGCCGCACCAGTGCAGCACCACCTGCAGCCAGTGGGGTGGCCATGGATGTGCCCATCATGCTCTCAGATGAGCACTGGTCCATCGAGACTTTGTACATGCCATCAGAGGATGCTGAGCGGGTGTAGCCTGGAGTCATGATGTCTGGCTTGATGCGGAGGTCCTGGCCCGCACGGACTGAAGCCAGGCTGCTGGGCAGGGGCCCAAATGCTGAGAAGTAGGCCACGTTGTCAAAGGGTGATATGGCCTGCAGGCGGCAACGTGTGGACGCGCACACAGGGTGTATCAGGCATGGCTGGTCAAAGCCAGTCAAACATATTATTATCTTAGTGAGCGGCGTGGTCTGTGCAAACATAAGTATGTAACCCGGCTCCAGAAACCCTGTTTACCCAGAAACCCTGTATACAACCTGGCCCCAGAAAACTGTTGGAAGCGCACGCATCATCGCATACATGAGTGGCAGCAGGCGCATCCGCAATGCAGCCCCGCACCTGTGATCTAGATGCGCTGACAAACAGAGGGGTGCCACTGGCAATGATGCGCTGCAGCTGCCGGCCATTGGCGAGGCTAATGGAAGCAAAGGGTATGGTGCTGTTCTCCAGGTTCTGTGCGAGCGGGGAGATCATGCCACGGGTGATGTTGTCATAAAGCATGACTGCAGGGGGCACCAGCAGCAACAAGGCAGTCAGTCAGCCAGCCAATCAGCCACGCAATCAGGCAGGCTGCCAGTCAGTCAGCCATGTGATCAGCCCACAGCAAAGCCCCAACCTCTCACAGTAGCCTGCTGCTCTGCCAGCAGTAAAACAGACATGCAGGCTGGTGGCAGGTGTCCATATCATGCACTTAGGCCTCTCAGCTTGCATCATGGACTGAACGGACGGACTCACCACCAACCGCGCCTGCCTCGATTGCGTAGGGCCCCTTGACTGCATAGTCACAAGTGCCTCTCATCATGAGCACCACAGTGCCAGTGTAGTTGCCGATCAAGGGCTCACATGCCAGTAGAGGATTGGCCAGCACAACTGGGACGTCCCCAAGAGGCTCCAGGGCCAGCCATGATGTGGTGGGTCCATCCCAATTAAGCACGTCCTTGCCATAGCCCAGCGTCAGCTGGACAGTAGGTACACCATCGGTGATGGTCTGCATGGGCATGACAGGGAGGTCACAAAGTCAAGTGTGGGTTGGGGGTGTGGGTTGGGGGTAGGGGGTGAGGGGTCAGTGGTGGATGCGCTGGCGCTGGTTTCGGAGTGCACGTGAGAAGCAGCTGGGCATGAGGACCACCAGACCCTCGGCATAGGAGCATATCAGCAGCAGCCAGCATCACCCTCACGCAGCAGGGCCCCACGCAGGCGCTCAGACAGCAGAGGCAGTGGCCTGCTGTTTCAATCAGCTACAACTATGGCTGCCCGCAACTGCCTGCACCTGCACGAATGATGCTCGCGGCTGCCTGTGATGGCACCACTGCCTGCTCACAGCTGCTGCCCTGATGTTTCTTGTTTTCCGGCTGGACTGAGGCTGTCCCCGTCTGCAGCCCAGCCCAGTGCACACGCACCTCAAAAGTCAACGTGCTGATGTCAGACACGGGCCTGAAGATGGAGGGTGTGATGTTGACCTGCTGGCTCTTTTCATTGACCAGGTTGAACTTAGCAGGGCCCCCCAGCCAGTTTTCTGTTGCGCCCACAGCTAAAACGTTCTTGCAGTTGGCAGGTGCATTCACAGTGCCAGTGGAGGTCAAGTAGCGTGTCTGGTCGCCATCATTGCCCGCTGCATAGAACAGCAGCATGTCAGGCCGGGCCCAGATGTACGAGTCCACGATCGTGCACTCCAGAATGTCTGCAGCCATCGCAAAGGAGGCAGCGGCAGGTGAATGGTCGAGGGCAGATGAATGGCCCAAGTCATGAGATATGAGCCCTACATGCATAACAGCCACTGTCACGTGGCACAGGGCTGACAGCTGTAGCGGCCGCAGGCCGAGGTTTGGAAAAGGGTAAACAGGTGGGCAACAGCAGCCACTGACCAAACGTGTACGTGTCTGAGCCCCATGAGTTGGACATCACACGCGCGCCCTGCAGATCACAGCAGCAGCGGCAAGTCGAAAACAAGGTCAACAAGGCTGTCAACAAGGATGCACAAAAAAAAGGCACGCTTTCTTCAGTAAATCGCGAGCTCCAGCAGCAAAGACACACATCAGCACGCACGCATAGTAAGCATGGCATTGTGAGCCCCCCACACAGATCCAGCATTGCCAGGCGTGCACGCGCTGCCCGGGACCGCTTTGCAGCAAGTCATGCGTATGTTGTTCCTGTTGTGAGAAGATTCCAGAAGATTCATCCAGACTGAACGTACCGCCTCGTACAGCGGCTCGTACATCTCATTGGGTGAGTCATCTGGGATGTACAGATTATCCTCCCCATCTTGTGGCCCTGCCGCGTCATAGAATGCCAGCTTCGCACCAGGTGCCACACCTGCAGTGGGGCACAGGGCGAATCAGCAGGTGAATCAATGGAGATGGTCAGTGGACTGGAGCCGCTTTAAAGCGTGCAAGCAGCAGGCCAGGCGTATCGACGCATCTGTGTCCGCAGCCACCTCCACCTTGCCTCCACAATATTGATGCATCGCGTACGCACGTTGTTTGCATGCACACCTGAGGCAAGGTCGGGGCTCGTGACAGGGTCAAACCCATACATGGATCCCAATGCGTTGCCAGTTGTGTGAGAGCCATGACCTGAGTCGTCTGTGGCATCATCGCGAGCAAAGCCGTAGAACACGACCTTTCGGTGGTTGGGGTTCTTGTAGTATGTGAGGTTCGCTTCCTGCAGTCATGATGTCATGTTCAGCAGGGACCTCATAATAAGGTGCGTTGCTTTTGGAGTGAGGTGCATGTCTGCATGATCAGAAGCCAGACCTCAACTAAGGGTGCATGTGTGCCTCTTGCTCAGTTAGACCCTGACCTGATGATCCGGATGCTGCGTTGTGCTGCAGGTACGTATGCACAGCTGCCCCAGTGGCCCATCCACGAACTCACCGCGTTCCAGAACAGCTGTGACTTGTTGGCCACGATGGACGGGTACTTTGGATCAAAGAAGAAGCACGAGTCCATGTCTACGCCACTGTCTGCGACGGCCACGACTTGCCCCTTGCCAGTAATGCCTGCTTTCCACAGAGGTGTATCACTGCCAACTGCCTTGATGCTCATGCGGGGATCTGGCATCTTGCCTGCCTGTAGGATCGCATCTGCAAAGATGTCACGCCGCTTCTTGGCCCAAACTGTGCCAACGTAAGTGACCCGTGGCTGCTGGGTCAGCCACTTGACAGCTGCATCCACATCTGGCACACACACTGTTGCGCGCGCCACGCTGGCGCGGCTGGCTGCTTTCACGACCGGGGAGCATGCGTCATCTGCAGCATGGCCCAGCAGCCCGGCAAGTCCTGACTGCACCTCTGGTGCCCAAGCAGCAGCCTCCGTTTGGCTGTATTCTGACGCTGACCAGCTGCCCAGGATCGCCAGCACCACCTGTGCTTCCCCATCAGCTGCACGCCGTGTCAGAATGCCAGCCAACTCTGGAGGCAGAGTCGACCTGAACCGTTCCACGCCCTGGGCTTTGCCCTTGCGCCTGCTGCCATCTGAGGTTGTGTGGGCGGTGTTGCTGGCAGCTGTGCCGGCATCGGTGTCATCGTCTGACACCGTACTGGTTGATGCCACCCTGACGCTGCTCCCCCCAGCCACTGCGGTCCTGTACTTCAGCGCCGCGCCTACCAGCCCCTCCAATGCCTCTCCCCACTTGTAATCTGGCTCAAAGGGGGCCTGCAGATGAGACAGCATACGACGCACGTGGCGAGGAGCATGTCTGACGCCATGCAAGTTTGTGCAAGCATGCGGTCGGGCTTGCAACCTGCAGCAGCATTTCAGGTGTTGATGCATTGAGGACATGCCAGCCTGCTGAGGCAGGCCCAGGTGCACCTCAGCACCACACACAGCGATGCGTTGCATGATGCGCGTACCGCAGTAATGCTTGTAAACTGCAGCAGCAGAGCTTGCACCGTGTCGCTGTTGGCTCGAATGAGCCAGTGGTTGTCCGGCACGTAATGCAGGATAGAGCCCCCAAGCGCCTGCAGGAACCTTGCAACCTCCTCTTCACTTGTGGGGTCTAGGCCCAGCAGAAAGAGGCCCTCCGCGTCTTGATAGGTACCGCGATCAAATAGATACCTGCAGAAATAAGGCACACTGCTTTAAAATGCGCTGTGGCTCCAATCCCGACATGTAAGACAGTAGTGTGCCCACCTCCTGACTTTTAGCTGGGACGTGGTTGTAACATCTCCGGTGCGCAGACGAGCTGTGCGTGTGGCTCCTCCCGCCGTGTCCAGTTGTCCCGCCACAATCGTGACGAGCACAATGGCTACAGTCTTGAGCATTGCAGCTATCACCGAGCCATACCGACAAAATCTAGCTCTGCACCCTTCAGCAACTTTGCCCTCAAACCCCCAGTTGCATGGCACCTTCCCACTGGTCACAGCTCACAATGGGTCGCGGCTTCCCAACGCCTGCACAGTGCCTGCGCCAAAGATTCCTGTGTTTCTCTTTTACGGTCCTCTTGGCTGAAGTTGCTCTGCACCACGATCACAGCTGTCACCGCCGAACTGGCCAACCCTGTCACAGCTATTTGAAAAGCTGCTTCATGCCATCTGCTTTTCAAGTTGCATGCTACCGCGTAACAGTAGATTGCTTCGCTTGCCCCATCCAGCCTGTAAGTTGAGCTGGGCATGCAGCTCACGGCACCCTGGTAGTGGCACATACCAGACAGCCGCCTGCATATCAAGTAATGTAAGGACACGCACAGCAGGCATGCGGATCCATCGGCATGTCATGCATGCATGCAACTGCTGTTCCTGCAACGACAGTGCCTCCAACAAGCATCGAGAAGGCATCTACAGAGTAGTGCCAGGAGTACTGCCATATGTTTACAACAACAGGTGAACCCCCATCCCCTTCAAACCTGGTTCTCTGTCAGCATCAAACAGCCATACATGCTGTTGTGCCATGCTGCACATAGCTCTCAATGCCGATACCAGCAATAGCAGGCAGTAGCAGATTGAGACGATCACAGATCCCACATGTCAAACGCGCATCACGAAATGCATACGTATCAATTTGTGTCCCAACATGGCGCTGCAAGTCACTGCTGAAATGGTGCTTGCAACATGGCAAGCATGTGCTACGCCTGGAAGAGAGCACAATGAATCATCCATACCCAGCACGCTGATTGCATTAGTGGCCTGAGCTGCGAGGTGGTGGGGACTTGATCTGGTTTGCGTAAGCTGGGTTGAATGGGCTGGCCAGGGTGTTGGATATACCACCAAGCACCTGCACGCGGGGTATGCCATGTATTGAGATTGAGAATGTCTCATGAATGCCCAGCATGGCTTGAGGCAGCAGGGCACAACAGGATGACATCAGCCATGATAGCGTGCATGCAGCTCACAGTTGCGCACGTACCATTACCCAACACTGCAGCAGCTGAGGGACACG
Organism: Chlamydomonas applanata; assembly: GCA_001662365.1. Lineage (NCBI taxonomy): Eukaryota > Viridiplantae > Chlorophyta > Chlorophyceae > Chlamydomonadales > Chlamydomonadaceae > Chlamydomonas > Chlamydomonas applanata. The sequence continues at coordinate 162,655 of BDCZ01000033.1, forward strand.
TGTGTCAGTGTGCCAAGCCCATGCTCATGCACATGCTGGATGCCGCACATTAGATTTGCATCCCATCCTCTCTTGTGTGGCCGTACCGTGAGGGCATAAGGTTGTGGACGTGCCAGGATGAACAGGTAACTTGGTCTGATGGTCACATTGTACCAGCCTGCCTCAGGGGTGTCAATTACCACCCGCTCAATGTTGTTGATGCCATCCCCTGTAGCCACGCCATTCCCATGCCGTGTCACCAGGCTTGTGGCGACAGCAGGCAGTGGTGACGCTTGTGTGCGGTATGGCCCCGTGATGGTCAAATCCAGGTCATTTGTGAGGATGGGCAGCGTGCCTGGGAAGCCCGGCCAGTCCAGCCACGCCAGTGTGATTATAAGAGGAGCTGTGCCTGTGGCAAGCACACTGTAAGTGTGGTTGACCCGTAAGTTGGTGAACGCCGCCCGGTCAATGACCTGCAGCTTCCACCCAGCCGCGTTGCCTTTGAGGGGCAGAGACCTACTGAGGTCCATGCGGCCGAAGCCTTGAAAGTTGCTGGGGGCTGGCGCCAGGGGCTTGCCATTGGTCATGCTGTACCCGGTCATGCTGGCTGCCCCGCCCAAGAGTAATGCACGCACCAGTGCGGCTGATGGCTGGAACCGGGCGGCTGCCACTCTAGCACCTGTTGGGTAATACCCTGTGGCAAAGTACTGACGCACAAGAGCGGCACCACCCGCCACGATGGGGCAGGCCATGGATGTGCCAAGCAGGGTGGCGGTTGCACAGGCGTCCATCGCTCCCGAGTACTTGCCATCTGAGGTGGCTGATAGGGTGATACCTGGGAGGATGCAAAAGGAGAAGCGTGGGTGATTTACGGTACAATAAACGGCAGATGCGCAGCATACAAAGAGGGGGCTCTAAGGCAAAGACAGGAAGCGAGCCAAGACGCCCAAACCTGCCGTCGATAGCACTGCGTGGAGGCAGATTTAAACCCGCATCGTGAAGGGATCCGATGCCGCAGGTTACTCCCCACCCACGCATGACAGCTCGATGCTGCAAGCATTTGGTTGCTATGCAAGCTGACATGTGCTGGCACTACGCACCTGGTGCCATGATCTCTGGCTTTATCCGCAAGTCCTGGAGTCCCAGCGACCTGTTGAGTTGAGGCCCAAAGGAGCTGAAGGATGCAATGTTCTCATAGGGCTGTGTCTGTTCAGCAGCTGGTATCCCTCTGGTTGTGATCAGCGTCCGACTGCTGCCGGTGATGATTGTCGTCAGCAGCTGCCCATTTGCCGCGCTCATCATACCAGTGGGTATGCCTGGATAGCGGCAGCAAGGCCCGTGACGGCAAGGGCAGAGGCAGGGGCAGGGGGCAAGGAAGGTGAGGGCATGGGGTAAGTAAGGGTGGGAGCAGCACCCAGCAGACAGCACACAACAGGCAGCCCAACAAAGAAAATCTGGCCTTTGATACATGGGCCATCATGGGACATACCCCATGAACCTGCCTGGATAGAAGGGCCCGGCTGTCGGATCAATCCTGCCTTCCTCGGGCCTGTTGTTGAAGCACAAGACTGCAGGCAGTATATAGCAGGACACGTGCAGTACAGCTGTTCAGAACTGTGACGGAGATGGGGTTGCAGGTGTTGTACGGTTTAGGAAAGCCATCATGGTTTATCTGGTTGTCACAGATATAATAACAGATGTTGTCACAAATATGTGACGATCAAACATGCAGGTTTGCAGTGCCGCATGCCGCACGGCCGCGGTGCACAGCAGTGCTTGACAGCATGCGCCATATTGCACTGCACCCCTGAAAGCGCAATGCACGGAGCAGTACAACAACAACCTGCACGAGGCTGGCTGCCTCAAACTGCATGTGCACGCTCCGCTGTGCAGCATGCTGAGTGGTGTTGATGGCAGCACTCACTTCCTGCAGCTCCAGCCCTCACAGCCGCACGTGCCTTGTCCTCAAAAAAGCATGTGCCACGCGCGATTAGAACAACTCTGCCCATGTAGTTGCCCGTTAAGTTGGCGCATGCATCTAGTGGATTTGAAAGCACAACCTGAAGATGTAGAGCGCAAGATGTGGAGCACAAGAACAGCATAAATGAGAGAGCTCATATACAGCTGCATGCGGGAGGTGTAACCGTCCTGCAGGGCAGCTACGCGTGCATGCGCAATGCAGACATCTTGCCAGTCGCTCATACCAGCCCTCATACCTCAGTGCCATTCATCACGCTCAGCCAAGAAACAGGTGGGCCACCGGAGACCTGCCACTCCGACAAATCCAGGTTGACTGTCAGGTTCATGGAGCGAGCTGGACCGGTGATGTTGTTGGACCCCTGTTGTCCATGACCAGTCAGGCTCAACAAAGCGCTGAAGGAGGAGTAGGGCTGGAACAGAGAAACGTTCATGGCGACCTGCCATGGGCATCACAGGCAGCACAGCACGCATTACTCAACCACTGGCACGTCTGGCAGATGAAAGAAAAGCTAAAGTAAAACTAAACAATTGGCAAATGGAAAGCAACAGCAGTACAGTAAGCCAGTTGGAGCAAGCCCGCTGCAGATCCACACGTCACGCTCCAGCATGCTCCAGTCTGACTCCGTACCTGTGTCTTATTGACCGTGAGCAGCTGGGACACGTTTTGGTACGTGAAGTAGTTTTCAGTGGCCCCTACTGCCAGCACATTTTGGCAAACGGCAGGGGCCATCACTGTGCCAATGGTACCCAACTGGCTGATGTCACTGCCATTGTTGCCTGCTGCATAGACAGCTACCATGTCCTGGCGGGCCCACAGATACGAGTCCAGAGCAGAGCACTGGGTAGGGTCTGCAGGAACAGTTGTAAAGGACCAACAGCACTTGAAGGTCATCAGGGCGCTGGATGCACACAGGTATGCTATTGCGTAGACCCACAGTCAAAGCAGGCCGCACGCGCCTGGAGAGCAGGGGCTGTGGCAGCAAACAAATGCATACTGTGGATGCAAAGGAATGCACGAAATCATCTGAACAATTACAATCTGGCTCAAGTCATCTGGGATCAGATCGGCCCCACAACTGCACTGGTTAGGCCCCGCACCGTAGATTGTGTTTGGATAGCCCCAGCTGTTTGACACCACGCGTGCTCCCAGCTTCCACAGTGTCTCCATAACAGCGCCAGGCAGGTCATTTGGCATCGCACTCAGGGCTTCAGATGAGCTTGAGCTCGAGCCACTATCCTCATCCACATCAAAGAATGCGACGTGCGCATTTGGCGCAATGCCTGCATGTCAAGGCAAGCAAGTTGGTAATAACACGGCGTGTCACAGATGTGCCTGCATGCCGGAGCCTGACAGTCGTTATCTAACCACCATCACTAGAGGACCAAGCCGGCCTTAAATACCGGGAGCCGCCACACTACAGCGCCCAGCACCCTGTTGGAAGCGAGCACCGCAAAGGTCAACAGCTGGCCGACACAACACCCGTGGTCAACAGCAACATGCTGATGCCACAGGGCACCCAGGCCATACGGTGGCAAGCAAGTTGGGCATCAGCAATCCAAGTTGGGTATCAGCGGAACATAGCGGCCCGGGTAAGCATGTGCAAAGGCACATGTGCACAGCCTCCATTCATGCGCAGAGCCTCCATTCAGCCGTATCACTGCACCAGCAGGCCGCACAGCAGCCACATGCACCAGAAGCTGGTAGACGCATGCCATGCCTTACCTGCTGCGTAATCTGCTTGGGTGATCGGGTTGAAAAAGGTGTTGGATCCAGCGATTGCAGCTGCTACATGAGTGCCATGACCCTCCCGGCCATCAGCCACATCTCGCCCATTGGCTGGTACATACGCCACCAGCTTCCTGTGCCGGGGCAGCCTGTAGTATGGCATGCCTGTGTCCTCGTCAGTGACAAAGGCTGCACGGTCTGCCGTGATATTGGGGATCTGGGCGTCAAAAAAGTAGCATGAGTCCATGTCAATGCCCGTGTCAACCACCCCAACCACCTGGCCTTTCCCATCCAGCCCTGCCCTCCATAGTGGTAGGGTACTGGCTAGGTCAGTGCGCACATCAACCAGCGGGCTTGGCAGACCGCCTGCCTGGACTGTGCTGACTGCTAGCAGATCTTGGGCCACTGGCTGATGCTGGATGCCGATATACAGCACACTGTCCTGTTTCAGCAGCCAGCCTGTAGCTGCAACTACGTCAGGCACGCACAGCGTGGCAGTGCTGCTGCCTGAACCCCCCATGGCTGTGATATGGGGCTCACATGGGTGACCAGGGAGCCGCCGCAGCTGCGCAGTCAAGCCTTCTTGAAGCTCAGCAGCCCATGCAGCCGCGGCCTCTTTGTGCAGCTGGGTGGGAATGCCAGCAGGAGGCGTGCTGCTGACAAGGCGCAGCTGTACTTTGACTTCCCCATCCATGCTGGACTGCATTGTGCGGACGCCTGCGATCTGAGGTGGCAGCTGCGCACGGAAGGTGTCCATCTTGCTGCGCTTCTTGCTGAACTGACTGGCTTGGCTCGTGGCTTCATCCCCACTATCGCTGCTGTCACCGCTGCCATCCTGTACACTGCCACCACCAGCAGATTTGACTTGCACGCGGCTTGATGGGTCACCTACTGCTTGCATGTAGGCATGGATGGCTGAGGTAAGGCTGCTCAGGCCTGGGGCCTGCTTGTGCTTTGGCACAAATGGTGCCTGCGTGGTGCACGGATGCAGAGCGTCACTCCACATCCACTCCAGTCATGTGGCGGCATGTGGCCTATTTGCATGCAAGCATGGTGTGTGTACTTGCCCATGTCAGGTCTTCGAACTGCGCCAGCGCCTCGGTAAGTACATCCACGCTCTTAAGTCGGACTAGCCAGTGCTCTCTCCCAACGGCATTGATGAGGTCACCACCATGTTTGCGCATCCATTCCGCCACATCTTCTTGCTTAGCTGGGTCCACGCCCAGAAGAAGAAGGCCGCTGGATCTGGACTCTGCTAGCAAGCGTCTGCAGTGCAGATGGCGCAGCAGGTGATGTACTGGATGACGCACACCTCAAGCCAGACAGGCATATCACCTCAGGCCAGCAGCGCTCCGGGTAGTCCTCACTCGCCCCGTGAGCAGCTGAACCTCTCTCAAGGTTGCGGCCTGGTATGCAAGCCCGGTGAGCACTGTGATGAGAACTGCGACTTGCATTCAAGCTTCTACCTGTTGATGCATGACTCCACCACAAGTGGACATCAGGGATGTGTGCATCAACAACTGTGACAAGTATGGCGATGAACAAAACAAGTAGATGTTACTTATGCAAAGAAATTCTATCAGATGCACATACCCCGTTATGTATGGGCAACCAGCACAGATCACTATGAAACGGTTGGACGCGGTAAAAGCGTAACTAATCTGTCAACATGCGCACTCTACTCGAGAGCAATCAACGATCACTGTCACCCATAGCGGATGCAGCATGCAAACCCTCCCCGCTGCAACCTTTCATCACTACATTATACACGACCTGCTGTCACTCCTGCTTTTGGCAACATGTGCAGGCCATCTATCTATGCACGCAGGCGTCCTCATACACCAGCATGGGTCACATGGGCTGAGACTGACATTGCCAGCTCATCACCAAAATGCAATGAGAGCTACTGGGCCCCGGCCCATGATATGCCCACACAGCAGCAACCAGGACTGCAGCATGGCTGGTAGCTTGCCCAAGGTACGCTACTTTGCAGCTGCCAGACACACTTTTGCAAGCTGTGTGCCTGCGTGTGTGCCAGGTGGTGACAGCTCTGGCCTTCCCTGCCCCCTTACCGCATTGCATCTCAGAATGACACCAGTACATGCACCGCTGGGGCTTGGCTGTCTGGAAGGCCGCCAACCGCGTGTTACAAACTCACAATTGCATGTGTAAGCTCTCCCACCAAATTATCATTTGAAACTAAACATTCCCTAAGTACGCATGACCACCGTACATACAAGCGAACACTTGGCTACCTTCCAAGCATTCTGCGGGGACCCGGGTATCCTGACATCCAGAAGCTACCACCTGCACAAATAGGTTCTTCAAAGGGCATCAGAATGCCCAGCACACACAAGTCTGTTGCGTATGTGACATGCACCTGCCACACAGCATGCTTCATGGTACCTGCCACCCCTTTCTTTGCTACGCACTCTCCTAGAGACACGGCACTGCACAGTTCCACATGAATCATGTTTCCTGCAGTGAATCCATCATCTGGTTTCTCCCAACCTCAACCTGCCCACGCAGAGGGTCTGCCATCTTGCACCTACTTTACACTACATAGCACTGGGCGTCCTACTTGCAAGCAAATCACTGCATGAATCCGTGTGCTTAGGGTGCGGGCGCACAATCAGCGCCTGCCGTGCGCATGAATTGCTCCGCCAACCGCGTGGCCGTGCCGCTCACGCTTGCAGGCGGCGGAGAGCACGGCGCCATGGACGTCCGTCCTGAATTCGTGTGGCTCTAACACTGTCCCTTATGCGCAGCCACTCGCTTCGGTTCATGCCCCGTGCAGCAGGAGGTGGTTGCAGGGGCGGCGCGTCTGGTGATGATGGGGTTTCAGGGCTGGGGGGAGTCAGGGGTGCTGGGAGGGGCGGCTCCAGTGGAGGTGCGTTTGAGAGAGGCCAGGAGGGTTCCAGAGGAGTGTCAGGGGTGCCTGGGGAACCTGGAGCAACAGGTGGCAGGTTGGGTCTGAGAGGTGGTGAGGGGCTGTCAACGGGCTGGGGCGCGACTGCTGGGTTGAAGGGGCTCTGGAGGACGCCCCTGAAGCCGCCAATCACAGCCAGTGCATACCTGGCTGGCTTGGCCTCGATGTAGAGGCTGTAGGCGGTGACATTGATGGTGTAGGTGGCCCCAGCTACAGGTGTGGAGATGACAACACGCTCTAGGTTGTTCCGGTTGTCTCCGCCCACCTGGTCATTACCCCACCAGGTCTGTGTCTGCGCCCCACTCTCAGCCACATCACCTGCCACGTTTGCTGCGCTGCCAGAGCCAGTGGCTGCATCAGATGACCCGCTGCTGGCACCAGGGGACGTCCCAACGGGCCCCTCGATGGTCAGGTCCAGGTCGTTGACTGCCCCAGGCACCCGGAGCACCATTTCAGGCCAGTCCATGTATGCCAGCGTGGCGATAATGGGCCCGTCCCCAGTAGCCGTGATCTCATATGTGTGGACTCCGGGGTCCTGAAAAGAAGCCCTGTCCACGATCTGCATCGCCCATCCCTCCTCATTGCCCTTCAAAGGCAGGGATCGAGACAGGTCCACACGTCCAAAGCCCTGGTATGTGTTTGGGGGTGGCTTAAGGGGGCGGCCGTTGTTCTGGCTGACGCCCACCATGACTGCTGCCCCTGCTGTGAGGACTGCCCGGATCATGGATGCAGATGGATGGTAGCCAGCAGATGGTGTGGACTCGCCTGCAAAAGCAAGGGACATGGGCAAGCAGCCATGTGATGAGTGAAGCCTACCCGATGCAGCACATGGCCTACGCAACAGGCCACACTGCAACACACTACCAACAGACGCAAAGTGTACACACACAGCAAATGGCACTTTCCGTTGCGGGCGGCTGGTCTTTTGCAGGATGCGTAGGAGCTCACTGCACCAGCCAGCAACTGTGCTGAAACCCCACAAACTGAAACCTAATACCGTGATGGCGTTGTGGCAACGACTGTCAGGCTCCGGCATGCAGACACATCTGTGATACGCCGTGTTGTTATTATTATTATTATTGTGGCAGCACGGCGGTTCACAGCTGGGTCGTGCCACACCCTCAGATGCTGCCCAAAACCGCCCCAAAACCTCAAGTTCCGCAGCCCTGACAGCGCCCACCGCAGCCAAGGCTGTGCCTGGTCTGCTCGGTCGCTCCCACCCCTCACTCATCTCACATCTCAGATCTCACCTGATGGGTAGTAGCCGTCCACAAAGTACTGGCGGATGATGGCAGCAGCCCCCGCAGCAATGGGGGTGGACATGGACGTCCCCATCTTGTTGGATGTAGCACATGAGTCCCTCACACCAGTGATTGCATCATCTGATACGGCGGAGCGGGTGTAGCCTGCAGGGTGGGCCGTTCATATACCCCGTTGCAACAGCCAGTCCAAAGCAGTGCTGCCTTTGCAAAGAGCAGTGCAACCCAACGAAGCATGTTCCACCAAGCACTGCAGCACCGCACCCACAAGCACCGAGCACTAGCAAACAAGCAGCTAGCTCCTAACCACACCCCCTCCCCCTCCACTGTTACGCCGCACCAGCGCAGCCCTGAGCACAGTACCAGTGCACTGTATGGAAGCTGGCACTGAGTCAAAGTTGCAGAACAGGCTTGCTGGCCATGCTGAGGCTGAGGCCCCGGCGCTTCTCAAGCCCTCCAGCCCCACCAGTGTGCTCACCTGGTGCCATGATCTCTGGTTTTATGCGAAGGTCCTGCTGTGAGGCCACAGCCTCGTTTGCATCACGCACGGCGCCAAAACTGGACACGGCCAGCACGTTCTCGTAGGGCGGGTAAGCATCCTGCGCCAAAACAGGACACGGCACAACGAGCGCACCCGCGGCCGGTGCACAAATAAGACATAAACATTACCGGGGGGGGGGGGGGGGGTAT
>BDCZ01000033.1:174053-185199 GCA_001662365.1 Chlamydomonas applanata
TATTGTCTTGAACTGCGCGTTGGTGAACGAACTCGCTTTGCTGACCGAGACCGGTCGAGTATTCAAGTGTGATCACCGACGGGGGGTCAGGATTGGGACCTTAGAGAGGTCCACGTCCGCGCTCATACGTTAATGTAAGCATCAAAGAACATGTCCGTAACATTTTCTCGGAACATGCCCCCCGGAAACATTATGCAGAACTACGCGGCATTACGCCTGACATTGAACCAAAGAACGCTCATGATACATTGATAGATATGATGCACAGCGGTGCACATTATATTGTTCTGTGCGTGCAGCACCCCTAATGGGAAACGCTGTAACAAGTCAAGTGTGTACTGATATGTCCCAGGCCAAGCATAGTGCATCGGTGCTGGCCGCTTGGCCAGTTCAGTTCCAGCATGCGACATGCAGCATGCCAGTACTGCACCAGCCCCTGCTGTCCGCATGCAAGCTGGCCCCAAGGCCTCAACTCACGAGTAGGGGTGTGACCTGGACCGTGACGATGTACTTCAGCTTCGTGATCCAGTTGGAGAGAGCAGTACCAACTGCCAAGGATGTAGATGCAAATGGTATAACTGAATCATAGAGCTGGGGGGCCTCAGGAGTGAGGACCAAGTCAAACGTGTTGTTGTCCAGATTGTTGAAAACTAGGCCGGCCACCGCCCCAGCCGCTGCCACGTACTTCCCCTTGGTAGCAAAGGAGCAGCCACCACGCTTGAAGACCACGAACTTGCCAGTTAGCGTGGCGCTGGATAAGGGGGAGCACGCGCTGGCTGTTACCAACGCCACTGGCAGCTCTGAACCCAGCAGCACTCCAAAGGACACTGGTGGCCCCTCCCTGTGGACAAAGGTGACACAAGGCATCTCGCATATGTTGTGCAGGCACGTATTGTGCAAGCAGCAGACCGCTGTACCTAACCAGTTCAGTACATATGCTTACGGCTGAAGAGGCTGATGGCTGACTGAAGCTGATTGAGAGCAAATCAGGGGATTGAAGAGCACCTGGCGGGGCATGCCATAATAGGTCAAGCCACCCATCACACATTTACAATGCGACAGGCATGCGCTGCAACGGGCATAGTAAGGTGCGGCGCTGCATGTTGGCTGTACGAGCAGGGAAGCAGAGCATCAAGGAAGCAGAGCATCAGGAAAGCAAGCATCACAGCCAAGGTCCCCAGAGGCTCTCACCAGTAGACCAGGTCTGGGCCCAATCGCAGATTCAGGCTGTCCTTGACTGCGCCTGTGGCCCTGTCATAGGCCTGCATGCATCGCACACGTATGGCACGGTGATGCGCAACGCTGCATGTAAATGCAGAACCACAGCTGTCCGCCACTTCCGTTAAAATCCCCGGCTTGGAGCAGGACACGACCTTGATGTCATGATACATGCAACAACAATGTGGTAGTTCATGTTGTGGGCAACAAGTCCTAGTGACGTGAGCTGCACGTGCGTGAGCTGTGAGCCTTACCGTGAAGAGGAGGGACTTGAAGTCAGTTGGCACGACAAGGCCAGCGGTGTCGATGGACGCGTGGGTGCTGTTGAGCAGCAGTGCAAACTTATCGCTCTCGCGGTAGATGTAGTTCTCGGTGGCCCCCACCGCGATCATACTGCAGGGCGGGTGTGTGGATTGGGTACGATGGGAGTGTGATGGGTAGGTTGAGTGGTTGCAGGCTCGACACGATCATGAGAGATACAAGTACTGCAGGTGTGTTTCGTACCGAACTAGACAGCCGCCGCCAACAGTAGAGCAGCTGCAAATCAGGTCGTGTTCACCCGCACAGGTCATGTTGGGCCATGCCACATGCATATGCTGCAGCGCACAGCAGTTCTGCATCAGCATACTGAAGCCAGCACTCAAGCCGCGACCCACTTTTTGCACAGGGCTGGAGGCTCCACCATGCCGTACTGCTCATAGTCTGTCAGGCCGCCGTTGTTGCCCGCGGCAAACAGCAGCAGCATGTCTGGCCGGTTCCAAAGGTACGAGTCATAAACTGCGATACGGTGCGGCACAGTTGCAGCTCAGTTCAGAAGAGGTACACGCCAGTACAACACCACTGTCAGGCTCTTGGCAGGACCGCTCACGGAGGATGATAGCCAGAGAATGCACGAGCATGACTTGACGGACTACATAGCCGGGGAGCATGCTAGCTAGGGAGCAAGCTTGATGGACTTTGCAGGAGTGGCGTTTCAATCTGGATCACCAGGAGCCAGACTGGAAGGACTGGACGCGGCCCGCACCAGCGCACAGGTCGTTGTTGTAGCCAGGCGGCAAGTCGATGTTGTATGCGAATGAGTTGGAGGTAATCCTCACACCCCGGTCATAGAAGGGGTCGTACAACAGGTAGATGTCATTGGGGATCTGAAGGGTATCATCAGCGCCCTGGCGGTTGCCCACATCCGCAATTGCAAGCCGTGCGCCAGGCGCAATGCCTGCAGATAGACAGGCAGGCAGCATCACACACCCTGAATGGCATCCTATGACTGGTGGCATAGTGCAAAATCATCACGCCGCGCGTGTGTGCGTGCACGTGCAAGAACATGGTGCTCCTGCAAGCACTCCTGTCTTGCCACCGCCAGCCAGAAACGCAGCTGTGCAGCCTGCGCCCACCCCATTCCGTACACCTGTAATCCGCCCGTAGTTCCGCACCTGTTGCGATGTCCGGATCAGTTGTAGCATTGTACCCGGCCGCTGCCCCTGCCACCAGGCCCGCCACATGCGTGCCATGTGACGCCCCGCTGTCTTGCCCATCCTCCCAGTACATGTACAGCGCGAGCTTGCGGTGCTGTTCACTCTCAAAGATGGGCACGTCAGACCCGTCCCCTGGGTCCATGCTGCCTGTCGGCTCGACAAAGGGGTAGCTGCAGGGGCGGGAGGTATGAAGCAAGCAGGTATGAATCACATGCACACGTAATGTTACAGTCTACACAACCCCTAACAAGTTGCACTGGAGCATGGCAGCATGGGGCTGTAGTGGCCCGTCCGTCACGCAGCAATCAGGATAAGGACCAGGGTGGGGACCAGGGTCAGGAAGCATGATCCGGATCTGGGATTGCACGTCTTGCCCCACTCACTCTGGGTCCCAGAAGTAGCACGAGTCCATGTCCAGGCCAGCATCTACAACTCCCACGACTTGGCCACGTCCATCCAATCCAGATGCCCACAGAGGGAATGCACCCTGGCCTTTGATGATGTCTGACAGGGGCTGTGGCAGCTTGCCTGCCTGGGTGGCAGCAGATGCCCACACATCTGCTGTGCGTGCTCGCTTGGGGATATCCACAAGCAGCACACTCGGCTGTGTTTTGAGCCAATCGATGGCTGGTTCCAGGTCCGTCACACAGAGTGTAACAGTCGCCGTGCCTGCACCGCCTGCCGCCTTCACCGTCGGAGCACACGCCTGCGTCACAGAATCCCCGCTTGTGCTTGTACTGTCAATGCTGCCATCTCGGTCCCCGAGGGCCCTTGCCAGCCCTTGCTGCAGCTCTGCAGCCCATGTGGATGCAGCTTCTCGCAGCCCTTGGAGCTCGCCTATTGCTGGTTTACTGCCCAGCACCAACAGGGACAGCCGCTGAGGCAGACCATCTGGCCCCTCTGTCAGCTGCACTCCCTGTAGAAACGCTGGGAGCTGCGAGTTGACGGTACTGCTTGTAGTGCTCCCATCAGGGGATACAGACAGAGCTGCTGTGCGCACGCCACTGCTGCTGCCGCCTGGCTTGCTCGGGATTTGTTTGGTGGCGTGCAGCAGGGCGTCCAGGGATGCAGCCCGCTTGAAATCATCAGGTAAGGGGGCCTGCATGGGTAGGGGCATGAGGGCGGCAGCGAATGCAGGAACAAGCAGCCAGATCAGTGGTAATGACGGTTGCATGATTCTTATGCCGCAGGTGATCAAGCCGCTAGCATGTTCAGTAGACTACATGCCACTCCTCCCATGCTGTGGATCATGTGCACCATCAAGCACTGTAGAAATGTGTGTTGGTGCACTTCACGATGGCTGTAGCATGAACAGGGCGCATGCGCGCACCGCTGTGGTGCCGGGCAGCTCCAGAAGTGCTGCTACAGCATCCGCACTGGCCCGAATGAGCCAGTGATCTTCTGAGCATGGATGCAGCAACTCCCCGCCAAGAGCCAGCAGCTGCGCCTTCAAGGCCACCTGCTGCTGCGGTGCTGCGTCCACACCGCCATGCCCTAATAGAAACAGTCCATCCTGCGTTCCCGCACCAAGGCGCCTGCGCAGGTATCATCCACGCCAGTTTACTCGCCATTTGCCTCATTGCAAGTCCAGGAGGCGAGCGGTTTGCAATGCCCACCTGTGCGCCTGGCTGTCAAGTGGTGCCGCGCCTTTACCAAAGGTATGTATTATGCCAGGCCGCAGCTGCACAGACCTCTGCCGGGTGGCTCCTGAGATGCAAGCTATGCAGACAAAAAAGAGGATGATCAACCATTTGGCGCCCATCGCGCCATCGCTATTATGTCTGAGCTTGAATATGGGCTGCAAGCTTACAGCCTATCGCCCACCATATGTCACATGCGGCGTCACACGCAATTTTTTCTCGGACAGGGGCCAAGAGAGCTGCCAGGCAATGCATCGAGTGGAGACCAGGAAGACCTATGATGCACTGGGCCACAAGAATGGGACATTCAAGTTGACTTAGACTGTGGCAAATACGCGCTTTCAAGAAGATCATTAAGCTGGATTAGTTGATACAGGTCTAGTAAAATGGTGAACTGGGCAGAGCTCCCCAGGCTCTCCGAAGAGGAAATAGAAATGTGTCGCCGGGCCTTCCAATTGTTCGACAAAGATGGTGAATGCCGTGCTCAAGTGGTTTTTTTATTTCATTTTGGCGGGGGCAGCTTTCTCACAACCCAACTGGCAATGCTGACCCTGCAGGCAGCGGCACAATTGACGTCAAGGAGCTGAAAACAGCCCTCACGGCGTTAGGGCAAGCGCCCAGTGATGAGGAGCTGTTCGTCATGATCAGCCAGGTGTGTATGCATGTGCAGGGCAAGCGTATTACGGCAAGCACGCTATGCTGAAGGCATGCCCTGGCAGCTCTGCCTGCTAACTTGAGCAGGCCAACTGCTCAGGAATGGATGGCATGCCAGCAAACGCATGCCACATGTGTGCCATGCCATGCCATGCCATGCTGTTGGGCATATCGCAAGTGTTATGCAAGTGCGTCGTGGGGTGTACGTTGGCAGGTGGATGAGGATGGGTCAAAGGAGATCGAGTTTCAAGAATTCATCCATGCCATCCAAATCAACAAGGCCATGTCGGAGAAGAATGGGAACGAGCAGGACACCCTCGATGCGTTCGTGGCGCTGGGGGGTAATGTGAGTGAGCTGGCAACGCCTTTGCACCAGCAGTCAGCAGGCAAGCTGTGAGCGCACCGTGCTGCCGCCTAGGCAGTTACGCGAGCCTTGTAGCATGACGCACAGGGGCGGCTACGCATGCTACGTATATGCTGCGTTCAGGTATTGCAGCATGACCTTGTGCCTTTCCTGTCCATAGGCTGACAAGACCGGAAAGATCCCAGCTGACAAGTTGCGAGCCATTATTGAGGTGTGTGCAAAGCCCTGCCTCCTGCTGCATGGACCACGTGGGGATGGGACTCTTTTAGGCACTAGCAGCTGATACTAGCAGCTGATACTGGTGGGTTTCAAAGGGCTCCTGGTGTGGCTGGTTTGGCACAGTCCTTTAGGAACATGCCCTGCCCAAACCACCCGTCCACCAACCATGCTCGCAGGACTTTGAGCTCACACTGAACGTGGACAAGTTCATTGCTGAGGTGGACAAGGATGCGTCAGGGTGGATCGAATTTGAGGAGTTCCGCGCACTGCTGGTGTGAGGCTTGCAGCATACAGCGCAATCGACGCACTCGAAGCTCGATCAGGACACGCTGCAGCTGCTGGGTTGTGGGCCATGCTGGGGGAGAGGGCTGTGGGCTGGGCTGGAGATGGAGGTTGGCAAAGGGTGGGCTGGGTTCAGAGCAGCATGCTGACAAGCAGCATGTATGGTCTCTGGGGGAGGCGGGCATGCCACCGTTGACTGCATGCGAGAAAATGAGAATATATGTGTTACAAAAGCTGGGCGCGTGTGTGCTCATGCCAGGCTCGCGACAAGCTTCTGGAACTGCTCAAAGGTCAGGCCATCTTTAGACGCGTCTGCCTGCTCCTGTGCATACATCATCATCGCATCCAGGCCATCAGCCTCATCGTCCATGCCAAACCGTGCAAATGTGGCTGAGATGGAGCTGCGCGTGACCCGCCCATGCGCGTTGGGCTGCAGTGCTTGGAACAGCGCCACTACCTCCCCCTCTGAAAGCTGGGAGATTTCTGGCTGCTTTGGCTTCTTGCTCGAGCCCTTGGGCCGCCCACGGCCTCGCCCTGCTGCTGCTCCACTGCCCAAGGACCCAATGCCTGCTTTCTGTGCCTTTGCAGCCCGGTCCAAAGCCCCCTGGATGGCTGCTGAATTTGCAGCTGGCATAGAGGCCTTGGTGCTGACTGCTTGCGAGCCTGCAAACGGCTGCACAGGTTTCTGCTTGGCGGTTAGTGCATCAGCGCCACTGGGGCCTGGCTGAGTTGTGCTGGATGGTAGAGCTCCTGAATCTTGCAAGGACAGAGCCAGCGCCAGCTGGAGCTCTGGGTCATCATCTTCATCTGCTGTTGTAGTGGTGGCTTGTCCAGGGGTAGGCCTTGTGAGCTCTGCTGCTGGTGATGACGTATCCCTGCGACCTGCGCGTATCACGGTGGACCAGAATTCATCAATAGCCAAAGTGTGCAGCTATGCAGCCTGGTTCGGTCCTTCACAATGTGTTCTGCAAGAGCACTGAAGCCTACCGCTTACCCGAGCAGCATGGCCCATCTACACCCCGTGCATGCGCATGCTGGTGTAACGGCACGTGCACAGCACGACCATGTCGTGCCTTGCAGACATCCACCTTTGCTGCTGGGTTGGCCGTCCTCCTCATCGTCATTGTCTGCATCATCCTCTTCCACTTCTTCTTCTTCCTCTGCCCCATCCTCTGGTGCATACTCGGCATCCTCCCTTCTGGAAGTGGAGGTCAGATGCCGTGCCCAGATGCAGCCCGATTATTGTATGTGCTCCAGCAGATACTGGTGATGATAGCGTGCATGATGATGCTACTGCTGCTGTTGCAATGTTGCCCACTTGCCTGCCCTGCTCATCATAGACCTCATGAGCGCAGAGAACGCAGCATGCAAAGGCAAAATGCGGCGAGATCCACAGTTGACTGCTGGCCACACCCACTTGTGCTTGCGCAGGCCACGTTGCCGGCTGCTCCCTGGCTCATCATCCTCCCCACTGCCTGTCTCGCTGCCTGGTGCCCCCTCGCTGCCCTCGGCCCCTGAATCCCCGTCGTTGCCTGCGACATGCATTCACAGGGCATCAGCGCAAGAACACCAGTGTCGCATGCATGCGCGATGTTCTGCCCATGTGGCCGCCACACAAGGTGATGCACGAGGCCTGCCCATGCACTTGCATGTGTGCAACAACCCACAACAGCATGGATGCGTACAGCTCATCCTGCATGCCCACCTGCTGTGTGCTGTTTTATGCGCTCCCGTGCGGCTGCCGCAGACGTGCGGGCTGACATGCGGCGCGGCTGCGTGGGATCTGGGCTGCTGCGCTTCCTCCCATTCAACTGACTCGTGGGTGGATTCTTGGGCTTTTCACTGTGCTCCTGAGCAATTGCCTTGGCAAGCTGAGGCACCTGCGGATGGCACGCTTCAGCTCATGAGCCTGACTGTTGCCATGCAGAGTCAGGTTCCATGCGTGCAGCCCACACAGATTGCGACAAATTCAACAACATGACGCACCCCTAGGCTCGCAAGCACTTCTTGGTTCCTCCTGATGCGCTCTGCACGCTCCGCCTCCAGATCCAGGGCACCCTTCGCGATGGCATGCGCGCCTTGCTCTTCTTCCATGATTGGCTGACGGTCAGATTCTTCAGCATGGCGTTGTTCCCATCAAAGGTGTGCTGTGAGTGCTGTGTTGTTGCCTTTTGTAGGTTGTTCCTGTTCGCATCAGTAATACGATTCGCAGCACATTGCTGTATTATAATCGAAATCAAAATAGATAAGGACGCCCGGTCGTTTTGGGAACGGTGACCTCACTGCATTTGAATGCCACCGTTACCACCCGTGCCCAGTGCAAGGTGATGATTGGCTCACCTCATTCGCTCAACCACGCCCGAGTGGCGTCGCTTACATTGCAATACACCGATGTACATCGCAACTTGTGATATCTCCAGAGGTTCATGTCATAGCGAGCAGGCTTTGACTGAACTGGCGTGAACTGGGCGATTTGGCATTTTGGGCACATGGACGAGAAAACAAATGCAGCATGCTTGGATGATCTCCCAACCCCAGTGCTGGCACAGGTGCTGGCGCACCTGCCACTGGTTAGTATCCTGCGCGCACAACTTGTCAACGCCCGCTTCCGGATCGCTGCCCATGCCGCGCTTGGCACATGCACGCTCCTGGAGCCCAACGGGCGCCTCACGGCGCAAGCTATGGTTTGGTGGGGCACCTTCAGTGCGGCACCGCTTGCGCTCGACACTCTGCGTGTGAGCGGCGCAGCAACAGCTGCAGGTGAGAGGCTGTATAATCTCATGACCATGGCTGCTGCGCCAGCACAGGCATCATCCCTGACATCCCGTTGCAGGTCTTGTGTTCCTATCATCCTCTGAACTGGGCCAGACGCGGCTCGGCTTGCTGCGGACGCTATCCATTGAGACATGCAGGCAGCTGAAAGACCAGACACTTTCAGCTGCCCTTGCACACTGCACTGCCTTGCGGTGCGTTGGTGCGCTGGATGCGCTGCAGCCTGGCACCCAGCCCTGCCCCAGGTTCAGCTTTTGCTTGCCATCTCTGCGTTACATCTCAGACTTCAGAGGTTGCTTGGAGCACTGAAGTGTTCTGGTTAGTAAAGGCGTCCCTTCGCTCTTGCCTAGGCGTGAAGTTGTAAGCTCTGGTGCTTGCAGGTCGCTGAAACTCATAAACTGCAGCCAGCTGACAGATGGCATGGCCCCGGCCATCAGCAGCAGCTGTTTATTCCTCTCAGAGCTGGTGCTCGTGGACATCTACAACCTGTACGATGATGCCGTGAGTTCCTTTACTGCAGCTCTTCTGCTTCAAATTGAAATGCTACCAGTACTGTTGCAATTGATAATGTCTGGGTTGTGTGTCAGTGCCCTGGGCAGCATGGATGCTGTAGTTTCATGACTCCAGTTATGCGACCTCGTTTTGGGGTGAGGGCGAGCCCTTGATGCGTGTGGTCGTGCGGCATAAACTTGCACTGCTTGCAGGTTGGACACATCGCACAGCACTGCCACCACCTCACCCATCTGGTGCTGGACGGTGCAGCACATGTGAGCTCCACTGCACTGGAGCTGCTGGGAGTGCATGCGACCCAGCTCACTCATCTGTCAGTGTCCAAGTGCACCAAGATCACGGACCGAGGCGTGCAGGTGACACGCAGTCCTGTTGCTCTGGACCCGACCATTGCAGCTGCTGCAGCATTGTTGTGCGTGCAGGGATCAGAATGTGGGCTGTTGCTGGAATGTGTGCCAGCTGTGCCTCTATGCGCGCGCATATGGATGGGTCCCTAGATTTTGATGCCAATCAGCTGGACGCCTGTGCTAAGAGTGATGCATCACACACCCAGCACTGCGCATGCGTGCCTGTTGAGCACAACCCCTTCACTGGTCAGTTCAAGGGGTGTATGCGTTTGTTAATAAATAATGATAACACGGCATTTCACAGATTCATGTGTGATTCATGCGTGATTCATAATGTGTGTATTGTGTGTCTGATAATGATCTGCA
The DNA here is from genome assembly GCA_001662365.1 of Chlamydomonas applanata. Lineage (NCBI taxonomy): Eukaryota > Viridiplantae > Chlorophyta > Chlorophyceae > Chlamydomonadales > Chlamydomonadaceae > Chlamydomonas > Chlamydomonas applanata. The sequence goes on from BDCZ01000033.1 coordinate 183,901, forward strand.
GGGCCTTGTGCGGGGCTGCACATACCTCACGTCCCTCAACCTGTTCCAGTGCCACCGGGTGACCTCCATCGCATGCCTGCGTGCATGCCCTCTGACAGACCTGAATTTGTCTGGTCTAACATTGGTAGGTGCTGCCAAACTGCAGTATTGCCGGTACATCAACATGCAGGCATTTGACAGGGCATTTGAGAGCCACCAGCTCACGACTAAGTACCATCGAACCATCCTCAGCCAGCTTGTTCCTGCAGCTGGCATGCAAGTGGGCGCGCTGGGCAGTGGTACTTTGTGTGCTAGCTACGTTTGTGTTTACCAGCCATACAAAGCAACCACGTGGGAATGTGTGCAGATTGAGGATGCTGAGCTGGCACAGCTGGTGGAGGGTGGTGCGGGAGCCACACTCACGCGGCTGGTGCTCGATGGTTGCATGGCGTTGACGGGGGGCGCGCTGGCGGCGGCATGCGCCAAGTGCCCGCTGTTGAGGGACCTGCGAGCATCGCACTTATTTGGCATGTCGGATTATGCGGGCAGGCCATGGTGCACGCTCTGGCCGAGCACTTCCAGGGGGTGTTGAACGTGCCAGCAGCAGTCCATCCGCCACTGTTGCATGCTCTCAAAGAGGTCGCAGCCATGGCCAGCCAGCACCATGGGGAAGCTGAGCTGCATCGCATTGCCAGGTCAGTCCCAGTACATGGCATCCCGGACGCCACAGCTGCCATGGTTCGTGCTGCAGCGATCCCTGCCCCAGCCCCCTTACCCCCAGTGGCAGTGTCAGCGCCTGGCGTGGCCACTCAGGGTCATGCAGTTGTGGCAGCAGCAGCGGCGGGCGCGCCGGCGGCTGCAGCTGTGGCTGTGCCGCACGCAGGTGACGATGCACCCTCTCTGCAGGAGGTGCAGGATGCAGTGCAGCTTGTATTTCGAATATGCAAGCATATCTGCTGTAAGATATAAGCTATGATCATGATTCATGAATGCTGCTACATTACGCTCTGTGCCTGCAGGGGTTTGACCGCGCTTGGGCTGGTGTGGTGCTCTGGCATCTTGGACGATGGGGTATGTGCAATTGTGTCTGCAAGCCCTGGCCCTGAAGAGGTCGAGGTGGAGGGCTGCTACCTGCTGGTATGATTCCTGTACATGAGTTTGCCCTGGCTCACAGGAATGCTGTAACTGCTCTCAACTGTCGTGACTCAGGCTGCTGCTAATAATAATGATAATAACACGGCGTATCACAGATGTGTCTGCATGCCGGAGCCTGACAGTCGATATCTAAACACAAGCACTAGAGGACCAAGCCAGCCTGAA
>BDCZ01000033.1:185209-255349 GCA_001662365.1 Chlamydomonas applanata
ACACCTAGCACCCCGTCGGAAGCGAGCACCGCAAAGGTTAGCAGCCGGCCGACACACCACCCGTGGTCAACAGCAACACGCTGATGCCACAGGGCACCCAGGCCATACGGTGACGGACGGCAGGCCGTATGCGGGGCGGGCGGGACGAGCATTAGGCCCGGGAGCCCAGAGGTGGGTGATGTGCCAAACCAACTGCGCCCGTGCAATGCACACCACCTCCAGAGTGCAGGGCATAGGGAGCAGCAAAGTACGCATCAAGATCAAGCAGCTTGCCCACATAACCTCCTCCACCCCTCGCTGCCCTGAGCCAGCTGGTACCATGTACCCTGAACCCCTAACTGCTCTAGCGCGTGCCTAAGGCCATCAAACCACACTGTGTGCGGCCTCCCTACAGGCCGAGCCAGACCCTGAATCCCCGTGGCAAACATCATCTGCTTTACCAGCCGGCTGTCTGCTCTGCGTGCCACATGACCTGCAAAACGCATCCGGCTATCAGCAAGCTGTTGCCTCAAAGGCTTGGACTTTGCAAGCTCAAACAGGTCCGCGTTGGAGATGCCATCAGGGCCTCGGCGCGTGCCCGTGATGGAACGCAAGCATGTGGTGTGAAATGTATCAGGCTGCTGATCTGCCAGTATCTGCTGCTGGCTGCACCATGTGCTGGCTGGCTGCTTACGTTGTGAGCAAGCAGCTGGTATACTTACAATTGTCCTGAATACATGATGTACTGGTGTTATTCGTGCACGTGCAGACTGACCGAACGCCACGCGCTGGCGAGCTGCTGCCCCATGCTCAGCAGCGTCAACATCCGCCTGTGCCATTGTATGAGCCCTGAAGCAATCTTGGTGCTGGTGTCCAATACTCGTGTGCACACGCTCCACCTGTCTGGTGATATGGCTGAGGCTGAATGCTCCTGGCTGGTCAAGCGCATCAAGGCCATGAAGCCATATGTAAAACTGTACTACTAGTACGTAGAATATCTCATCATTGCATGCTTCTTATGTGTGCAGGGCTGTTGCTGTGGCATGGTGTAGAAGGTATGACATGCACATGTAGTGCCACAGGGAAAACGTAGTGCCGCAGATCATCTTTCAGCTCGAGGAGGGTCTGTTTTGCAGCGTCCGGTTTAAGCAATATTTGACCCAGGAGATAGGCCCGACGTTTTCTCTGCGTGCCTTCCACTTGAGCAGCTGAGATTGAAGGCGCGGCCGTCGACCTCATCAGATATTAGTCGCCATGTCGTGGGACTTGTTGTTATACTTGTTTGCGTTCATACTACAAGCAGGGCTGTTGGGGAGAGTCACGTATGCGGTGCGACTTCAACCGCTATGAAATGCTATCAGCTCTTTGCAGCCTGGGTTTGTCTGAGCTCACCCTCTGATCGATCACTAGGTCCGCAGCACAGCTGTACATACTGGCATGGCTTCTGCGTGCAGGCATACAAAGCATATTTTGCACGATGCACTTGGCAGCTGGCATGTGCCATGCATGCTGGGGACAGCATGTATCCATGGGGCACCACTTGTGTGCTGTACCTCGCATGACCTGCAGATCATCTGCTTGACAGACTTGGAACAGGACTTCATCAATCCCTATGATCTCAGCACCAAGTTGAACCGGTTTGTGGTGAGTACCCTGAGTCCGTACATTGGTTCCTGGCCGAGTACGCACCCCGTACAGCAAGATTGTAGCCCTTGCCTCTGCAACAACTTGCACCCCTACCCATGTCCAGAATGCCCATCCCATGACCCAGCGCGACCCGCATGACTGAGGTTTGCTGCGTGCCGTTTGCTCCCCCCTCCCACAGATGCTGGAGTATGGGGCGCAGTTCCTGCTGACGGGGGTGCTCGTGGCTGGTGGGAAATGGTTTGCTGCCACAATCCACGTGGGCATCAGCGTCTGGATGGTACGTGCATCAATTCTTGGTATTTCAAATGCATGCCACATGGCCAGCTGCTTTGCCAGCACGCTGCACAGGTAGCCACAAGGAAGCTGACAGCCATGCCAGCCAGCCACGCGCCAGGTGTTGGTTACTCACTTGTTCTCCAGCAACCTGCTGCCTCGGACGTCATCCTCAGGGGCCCTTTCAGAGCGAGATGAACAAGCCCCTTTTCCAGATGACAGAGAAGCCCCTTGCACTCTGTGCCTCGCCGTTAATCACACTGCTTAGGACCCAATTGTGCAACCACTGAACCATTCTGTTGTTGGGACCCTCATGTGGCAGGTGTTGATGTACATCAAGAGACAGGTGTACATTGATGCCACGGACGCTTTCAAGCAGCTCAAGGGACAAAAGTTCAGAAAGGGCGTGGTGTTTGGAGTGTACGCGTTCTCCTTCGTGCTCATTGTATACAGGTGGGTCTGGCAAGTAAACACACAACACCAACCAGCGGCAGGCAAGCCCAGCAGTTGATTGAGGCACGGGTGTATACATGGCCCTAGACACGGGCGGGTTGGTCAGGAGGAAGGCAGCTGCTGAGATGCATCCAGGCGACGAGGTGCGTGACCAGTCAGGCAATAGGATAGAAACATCGATTACGTGCAAGGGTGTGCGCTGTCTCCACAGTGCACAGCATGCTGGCTGGCGTGTGCCCTCCTGCTTGCTTGGCTGGCCAGCCATACATGTGTGCATGGTGGCATACGACGTCCACGCGTGTTCAACTGGTGGTGCTACTTTCTCGCAGGGTGGTCGAGACGGTGGTGCATAAGATCCTGACACCTGAAGGCCGGGAAACAGCTAAAAAGCTGTTCAAGGAAGCAGCAGCCAGCGTGCACGGGTACTGAGTAAGCCAAGCAGCACACCATGGCGTGATGTGAGGAAATGGCTTGGCCTCTACAGACCAGGTGGCACAGAGTGCGACTGTGGGGGGGGCATCTGTAACATTCGCGCACATATGTGTAGCATCCTGACCCCTCTCATGCATGAAGTTGATGTGCAAGCCATAGCACAGCAAGCAGAGAACAGGAGCGCGCTGCACGAATCGTGTGGCGGCACAGCGGTGAATGTAGCACGCAGTGCTGGTGCCAGCTGGCAGGTGCCCCCAGCTGCTGCAGAGATAGTGTTGCTTTGTGCTGCCAAGACTGCGCTATGTTCTGCTAGGACAGTCCAGCAGCAACAATCACGTCCGGCCGCGTCACGTGTGACCCATTGGATCCAGTCAGAATTGATGTCGTGCCCCTGCGAGATTTTGCCCATAAATTTGCACAACAGCCCAAAGATGAAGCTCGCAACTGGTACATCTCGCGCCCTCCGCGCTTCACCCGTGCCCTGCGCCAAGCCACTTACCCCTGCTAGCCGTACCGTTGCTACTACCAATGGATACAAGCTGCGTGCTGATATTGCTGAGTGGCAGGCGATGCGCATGAGGCAGATGTGCTGCTCAACCACAGAGGGTGCTGCTGGGTCAGCATCGACAGCAGTGGCAGGTGAATACGAGCAATACATTGAAGATTCAATTTGATGAACATGCCTTCTGGATGGTGCCCATGATTAGTGATGTCGAGGTGTGCGCTTCTCGGCATGCTCCATCGGCGAGTATATACGCACTGTGCCGTAAATGGATTGCCAGCGCGCAGTCTGCACTTGAGCACCACCACACATGCAGCATGCATGGACGCACCCGCAGATACACCCGCCCCAGCTGCTACGGATGTTGATGTGAGCGCATGCGACATCCGGGTGGGCCTCATCACCAAATGCGAGAAGCACCCAGAGGCGGACAGGTGCGGGCAGCTCGAGCCTCGACCGCGCACGCAGTACATGCACGATGTGCCACCACCACCACAAGCCCGTGTCCTTCACATGGCAATGCCTGCCTGGTTGTGGGGGCAGGCACACATCTCATGCCCACGCTTAGAGGCCACTGCAAGCTAGCAGTAAGCCCCATTGTGCTGTCCTGCCTGTCCTGCTGCCCCTGCCCATGCAGCCTGTACGTGGAGGAGATCGAATGTGGGGATGCGGAGGGGCCTCGCACCATTGTTTCTGGCCTCGTCAACTTCGTGCCTCTAGAGCAGATGCAGAACCGCAAGGTCATCGTCATCGCCAACCTCAAGCCCCGCAACATGCGCGGCGTCAAGTCGAATGGTGCGTGCCGCTTGGGGTGTGACAAGCTACTACACATCTGGCATGTAACTTTGCTGGGTGCAGATGCTGCTGGTGGTACAGATGCTGGCACGTGGCAGTAAATAAGAGGGTGTGAGAGTGGGTGGAGGGTGGGTGGGGGGTGGCTGGAGGGTGGGCCCAATGGCAATCGCGTTGAATGGGCAGCCTCCACCACAATAGCTTGATCTCAATGGACGCTGCCTGGAAAGCCCACACTCCCGTCTGAGTATGCTTCCGCTTTTGATCCATTCATCGCTTTGGCTGCTCCGTGCGGGCACGTGCTGCACGCCATGCAGGCATGGTGCTGTGCGCGAGCAATGACGCGCATGATAAGGTGGAGCCCCTTGAGCCCCCTGCTGATGCCAAGCCAGGGGAGCGCGTGTGGTTTGGGGAGGGCAACGAGAAGCAGCCGGCGCCTGCAGAGCCCAACCGCGTGCAGAAGGTACGGCTGCGGACTGTGTAGCAGGCTGGGGCAAGACAAGTGAGACAACTGCAGCTATGCCCAGGTCTTCTCTGACGATTGTAGTAGGGGCTAGGCGCCAGGGGCCAGGATCCATGGGGGTTCTCTTGGTTTGTTGCGGGACGCGGCTGATCGGCTGTTGGTGTAGCGGCGATGTAGCCGAATCTCTGATGTCTGCGGCTGGGGCTGGCGGACGGCCCCAAGTCCCAGATCAAATGAGTCAACTAATCGATGCTGCTGCTGTGATTGTGTGACACTGCAGAAGAAGATCTGGGAGGCTGTGCAGCCCCACCTCAAGACCAGCGGTTCATGCGAGGCTGGTTTCAAGGGGAGAACGATGCTCACCAGCGCAGGGCCTGTCAAGGCCCAGACTCTGGCCAACGCGAGCATTGCATAGAGCAGCATCCCCTGGCAGTCGTTGCTGTGCATGGGGGGGTTGTGCCATGCCGATGGCTGTGCGCATGCACAGCAACAGCTGGTGCATCTTCACGCTGCGAGAGTTCCACGATTGTTTCTTGACTTGAGTTTTTATGAGGGCCAACAGTCATGAGAGGTTCAGGGCTGTATCTTGCGCCTGTACACGCAGTGAATCCAGTGATGCGTGCATTGTGTGGGCTATTGGAGTCGGTTGTGGGCTGAGATGTCCAGCCATCATGTAGTTTGATGTGCATGGAGTACAACTACTAGCAGAAAATGACGATACCTGTACTGGTTCCAGGTGTAGTGTACTGGCACTTGGGCTGCAGTGTGCTGCTGCAATTCTTCCTGTTTGCCGTCGGACATTCTTTGCTTCCTTGTGCCAATATGTTGAATCGAGAGGTGGGGTCAAGGCTGGGGTTAAGGACATCATAATTGAAAGGTCCGGGCTGGTTGTAATTCTCAAGCGCCTTCAAACGCCTTGCACTTTTGCTCACCTCCTCGTATTCCCAAAGGCCGCTATTGCCCACGCACAGTATGCATGCACAGTTTGCACCAGCCGGAGCATTCTTAATGCAGCTGCAGGGTTCTGGCCCTAATATGTCCTCACCATGCCCCCACCACCTTTACCACTCGTCTGGCGTACCTACAGCTTGCCCAGCATGCCTGATTGCCTACCGCTGGTGGCATGCCTGCACTCTCCCCAGCACGCTTGATTGCCAATCACAACATGGCAACATTCCTGCTATTTGGCCAGCATGCGTACAGCTCGCCCAGCTTGCCGGCCATTCGCCCAGCACACCTACAGCTTGCCTGGTTGCCGATTACTCCCGGCATGCCTGCCATTCACCCAGCACACCTACGGCTTGCCTGGTTGCCGATCACTGGCGGTACGCCTGCCATTCGCCCAGCACGCCTACAGCTTGCCCAGCATAAAGTCCATGACCTGCTCCAGTGTGGACCGCGTGTCTGCCAGTAGCTGCTCCAGCATTGGCATGCGCTGCTTGGGCGCGCTGATACCGGTGAGCTTGCAAAAGTCCTGCAGGTACGGGTAGGCGGTTGGATGGGTAGCAGGCATGGTAGTGCCGGTAGAGGTTTTCTGGTACATGTTCTGGCTAGCGGGTGGGTGGGTGGGTCGGAGCTGGTGGTGGAGGTGCAAGTGGGTGAAAAGGCGGGCATGTGTGCGAAAATGTAGACGTTTTGAGCTGGTGGTGGGTCACTGGGTGCCTTTTACGCTAGGGGCAGAGGCAGGCCCAGCGAATTGTGCAGATGCTCAGAATGGTATGACTCTGAACAGTTAGGGCCCGGCAAGCAGGGCGATCGGCAGCAGCGGCATGAGCCGGGGGGGAGTGCAGTATGAGTATCCAAGGGGCGTGTGGAGCGGGTACCGCAGGGGCACACCACCACACAACACACCACCGCTCGTACGTTCAAAAGGCGCTTACACAATCGACCCCACCACGACTTGAATGTACTGTTTGATGTATGAGGAACAGTTTTGTTACTGGAGCGCGGAGGCACTGAACGCCCAACCCGTACGCTCGCCAGCTCCTACGAGGTACAAGCGGAAGCTCACCTGGTACAGATCTTTGATCAGTGAGGTGAGGTGGTCCAGGTGCTGCGGCTGCTCCTTGAACTCGGTGCGGATCTTGTCGGCGTTATCCAGGATCTGGAGCAGCAGCGGGTGAGTGACCAAGGGAGAGTGAGGGATGCATGTGATATGTCAGTTTTTATGCACCGGTACATGACTGATTATAGGAATGAGTGAGTGAGATGAGGAGCTACAATGAGCCCGCAGTGAGCTGCAGTGGTCCAGTGAGCGAGCATGTGTAGAGACAGGCAAGCAGGCAGCCAGACAGCGGGCTACCAGAGGCAGGGTGTAACAATCGGCAATGGCAGGCCGGCTGCAACACCCATGAACAGCCCAATGAACAAGCCTCTGGCACTGCAGAGCCCTTAGAACTGCATCCCTGCTGTGTATCTGCACGTGTGCGCCTGCTCTACTCATCTGCGCTTGCTGCTGCCTCATACCCGTACGTGTCTACCCTCCTGTACCGCCTCCCTGTGGTACTGCCCTCCCGTGATCACACCTTTTTGTACTCGGGAGACAGGTATGACCCCACGTCAGGGTCCTGCATCTTGAGCTCAGCCAGTCCTTCCAGCAGGTCGTAATTGCGCTTGAGTGTACGCTGTTTCTCCAGCTGCACGCGCCGATCAGCAGTGCGATCAGCAACAGTCACAGCCAGCTACACCTACTGAGCAGGAGCCAAGCACACCAAACCCATGCACCCCAAAACCAACTGTTCTCCGTGTGTGCAAACCATGTCTGCACCTGTGACTCAGCTGCTGCGAGCTGCAGCAGAACTACAGGCTCAGACACAACTTGCACACACTGAGTACGACAAACAAGGCCAGCTAGGGCCCAGCAGCAGGTGCACGCAGCTCAAGCTGCAGCCAGCACCTGCCTTACACAACACACACCCTGCGGCCCGTACGCAAAACACACCCAGCGGCTTGTGGAGCCTCTGTTGAAGGGTATCTATCACTCCACCAACAGCGCCCAGCCCAATGCACGCAGCAGCCAACTACGGCCGTCCCCTACCTGTGGCCAGACATGCGCGATGCTCTGCTGCAGCGCGGCCGCCGAGGGGTTGAACACGACCGACACGCGGTGCTTTGCCGCGGTTGCGTCACGCGTGACTGCTGTCTGGATGATGCCTAGCGTGGTGATGAGGTCAGAGGTGAAGCGCGCCTCGCCCGCGCGGTACCTGCCGCGTGTAACAATTGTGTGATGAAAGAATCGGAAGTAAGAATAACTGCGAACAACTGTAGGTGTATATAAGAACAGCTACTAAAGAACAACTGTAAGTGTATAAGAACAGCTCACGGCACGCTAGGCCCTGGACGCGCTCGCCCCATAGCACAGTTTTGTGTGCTGCCGCGCACCTGCACACCAGCTGCGTGCCCAGCAGCGTGTTTTTAAAGGCAAAAACGGCCTCTGCTGGGTCGGGCGGCGTCTGGGGCAGGTCCGGCAGAAGCGCTGACACCCATCCGTGCATGTCCATCAGCCCGAACGTGCCTGGGGGTGCGAGGGGCACAGCGCTGCGAGCGTCACACACTCCCTCTCTCTCCCCCCCTCTAGTCTCTCTCTCTCTCTCTCTCTTTCTCTCTCTCTCTCTGTTCCTCTTTGTGCTCTAGATGCCGATGTGCTCATGGTACCGAGCTGTCTCGCTGCCCCAGTGTGCTTGGCACACGGCACCATAAGCAAAAGGATGGGCCTGTGTGCCACACAATTCACACTGTAGACGGCTGCACAGCAGCACAGTGCCACCCCCCACCAGCCAGTGGCAGGGCAGGCTGCTCAGAGCTCACCGGTGATCAGCAGCTCGTTGGTTGGGCGGTTGGCGTCCGGCGTGGGCAGGCGCTGGTGTAGGCACAGCGGCTTGATCTGCAGCCACACAGCCGGCCCAACGCATGCAACCCCCGCTCAGCACCCCTGCTCGGTCGAGCGATCTCTACTCTGCTGCCATGGCAGCGCCCCATATTCCACGTCCCTGCACCTTTTCACGTCCCTGGTGTTTGAGGAAGCTCCCAAACCCAGCCCATGCAGCTGCCGCGTATCTCGCCACACGCAACACGTGTAGACATGCTGGGTCGGCAGTCCAGTCGCTAACAGGCTAACAGCACAAGGGGACAGGCACAGAGCATGCTTGCAGAGCACGCGCATGCAAAAAACAGTGGCTCGTAGTCATACCTTGTGGGAGACAGGCACGCATGTCTTGGGTGTGATGTTGGGAATGACGAACGCCTGCACCAGCCCGGTTGAGCCCTCTCGCACCTTGAACTTGATGGACAGGCGTGAGGTCGAGTCCTGGCACCTGCAGGGTTAAAGAGCCAGCGGCAGAGAGCACCACGTGAACGGCAGCATACATACTGATGATGGCAGCTGTGACTTCACTCAGTGCTGTTCAGCAGCTGAGTTACAGGAAGATCAGGGACCAGCGGCCTCCCTGAAGGGAAACAGTGTAACAAGACATCACGCTGGTGTCAAGCACCCGGTGCAAGCGGCCTGCGTGTACTGCTGCTCCAGCGTGGTCCAAGCAGCGGACAGCAGGAAAGATCAGGGCGCCAGCGAGGCTCTGTGGCCTTGTGTACACACACGGCCGCAATGGCCATTAACCAACAACATACAGTTTTTGAAGCTACAAGCCTATAACGAATGCCTATGTTGCTAATCCTCTCGCGGCAGGCATCTATGCGCCATGATGGGCGTACGATGTAACCAACACACACACACACACCTGTACGTGGCCAGCGTCATGCTGCCATTCCCTTCATCAGGTGGGCTGCGTGACAGGATGGCCACATTGGACTGGACATCCAGCAGCTGCAGCGGGATGGTGCACTGGATGGCAATGGTGAAGATTGGCACCGCGCTCTCGATCGTTAGCACGTAGCACGCCTCTTCTGGCTCGAGCTTGCACCTGTGTTCAGGGACCAGGCCAGGGGCCACCGTGGTCAGGGACCAGGCCATGGGCCAAGGCACATCAGATCTCCTAGGGGGACCCGGGCCAGGAGCTGCAGCAGACTTCGCTAAAGTTTTCTTGAACCTGCACACCAATGCATCTGGACGAAGGCACATCAGGCCAGCCCAGGTCGCCGCAATTTGCTTCTTTGGCTGATGGCAAGCCAGGCTGCGTTGGACCAGGACTTTGTCATTGGCTTGGGTCCAAACAGTTGATTCCTGATGCAGCCTGGATGCTCTGCCACCACCAGGGCTCGGCAACCATGACTGCTGGGCATCTGTGGCTGACCAGCCCCAGCCAGCAGCCAAGTACTGTGCATTTGAAACAGCTTTTCACGTTCACGCGCCTGTCCTGTACGCTGAAGGGCGCAGACACAGCCAGCAGCGCGTTGTTGCCACTCTTCTCATTGAACCTGCACGTGTGCGCAGCCCACTACAAATGCGAGGATGATGCACCTTGTGGACCAGGCACACCCATGGCTCGCGTCTGACTGGCAGCCCCACCTTGGGTCTGACTGGCTGGCTTTAGCCACAGCCAGCCCTACCCAGTCGAGGTGTAGCACATGAAGCACAGCTACTGCATCGTGTTGTTGCTTCCTCGCTGCACCATGTCTGTGTTGAACTACATCTTGCAGTTCACGCTGTCATCAATACTATGCAATACTATTAACAGCAGTAATGTTTACGCACTTGGTGCGCTCCTTGTCGATCTGCCCACGCAGGTCGTCGATCTCGGCATGCAACCGAGAGATCTGCGCATCATACGCCGCACGCCGCTCATCAAACTCGGTGGTTGCGCCTGCAGGAGGCGTTGGGGTGGGGGGGGGGGCGCAGGGGGGGGAGGCAGTGACAGAGAGCGCAGCAAGACGGTATGTGTAATGGCGCGAGCGTGAGGGAGCGTGGATGCAGCTGGTTGGTTTTGGTGAGCCTAGCCACGCGAGTGTCTACCATCTTGTCCATCAGTCACTATGAACATATGTTCAGTAATACATGGTATGTTATACAGTATCCCATCTAATTTATATGAGATCATACACTGTATCGATCATACCAGGTCATATTTCATATAGATATGTGGCGCTCCCCTACCTCGCAGCCGCTTGTCGCCCTCTGGCAGCAGCAGGCCGCCACCCGCGGGCGCGTAAGTCAGCACCTTGCCAGAAAAGGTGTGCAGCACAATTTCTGGCACTGTGAGCGACGTGACGCAGCCGCCATCCAGCGTGTTGATCGACTCGCTGAGCTTGGCGCTGTAGACCTGTGGTGGGACGCGCACGATAAGGAAGGGTGAATAAGCCAGGCACTAAGCAGCATGACATAAGGAACATGGATACATGATATGCTGCTACCAGTCCTGTGCTGAGAGATCAGGAAGTGACGGCTGTGCAGCTCTATGGCGGCGTGTCACATCCGCAAGGTGCCATGGCTGCCTGTTCATGAACAACGGAACTTGCCAAAACAAAGCCTCAAAAAAACCATGGGAGGGGCCACCCTGCTTGCAGCTGCAGCACACAGCAGCCCACCGGCCGCCTCTCCATTCAATGCACGCCTGCAACTTGCTGTGCCCCTTTGCATGCACGTGCCCCTCACACAGCCGTGATATAGCGCATGACTTCACGCATGGCTCCACTGGTTAACACATGGCTTCACTGGTGTGCCCTGCATGGCTTCGCTGTGCTGTGCCTGTGCCCCTTACCTGCTGCAGCCCCCCCTGCTCATCCATGTCGTACACTTCCAGTGAGCCGTCCTCACGCCCCACCACGATGTCATTCACACCCGTCTTGCTCAGGTCCATGCCTGCGAATCAGGGAAAGCAACAGCAGCCAAGACGACACCTAAGGAATCTGGAATCGCACAACATTTAGCAACTCTGCACCATGAACGGCATTCGCACAAGCACTGCCCTTTCTACACCAGCGGAAGGACACATGGCATGCAGGAGCGTGGCAGCGGAAGTGCCGCCGTACCCATTGGCTAGCACAAACAGAAAGTGCGGTGTCTGATGCTTTTGCCGTTCTTTGCCTGGAGCAATGAAGTGGAGGGAAGTGAAAAGCGCGCACCCGAATAGATGGCGTGCACACCGCCGAGCTTCTTGGGGTTCTGTAGTGTGAAGCCTTGCCGTGCTGTTTCGCTCTCCATCAGTAACTGGACCATGGTGCCTGCCTCGACCATCAGCATGGCACACGGAGTACGAGGTTTTGGGAGGTGTGTGTGGGAGGGTGTGTGAACGGTACCAACAGTGGGTGGAGGGGCCAGGCTTGTGAGCAGTGCACAGGTTGCCCTGGCGCTTGGGCTGCGGCCTGCATAATCCATAGATACTGGCATGCATCTCTCGAGCCAGGCTTGACTGGGCCCAATGAGTGGCAGCAGCCGCGCAGGATACAAACCAACGCACAGGAGCCCCATGCCACATTGTATGCCAACACATACAAGGGTCACAACCCCTTTTGCGAGGCTGCGCAAAGCAGCTCACCCTCAACGCCACCCTGCCCCCCCCCCCGCCCCTTTTTTTTGGACGCACCGACTTCCGTGCCGTACAGCACCTCCTTCGCATTGGGTGCACGATGGTGCGGGTCATGCGACTCGGAAATGAAGCGCACGCTGATGGGTGCAGCGGGCGTGGCGGCCTGCGCACGCCATGCTGAGTACACCCGTGAAGGCGCAGCCATACTGATAGTTCGTGCTAGCATGTGGCCGTGGTGCAAATCGGGGGGTTGTACAGGTCAACAGGTGTATGGGCACGTTACAGTCATGCAGACTGCAGCGAATCCTATAGCAACCAGCACTCCTTTCCATGCTGCTCCTCACAGCGCCCTGCTTCTTGAAAAGGGCCGGGTATCACCTGTCCGACCCACAACACCCCTATGCTTGCACCTACGCCCATGCAAGCCCACGCCCAGTGCCCTGTCTGCACCACCAAATGCGCCTGCTGCCGCGCGCGCTGAAAGCCGCACCGCACCTCGTAGAACATCTCGGTCCCAGACAGCACGCGGATGTGCCTGTCCTGGCATGCAAGCACAGGGCTCCAGTCGTTGGCGCTGATGATAGGCACGACCTACGGGGGATGGGTCAGCAGTGAGGCACAGGGGACAACCGGGCTACTTGTGGTGTGCGACATCATATACTGAAGGAGTGTATCACATGTGCTCTCTCAGCACGCAGGTGCGTGGCCGGCTTTGAGCGCCCCCCACACACCAGGCACCAAGCCCCCCACACACCCGGCTCCAAGCACAAAGTTGGGCACAACAGGCTCTTCCAGCACTACCACCGCACAGCGGCGCGCTCCTGCTACAACCTGCACCGTGCTCAGAACCCTCATGCCCGATTTTGTGTCCTTACTGTGCTAGCAAGTGCTCTACGTCCTGCCACAGACTGGCCCACCTCTGCATCATTGATACGATCCGGCGCGAGGTAGAAGGCCTTGTCCTTCCCCTCAATGAAGTGGTTGTGCACATACTCAGCTGAGGACCAGATGTTCTTCTCATAGACATCCACCTGTAGCACGGCATGCAAGTGCACCACAGCAGCAGCGGCAACGCAGCACCCTCGATGTTAGTGTGGAGTTGCTCACTCAAGTTCGGTGTTGAGTTTGGTTGTACGTTGAAACAAGCTGCTGTGAGCAGGCACACACAAGCTTCTTGGTTTTGGACGTTTGTTGTGTGGGCGGGGTGGGGGTCGAGGAGCCATAATGCTGGCTCCCAACACCCCACCAGTCAGGAAGCCACATTTCCCTGAGAGAGCCCTTGAGCTTAGAGCTAGAAAGGCACACTGTCCACAAAACGGTGACCGGCGGCTGCACCTTGCGGATGGTCTCTGTGATCTGGGTGTTGAATTTGAAGAACTCCTTGCCCTTCTTGCTGATGCCCTTGATCTGCAGCGGGAGATGTGAGGGGCAGGGCCGACTTTGCGATCACTGCATGCATGCATAAGATTGCATGCGAACGCTGGCATCTGGTGCAAATGCGCGCATGGTGGGCTAACCAGTTGCTTTGACTGAGCAATGCGCAGCCCTGCCTGCCGCTGGCACAGTGACCAAGCCAGATCTGCAGGCTGCATTGATGTAGACCTGCAAGCTGCATTGATGTTGTTCTAGGCGCGTACCACGTTGCCAGCTGCCACGAAGATCCTGTCGCGCTGCTGCCTGCCTTTCCCAAGTGTGAGCGATGTGACCTGTGACAGCAAGGCCACCATGGCACAAATGTGCAGTGCAGTTGCACCGCACCCACAGAGCGGCACATCACAGCGTGCTCATGCGCCATCATACATTGTCTATGCGTGGGTGGGTTTCACGACATGCTTTGCATGGCGTGTGTCACATGTGCTCGCATGCGGCCATGCAAGGGTCAACCAAAGGGTCAAAGCCCAGGGATGGCCCCAGCACGGCCCTCGCCGCACCTTGGCTGTGGATGCAGGCAACGTCTTGAACGCTGTTGCGATCTCACTTTTCTTGACCGAAAGGCACTGCACCACCCCAGTCAAGTCGCCCAGCGCGACCTTCTGCGTCTTCTTCTCCTCCCCCAGAGGCAGGACCTGGCACCATCCAAACGGCATTCGGAGCAAGGTCAAGTGCGCACTCATAAAAACCCAGCCCAATGGCATCTTCTTACCGCCATGGTCCCTTTGGCACATGTCGCTGTCTGGACGATGTCATGGCGGAATAGTTCGAGCTCCATTTTTCACTGGCCCTTGGCCTCGCTACCCCATCTGATTCGGTTTAATCACTACGTTGTGGACGATCCGCACTTGCAGCATTTGCCCCGTTTCAGCTGTGGCCAGCAGTGTGAGAAACTTGTGCAGCTGTCACGCGTCGAAAGCAAACCGGATCTGTGCAACAGATGAGCTGCGGCTGTGTTGCCACTTGCAGGCACGCTAGAATCTCAGATTGTAACACTGCACTGCTGCTGTGCACGTGCGTGCAGCGCCTGCTGCGTGCTGGCCACCAGTGCCACCAGCGCCACACTGGTGGTCAGCACCCTCGGCCCTAGACTCACGCCCTGAAAGCCCCCCTGCTCCCTCAGCAATGCAAGCTCTGACTCTCTCCAGCCTCCCTCTGGCCCAATGGCAATCAAGACACGCTCTGCGTGTAGCTGGCGGCTTTCCTCATGGAGCTCTACTGGGGCATGGCCTGGCTGCGCGCTCCCCGCTTGTAGGATTGCCTGCAGAATTGATGTCTGCTCATACGGATGTGCCAGCAGCCGTGCCATGTACTGGTATGGCAGGTGCAGGTCCCCACGTGCCCGTGTGGCTCCCTGCTCAGGCCACCCACCCAGCAAGTATGACACCCCCCATGGCAGTTCTGGTGGCCAACTGTCGTTGGGCAGTTTTACCTGCGCACATGAACGCGCTGTGCTGCGGGATGCTGCGGGTGGAGGGTTGAGGGGAGGTGGCAGCTGCCAGCCAGCTGTCCCTAACTGTGCGATGTGCCTCACAGCCCCACGCAGCGTCCGAGAGACAGCCACGCTGGGTATGTGTGTGCACCCCGCTTGTTCAGCGCCCTTCAGCAGCCCTGCGTAAATCTGTGTGTGCATCATAAAAGAAAAACCAACGGGATGTCACAAGCAGTAATTGTGCGGGCAAGCTTGTGAGCAAGAACACAGTGATTGTACAACCGAAATGACGAAAAGCAGGCACGGCATCACGCTGGTCGAGATGAGTACCAAAGTAGAAGACGGAAGCAGGTCAGTC
Source organism: Chlamydomonas applanata (assembly GCA_001662365.1). NCBI lineage: Eukaryota > Viridiplantae > Chlorophyta > Chlorophyceae > Chlamydomonadales > Chlamydomonadaceae > Chlamydomonas > Chlamydomonas applanata. The sequence continues at coordinate 200,393 of BDCZ01000033.1, forward strand.
TTGTGGCTGGGAGGGGCAACATGTGCACTGGTACATCATGCTCATGCTTGGCTTGCACATCGTGGCGGTCACTTAGCCGCACGGTGGACCGCTCACCTCCTGTGGGTCTAGAGGCGTGCGTGCATCAAAGAAAGCTGACTCCACACGCTCAGCACCCGATAGGATGATCCGCCCCACTCCCAGCTCAGACAGTGCTGGCCACAGCCTGTAAGATGCCTCGAGCGAAGCATGATCATGTCATTTTTCACTCATGTCATTTTTCAAACAAAAAAAAACTTGACGGGATAGGTGTGATATGCGGGGGCTGATCTGATTGTGGGGCCAGATGGTCCTTCCCCTGTCTGCACCAGGGCTGTGGTTTGAAGACGATGCTGTAGCTCACCTTTTCAGGGCTTTTGGGCGTGGGATGGCCAGGAGGAGGTCGGTCGGTGGGTATGGTAGTGCATCATACACCCTGCAAACACCCGGTTACAAGCATAGAGCAGCATGACAAGGCAGAAGGCACCACCTGGATTGTCAATGCATGCAACAACAGGCATGATCATCACGTGGAGTGTGGCCACGCATACCGTGCCATACATCAATACATGTCTTCTGGGACCATCAGCATGTGTGCGGACGATACCCTGAGAATGATGATGACTGATATCTTTTATCCAGAAGCCCAGCCCAGAGCCCACTCCAAGTCTCACCTGTCCACCGTGAATTGCATTCCGTCCGATGATACATGTGTAAGGATGGCATCCGCACGGTTTCCGCCTACTATGCCAACCTGCGCCCATTCGCCGTTTACAAGATCAGGGCCATGGCACACAGCGGTCACAGAATGCATGTGCATGGTACCCATGCGGCTGCCATGGCAGTGGGCTGTACTCGGTGCACAATCGTGGTATGGAAACGACGTGCTATTGGCAGAACACATTCATATGCGTGCGGCGAGCGGCGCCAAGACGTATTGCCAGCCGTACCTTCAGGGCCAGTCCAACCTCCAGCTGCAGTACCTCACGGATATGCTGCGCGCGTGGGTCGGCATGAGCCAAGAAGAGGGGCTGGCCCTTGGTGATCACGCATGGCTGAGTTGTGGAGGGGTGCGGTGCAGCGGCTGCGCCAACCTCACGTGCCTCAAATAAGATCCTGTTGCGCGCCTCAATGACCTGTGGGCGGTTAAATTTCATGGCGCATGGCCTCAGCCATCAGCAAGTGATGCCCCCGCGCATTCGAATCTTGAACGTACTGGTACACGTACCATGCAACGGCGCCTGCCGCGAACCGTGCCATGTGCACGTGCTGCCTGCACTCCGCCGGCCGCTAGCATGTGCTACTGCTGAGTGGTACGTGGGCTACAGCTGTGTGCGCACAGGGGCACGGCTCGCAGGCTCCATCGACAGGTCATTGTTCTAGGGAGGGGGCAGCAGTACAAGTATCTTCAGCTGGTGATCATCCCTGGTGGACATCCCGGCACCCCAGCCTTGCCTGCGTCATGGCTTCGGAGAGTTCAGGTGCGTGCCACAGCAAAATGACGGATTTGGATGCGTCTTTTCTTTTAGCTGCCTTGAATTGTTCCTGATACATACCCATACAAACACTGCACTTGGTGCATGTCGTATACAGATGACGAAGGAGGTGGGGGCCGTGCAGGGGGGCTGTTTGCGGCCCTGGAGGGACTTGATGAAGACGATGGGTGGCAGGTTTCAAGCACCAAGAAGAAAGCCACAAAGGCAGCCAAGCCCAGCACAGAGCCTGCTGCAGCTGTATCAAAAAAGGTACCTGGCGCTGCGTTAATTGACGTGCCGGCGTCCACGGTCCGGCATCAGACTGTTCCAGTAGCGCGGCCACAAGCTGCACCTCCGCCTTCCACCGTAACACACGACGATGATGGCCGGCCTTTGAGCGACGACTACTACCGGTGAGCATTTCTTGGGTGTGGTGCACCCACATGAGCGGTTGGTCCATGTGCATGGACGGATACACCCAATACCATGCCATGCATGTTGATCACAGATGGTCCAATGCTGTGCGGTGCAAAGCAGGCTGATACCAGCCTTGTGCGGCTCAATGCATGTCACATGCGCAGGGCGTTCCAGCGCTGCTATGTGGCAGCGAACCAAGATGTAGTGCTGCGATTCCACAAAACAGACATTGTGCGGATTCGAGCCAACGGGGACGTGCTGCTGAACTGCGGGGGCTACTACACAGCCACAACCATGTGGTCAATGAATGATGCTCTGAAGTTCATCAACATGACGGTGAGCAGCAGGCGCGGCAGTGCGCAGTGCAGTGGGTGTAGTCCAGGCCAAGGCTCTCTCATAGCTCAGGCCTTTGTCTCAGCTAGGCTGAAAATCGCGGGGAGAGGGAGTCTATGCTGCAGAGCTGCGTGTCATGCACGTTGAGTTGCATGCTTGGATTTCTGTCTTGCATCAGTACTGCTGCCCACATGGCCGACTATGCTTGGCCTGACTGAAACATCAGCTGTTGCCACGGCGCTGTCCCCAGGTCAAGGCCTCCAATGTACGCAATGGCAACACATGGGTTGTACAGACTGAGCTAGGATCCACTCCATACGTTGACAATCAGGTGGTGGTGGCAGGCTGGGCACCAGAGCACAAGCAACGGGGGCAGTTGGTGCTAGCAGGCATGGAACAGCTGCTTGGAAAGAAAGCTCCAGGTCCAAATGCACCTGCAGGCACTGGCCAGCAGCGCCCAACCACCTCAAGCCATCACACAGCTGCACCGTCCTACCCAACACCACAAGCTGCTCAGCAGCAGCAGCAGCAGCAGTACCAGCCACAGCTTGTGCATTCAAGGCACCCAGGGGTTCCTAGCATCTTGGTGCCAGCAGCACAGCCGCAAGGCCACCAGCTGCCCAGCCCTAGCCACATACCCGGAGCTGTGTTCGCAGAGTCAAGCAGCCAAGGGACAGTACCATGGGTGCCCAGAGCCACAGGACTCAGCTACGCGGAGAAGCTGCGGGCCAAGCAGCAGGCGCAGGGTCAGCAGGGTGCACTTGCGCACACATTAGAGCAGCACCACACAGGAGTCAAACGCCCAACCAGCACAACCAGCACGCCACTGGCAAGTGGTGCCATGTACGCTACAGCTGGCACGCCTTCTGCTCCGATGCCTGCAGCCGTGCAGTTTGCTGCAAGGTCAGCTAACCTCACTGCGGACGCATTTTCACAATTTCTATTAGCTGAGGGCTCTGGGGCAGTGCACCATGAGGAGGATGACCTTCTGTGCACTGTGTGCCTTGAGGCAGGGCGAGAGGCTGTGCTGATTCCTTGCTCGCACTGTGTGCTGTGTGCCAAGTGCGCAGACTTACTGGTTGAGCGGCATGGCACCTGTCCTCTGTGCAGGCAGGAGGTGGACACGGTACTGCACATTGAAGGGTAGTGGCTATTTGAATCTCGTATTTTGCCCCTGATCCCTGTAACTCTCTCTCTCTCTCTCTCTCTCTCTCTCTCTGATACAATGTGCAAGCGTGCGTCCACTTGCACGCTTTTCACAGCCAGCTGCAGCCCTGTCCATCTGTCAACCAGCCAGTATGCTGGTCAATGCTCCTGTTGTGCGTTGACTATGAAGCTAGAAGCACAAGGACATGTCACAGGTTTCCAAGCACACGCTCCAACATGGCATGGGCTTGCAATTAATGGCAGTAAGAGGGTATGCAGCAGACATTTAGCACGCGCCAGGCTCGATTAGCGGCGAGCCGACGCTTCCACACCCCCAAACCCCCCATTAGGGTATAACGGGTATGACAGCGCTGCGTTGAATTTGTAACTCGCAATTGCGCTGGCACTGGCAACGGACACTGATCCACATGTCCAGCAGGGAAAATGCAGCACACGCCAGCCTAACGAATACAGCTGTGGAAATGAACCAGCATAGACCGAAATAGACTCAGATTAACTGAAAAAAATATGTATGCTGATTGAGCTGGCAGTGCCGTGAAAACCCGGTATGGACTAGCTCAATGCTTCATTGGAGAGGGCCGAAGAGTGCTTAGCATGGTGAAGAAGCTGCACGTCGCAGCAAGGTCTGGTCGCGCGAATGACATTGCATGATCTAGCATTGTGTCGTCTTTCTGGTCTCTTCCTTGCGGTCTGCGGCGAGTTTTCTGCTATGATTCTGCTGCACACACGCATGCCGCATACGTGATTGGCATGCTTGACATGCATTGTTTCAGCCTTGCATGCAAAAATGCTGGCATGCGCAGATTCCACCCCGCCTGCGACGATTGTGCAGTTCCCATTCAAGGTGAGACCAACATGGTGTGCACATCCCAACAGCAGTGTGTGCCTGCATGTGTGATGTGCACGGATGCATGACGTGCAAGTCGTGCGTGCTGATGTTACCACCCGCCTGGCGCACTACGTGCAGGGCTGGTGGACAGTGCACTTGCACCCAATGCATCCCAAGCTGACACCTGGACGGCTGTGGGCGAGCCCCTGGTGGCCTCATGCATCCACAGACGGTGCGCGACACATGGCAAATGCGGCTTTGCCAAAACAGTATGATTGTTTGCTTGGCGCAGCTTGCATGACATCCACATCACGTCAAGACCGGCTCAGCAATGCAACTGAAGACTGGCCTTGGGCTGGAATGTAACTTGCAGGCGATCTGGGACGCTGATCGCCTATGGCGGCTGGGGCTCTGGCAAATCATACAGCATGGGTGTGCTGGATGTGGGTCAACTGTCGCCATCTGCAACGGATGCTGGCATCCTGACACGGTGCGCAATGGGGGCCGAATTTCCGACTGGCATCCTGTGCATGGCATGTGCACCACCACAATCTCGTTGTTGGTTTGTTTGTTGATGCGGGTGGCTTTGGAAAGCTGCACTGCCAATCAATCAGAGTACACACAGCCCAGCCTCGCTCGTGCTGTGCTCCATCGACTCCTTTGCTGGAGCATCATGCACGCTCACCCTTTCTGTTCTTGTTGTTGTTCTTGTGTTGCAGGTCAGTGGATGCTGTGTTCCAGGCTTTCGGTCACACAGATGTGAGCATCAGTGCAGTGGAAGTTGTGGGCGAGGATGTGGTGGACCTGCTTCGTACTGCTTCTCGCACCGCCACCTCAGGGGGCAGCCCCGGTGGCCCCGGATCTCCAGGATCTAGCTCAAACACTGCAGCATCAACTCCTCCAACCACAGTGGTCGTAACTGCGGTGTATCAGGCGATGGCCGTGCTGCGGGTGCGTGTGTCCTGAGCTCGGGGCCTGCCCCTTCCAATAACACCCAGTTCTTGTTAGGATCGTGTGCATTTGACATACATGGAGGTGGATTGCTGGCTAGAGATCAACCTGATGTGCTGGAAGCCACGTCGTGTGTCTCAGAATTTCTTCACGCTCGAATGGATTTTGTCACGTGATCAATCTAACACACTGTCTGCTTTTGACAAGTGCACGCAGCGTGCGGTGATGCGGCGGCTGGTTGCACCAGGCGCAGAAGGGCGGCAAGGCAGCAGTGTGAGCCACTTGGTGATCCAGATCAGCTGGGACGGGCGGCAGGCAGCATCCCCCACAAACTCCTCATCCCCATCGCCCCTGAGAAGCTCTCGGAGGGACACTTCAGACAGTGGTGCAAGCACCACATCACCCCGACTGGTGCCTAAGCCAGCTGCCCCTCATCGATGCACCCTCACACTGGTCGATCTGTCAGCACCTGCTGTGCTGCTGCTGCCGCCGCAGCTGGCCCAGCCTGCACGCAAGGGCATGCTGTCACTGGGCAAGGCGCTGTCAGCTGCGGCAGCTGGGGGCGGCGAGGGTGCCATGGCCCTGCGTGAGTCACGCCTCACGCGCTTACTGGCTGGTTCTGTGGATGAGATGGTGCTGCTGGCGTGTGTCTCTGGCACAAGCTCCATTGCGCCCCAGGCACGCGCAGTGTTGACAGGCGGCCCTGCTGCCGCCGCAGCAACAGCTGCTCAGGCAGCCAGTGATGAGGCCACCCTGTCCCTTCTGAAGCAGCTGGCAGCAGGCCGGCCACGGCCCCGGAGCATGCGCTCCCTCTCTCACTCATATGCCTTTGTCGCCAGTGGTCAGCAGGGCGTGTCATCCTCTGCACGCATCAGCTCCCTGCCCACATCACCAGGTATCACACCGGGCATGTGGTGCCCCACGGCCCTGCCGCTTGCAGCCACCATCACATCCCATGGCATCACGTCATTGAGGAGTTCCATGGCAGCTCCTGGTGACGCACTCACCCCCCGGTCCTCCACCAACTCGCCTGCGGGTGGCACAGACTGCAGCACAGTCTCTCCTTCGTGCACTTCACCACCAGCGCTATACACACCAGATGTGGTGTCAGCAGGGGGCAGCCCGTTGCTGCCCCTCACGAGCGGAGCAGGGGCAGCGTCGAGGGCCGCCCTGCTGCAGAGCACATCCTTCAACGCAGCTGGCGCTGCGTCTCGTGGCAGTGCGTCCCAGCCGAGCACCTCGTACCACTCGTCCTCCTATAATGGCTCCATATCAGCGTTCCGTGCCCCCACCAGCTTCCTCTCACCTTCCTTCTCCCTGTCCCGCATCCCCAGGCCACGGCCCGTGCCCCTCTCACCACCAGATGGAGCGCCACTAGGAGCTGGGGACAGCACGGGCAGTGCCTTGCACAGCAGCAGCACGTATGGCGTCATGCATGCGACTCGTGGCCGCGTCAGCCCACAAGCTTATCCCATCTCCCCCTCTTCAATGACCTCTGCCACCCCCACCCCTGCCTCCACTTGCCCACCGTCCCCTTCTCCTGTCTTCACCAGCCCAACGCATATCACTGGGAGGCCACCACAGGCCAGCTACCCAAACAGCCCCACAACAAGCCGCCTGCCCAGCACAGACAATGCACCGGGTGTGCAGATGCAGTGGACTGTGGCACCACCACGCATGGACCATCTCACGCCCGTGCCCTCTGTCACGGCATCTTTCAGCTCAGAAGCTGAGGCAGGGTTGCATGTTGAAAAGGCCACAGGGGCGGTGTCCCTGGAAGAGGATGCCAGGGCAAGGGCCCTGCCCCAAACCACCACCGGCAACCACACAGAGATGCGGAGGAGCTACGCACAGGCTGCACGCGGTGCGGCGGCCAGTGCACAGGTTGCAGCACAGAGTGGGCTCTCCCATGCGCCAGCTGCATCTCCAGGAGCAGCAGTAGGTGTGACATCAAGAGCTGTCCCTGCTGCTGGGCCAGTGGGCCTCTCAGCGGCAGTGGCTGGACAGTTGTCGCCAGCCCCCTCCCTCGTGCCTCGCATCCAACTGGGTGCATTGAATGGGCCGGGCCTGCCCAGCACGCCAGACAAGTATGCCCAGGCTGCAGCCCTGCTATGGCCCGGCGCGAAGCCGGATGTGGCCCGTGCAGGCGCTGCTGCTGCTTCCAACAGTGGGGCCGTGAGCAGCGGCGATGCACGCGGTGGCAGTGGCGGCGGTGCAGCCGCCAGCATAGGCACTGACAGGTCCACTGATATGGCTGGTGTCCGCCGTATCAGCACGAGGGAGCTGCCCGGCTATCTTACGCACATGCGCCGCTCACGCTCCGCCCTCCCGTCTGTGGCCAAGCCGCGCTATGGGCCAGGGGCGCCTGGGCCTGGCGGGGCCAGCAGCAGCACCGGCACGCAACAGCCTGGCCGTAGCGCCGGCGCTGGGACGTCGCGCAGGTCTTCAAGGGACATGGAGGAGGAAGAGGAGAGAGGAGTCCTCAAGGGCCCTGCACGCATGGCACTGGAGGCTCAGTACACTGAGCTCTTCAGGGACTTCCAGGTGAGGGTTCAGAGTGTGGGGCTTGGGGTCTTTAGCCGTTCAGGTTCAGGGTTCAGGGTCCAGAGGTGAGGGCTTGATGCAGGTGGATGCGCCGGACCTTGCAATCCGGGATCAGGACCTTGCAATTTGGGGGCCAATCTGGGGGGCAGCCTGGGAAGTGCTGCACCCTCGCATCCAGCCAGCCAGCCAGCCAGATAGCTGCCAGCTGGGCAGCTAGACAGTCCACCCAGCGCATTAGCTGCCTGCTTGCAGGTGTGTGTATATTGGGCGGTCCTGGGATGTCCCAGATGCTGCTGCTTCCCAGGCATTATGTGTGCTGGAGCTGCAGCCCCATCTAGCACGCACACGTTCGCTTTGCCAAACGACACCACACTGCATCCACGTGCCTGCAGTCCTTCATCAGCAAACCCGCTGGCTCGCGGGCGGGCAGCGCGGAACGGAGCACCCGAGCAGCAGCTGAAACCGCCAGCAGCCGGGCCAGCACAGGTGCCAGCCGGCTGCAGCGGCAGGCAAAAGATCAAGAGCACAGCCAGGCATCTACCCCCCATGGGATGCCCTCGGCCTCAGGAGCTCTGTCTGCTCGCAAGCCGCCTCTGGCGCGGCCACCGCCGTCTGTCGCGCCAGCAGACAGCCAAGAGCGCATGGACAATGCAGCAGTGGCTCATGCAACAGGGCAGCAGCCGTCCCCACGCAGCCCCCAGTCTGCCATGGGGTCCCGCTCCATCTCCGCTCCCCCCAAGGCGTTGCTCACCAGGGACAGCCCAAGTGATTCAGATGCAGCTTCACCTGTGCATCCGGAGCACGCAATGGGCCTTGCCAGGTCAGCAACCACCAGAGACGGCAGCAGCCGCCTGCCAAGGCCTCCTGGACTGACAGGCTCATCTGCCGCGGGCCCCCTGCGGCAGCCAGGCACTGTGCAGGAACTAAAACCAACAAACAAAGGCGGGCACGCTGGGACCGGCTGGGCAGATGCTGTGGTGCAGTCTGAGGTGGCGGCTGTGCCAGTGCTGGGGCGACTGCCAAGCCTGATCAGGCAAGGCTTTTTGGATGAGATCAGTGAGAAGGGCCAGGGGCTGGCGGAGGAAGAGGACCCTATGGATGATGACCCCTTCATGGCTGTGCCTAGCCTGCCACGGAACAGTGCTGGGGCATTGCTGGGCCCTGCAATGGGGCTGCACACCTTGGAGGTACTGATCAACACGCCCAGGCGCAGCCAGGGAGTGGCTACTGCAGCTGGGGCGCAGCAGGTGGCTGGAGCTGGGGCTGCTGCTCGGCAGGCGCAGACACCACAGCCGCAGGCGCAACAGCCACAGGCGCAGCCTCGGCACTCACGTGTGATCGTGTCACGGTTTAATGCCGTGCACAAGGCTACGGGAGCCAATGGCACAGCAGCTCCTGCTGACCATACGTTGCCAGCTGGGCGGATACCATCCCTGCCATCTTTTGTTACAGGCACTGGTGCTACAGGGTCGTTGTCTGCACGTGCTGCGCCTTCCACACGTGGCTCTAAGATACCTGATCCTTCCGTAGGCTTCCTCTCAGCACGCAAGGCACCTGTCGGCCCTGCTGCGCCCAAGCAGCCACGCACCCCGCTGCAGGCCATGAACGCAGGTGCTGCAGGCAGCACCCTGTACAAACCGGGCACCCTGGCTTCTTCAGCAACCTCCGTGGCTGGTGCTGCAGGAGCAGGAGCAGGAGCAAAGGGGCAGGCCATGTCACCAGCTGCGGCCCGGCGTGCTGCCGTGACAGCGGCTGCGGCTGCAGCGTCACGCGTGGCGGCCGCCGCGGCCCGCACACGCGTGTCACCCGCCCCGGGCACTATGCCACGAGAACGGCTGCCGCCTGCGGTTGCATCTGTAGCTGCGGCACCCAGAGGAGCTGTAGCACATGGTACTTCGACGCTGCCTGGCTCAGCACGTAGCGCCCGCACTGCAACGGCCACCGCGACCCTCCACGAAGCCCAGCGCGTGCATCATGCAGCTGCAGCTGCATCCCACACGCAGCAGGTGCAGACCCGGCAGCTGCAGCGCGCTGCGCGGCCGCGTGCAGCACGGCCAAGTGGCAACAGTGGCAGCAGCAGCAGCGGCGTGGCTCCCCCCCAGCTCTCCCCCTCACCTCCCACCACGCCCTCCCTCTCCCACAGATCCTCTGCATCTGCACTGTCTGAGCTGCCAGGCACCTCCCTGCTGCTGGGTCCTGGAGCAACCCAGAGCTTGCTCAGTGGTGGTAGCGATGCGTCACCATCACTGGCCGCAGCCCTGCCTCCAGATGTCCGCCTCCTGCCTCTGCCCACGTTCAAGCGCAAGCCGGCTACAGACATGGACTCCCTAGACCTTCACTCCTCAAGTGACAACGGCATGGCAGGCACCCACGGGGCTATGCCGCAAGTGGCAGCAGTTGCTGGGTTGCCTCAGCTGAATCTCATGCCGTCCCCCTTCCCTGCCATGGGCACCAGCCGTGGTGCCGACAGCAGAGACGGCCAGGATTTTGTGCCCCCATCAGGCCCAGGGGCCGAGGAGGACGGCAGGTTTGGCACCCCCCTGCCTCCCATGCCGCCTCCCAGCGCTCGTGTTCTCACGGAGGCTACTGGGCCCAAGCACGCGCCAGCTGCCGCCACCAGCGCTGCTGCGGCCGGGGCCGGGGCCTCCTGCCTGCTGCTGCCCATCGGCGCTACGCCCAGCGCAGGCTCTGTAATGAAAACTCCCGTGCGAGGGGGTGGCCCTGCCAGTGGTGCCAGGGCCAGCGAATCCTCGGGGCTGCCTACCAGCATGCTGGCATCCCCTTCACGTGAAGACTTGTCCCTGTTGGAGATGTCCCTCCAGAAGGCGCAGCAAGGGGCTGGAGTACCGTCCGCCAGCTCCTCCCCCATGCGTGGCAGCATGCTCCCCTCCCCCCTCCAGGCCCGTGTGGGTGCAACAACAGGGCCCTCCCAACTACCCAAGGCCTCGTCCCTCAGGCTATCCAGCACAGCTGGTGGCCTGCCTACAGCCCTTCAGTCTAGTAGCACCGCCCCAGCACTCCGGCCTGCAGTCACGAGCAGCCATACCAGCGCTGCGTCAGCCCATGTCATGGGCATGGACCACGGCGCTCATGCGCCCGGTGCAGGCACGCACGCGCAAACCGCCACCAAGCCCACTGCGATTCGTGCAGCCTCACGCCCGCACAGCCCATCTGAAAGCCCGTCTCGCACCCCTTCAATGCCACAGCCCTCGCCCCCGCTGCCACCCACTGCAGCTCTATTAGATGAAGACGCAGATGTCCAGCTGTGGGGCTCTGACACAGGCATGACCTCTCCTACACGACGTGGATCCCACTCCCCAAACCTTGCATCGCCCACGGCTGGCCATGCTGCAACACTAGCAGCACCGGCGGCCATCCAGCAGGGCATGCTGCTCACGCAAGCACAGGCAGCTGGTGTGACCTCAATTGCCAGCGTGCGCACCACACAGCCCTCCACTGGGGGGGTGTCCACAAGTGGAGGTCCCCCCATGTTTGAGCCAGGCCAAGGTGGTGACATGGGCTCACCAGTTTCTCCACATGGCTGCATGGCCGCATGGACCCACCGGGGGGTGAGCACGGGATCCCAACGGTCCACAAAATCCTCGGTTGGTGGTGGCGCTTCAGCCGGCTCTGCTGCCGCCGCCACTGCTGCCACCCCTGCTGGAGCTGCAGTGGCAGGTGCTGCCACTGCTGCCACTGCTGCACCCGCACATGTGCCCAGCACTGGTGGTGCAGCCACAACCCCCACGGATGTACACAGCCATGCGCATGCGCATGGCGTGGTGAAGGAGATCAGCAGCTTCTTTGAAAAGATAGGCAGGACGCTGTCCAAGCGGAGCCACATGTGATGGGGCACTGAAATGTCAAGTCCTAGGTACGCCTGCAGGGCACTAGCTTGCAGGGTGAGATGTAGCAACGTACAATCAAATGCCATGCCATGCCATCAATGCAAATCCGGGCACCTCCGTGCGCATGGTGGCCTGTTTGAAGGAGGCTTGTCTGTGTGGGCAAGGGGTTGGCAGTAGGTCAGAGTTTACTAGCAAGATCACAGCGGCTGTCCTGATGGTAGCAGTTGTGTAGGTGGACTTACAGACGTGGGTCTTTTGGTGTGGCCGCCGTAGTTTGGAAGTAGCCTGAGGTTCAAAGGAGAGAGATGCCGGTGCTGATGCAACCGGAGCAGGATGTTGGATTCAATGGTAAAGAACAGATCTGGCAGGACAGCCCGTGTCAGCATCCTCACTGGTAGATAGGACACAGTATGCGCAAACCGCTGTTTCGCCACCACGCCACAAGAAACAGGCCTGGCTGTAAGCCTTTGTTTCCCTGCTTGGTCCTGGCACAACATCATTCCTCCTCATGCAATCCCCGCTGCGTGGTGTACAGCCTGTCAGCGCCAGTATTCTACAGATCTACACATTCAGCACAGGCTGGCATGGTGGCAAGGCATCTGAAAACGTCTGGCTTCTCTGCCAGCTACCCAGATTAGACCAGGTTGCACAGGTCCGTTCGCGAGCCTCCCTTTGCCCCTCAGCAAGCCCTGCACTGTCCCTGCTGTTAACCTGCTGGTCTGGTCCCCACTCAGACTGTGCTGCAAGTTATGTGGGGACCTCTCAAACCACCCTGTGCGGTCATGGGCGATGCTTAGGCTACTGCATTTGTTTGGGCACACAACATAGAAGCATGCTGAGCAGCCCGTGACTGGGCTGAAGGCTTCTTTAACTGAACATGAACAGCTGCAAGGGGGATGGTCATGGCGTATTCTATGGCACCAGGCAGCACAGCTTTGTATCCGCACGCAAAAATGCGCTAATACAGAATATGAGTGTACTTTGGATGTCATCGTACACGAGCCGACCACCACAAATGAACAGGTCACACAAAGTCGTTGGTCGGTCACACCTGAGCATTCGGCCTCACACACTGGTTCTCACCCACCGTCCTGGCTGATGTCACACGTCCATTCCTATGATACAGGTGAGAGGCCGAAAGTAAGGGTGGCTTCTTCCTGTCGTGTCAAAAGCCATCCCACATGCAACACACGTCCACAGCACCCAATCGTGATGCATCCAGCAGTGCCGCATGGGAAGCCCGAATATCAGGCGAGCTGTGCTGACTGCAGCCATGCACACATCGCTGCGCATACTGTGCTGCATCAACTGGCACGCCTGGCACACACACCACACCATACACACAGGCAGGCACACACACGTGTCCACAATGCCTGATGTGCAGCTAGTGGCGCTCACAAGCACACACAGCCCCCTGTCCGCAATGCGCGCACCGTTGTACGCGGAAAGCAATCCCCAGAGGATTCACCCAGCCCCCAGTTCCCCCGCACCCGGTCCGTTTCATACTCACACACATACACCTCACAACGCCTCACGTGCTATGTAGCTGCCATCTGGGTTTCAATGGATGAACCCTGGAACTCTGGATAGGATCCCCGGTCAGCCCCTGTGCTGGTTGATCAGCCAGGCCTGTCTTATGGGGCTCCTGAGCAGACATTGGCAGGTCTGTGCACTGTGCGTGCCCGACTGTGTGGTAGATAGTGTGGGTTGCCTCCCGGACAACCGTTTACCTGCACACAAAACGCAGCGCAAGCTTTGTGTCAGGATCACATGCAGCAACACAGGAAAGGCTAGCAGCTGGTACTAGAATGGCAACCTCTTCACGTGCGCTCGGCAACAAGTCCAGGCCCCACCAACGCACGGTCACACCAATCCACGCGCTGGTCACACTCCAATGGATTGGTCACTCGTGGGGGTCACACTTACGCGGCCTTGGGCGTGCCGTGGCCGTGCTTCTTGGGGGTAGCCTTGGTGTACAGGTAGGTGCCAAAGATGGCAACGGCCGTGCCGATCATGGCCTGCTGCGTCATGACCTGAGGTGGCAAGTGAGCGTGTGCAGGAGCAGGGCAAGCTGGATGTCAGCAATGCGGAGCCCAGTCGTGAGTGCTGCGAACAGGAGCGCTGCCCTTCCCGCACTGCAGCATGCCCAGCACTGCCCACTGTGCCACACCCGGTAATTGGACGTGCTGTACAACACAGAGTGGGCGCAGAGCAACACCAGGGTGTGGTGGGCAACAGCACGGTGGTTGTGGTTGTGGTGGCCAGGAAGAAGCAGAGAGGTGGTCGGCCCACCACTGCAGCACACCTCCACAGCACCACCTGAACATCACCGTCCCGTAGGCAATTTAAGCATGGGTCGACCCGTACGGCCCCAGCACACTTCTTCCCACCTGGTTGAAGAAGATGACCGATGAGAAGATAATGGCAATGCGCTTCACCACGTTGCACACGCCGTGGGATACGGGGCTCACACGCTGCAGCGTGTTGAACGCAAACTGCGGAGGGAAAGGACAGCCACAGGCAGCGCATGAAACTGTGTCCATGGTCGTTGGGTATTTGTTCAGTGACATATGAACAGCAGAGCACGCAATGAAACAGTCTGGGGTGAGGCCCACCCTGGCCTGCTACCCCTGGAGCGTTCCACTCGTGCTTCTGCTTCAGTATGCAAGCTTCTTCTGCTTCTGAAGGCCGAAGGCCGAGCCTTCACTTTGGCAAATCCTGCTGTGCTGTGCTTCCCTCTGTTCACATGCCGCTGTTCAGTGCATGAGAAACATCCAATACAAGATGTCAGACGTGTGTCTCACCTGGTTGTACAGATGGTACAGCAGACCGACCATGAACAGGTCAGTCCAGAAGCGCTGCGCGCCAACCTTAGCAATGGCTGTCTGGGCACCCGCCACCAGCGAGCCACCCTCAGCAATCAGGGCCAGGGGCGTGCAGATGATCACGGAAATGAGGGTGGTGTATGCATACACCGCGGTCGAGTCCAGGGACTTGGTCATGGCCCTGTGACCAGGATATGAACGGACCCACGGATGTGACATACGATCAGTGTAGTGCAGCGGGATGTTGTGAGCCGTACAAGCAACGGGGTTGGGAGGGGAGTGTTGGGTCCAAGCCTGGTGACTTGTGTACCTGATACAAGCGTACACGCGTACACACAGCGTGAGCCATCGCATGATGTCTCAGAAACGCATGAGGACCACATCTCACAGAACACATCTCACTCTCTGATACTCACATCTTGGACCACACAGCGCGGAAGCCAAAGGTCAGGTTGGATGCCATGGCAGTCAGGAAGCCCGTCCAGTTGAACGACAGCTCACCCGCAGACGCCATGGCCACACCAAGCTGCATGGGTGGAGGGGACAGGGGGAATTCACAGCAATAAGCATGAGCCGCTGGCATGGGGACGGCATGCGCATGGGCCGCGGTCACGCATGCACGGGTGCACCCATAACCCCACCAGAGCCTCATGCTCCACCCTGTGCTGTCAAATGGAGGGCACTGCTGTGCTCCATGCTTGGCAGGCAAACAACACGCCATGTGATGGACAGCGCAATGAAATGGCTCATGTGATGAAAGCAGCTCCCTTAACCACCGCCTTGCAACCCTAGATCACTGCTTCCGGATGTGGTATGCTGCCCATGCAGCTGGCTGAGCACCAAAACATGACAAGCTGCAGCTGTGTGCCGCTGCCCTGCAACCCATCGGCATGCAGCTCCCCCCATGCACCTACTGCCGTATGATTATGCAATCCTGTCATGCCATTCCCTCATGCAAAACAGCAGTGCGCGCCAGCGCATGCTGCTCCAGCCCATGCTGCACCAGCTTCATGCTGCGCTTCCTTGATGACCCTGAACTGCATCGCATGCTAGCCACCTCCACCCAGCGCACCATGATGGGGATCAGGGACAGCACTGCAGGTAGAGGTGTGGCCTCGCCCAGGATCAGCCTAGACAGCAGCACATTGAATGCTGGCTCCAGTGTCTTGACTGTGTGAGTCAGGGAAATGGCCACGGCAGCGAAAGAGATGTTGGCGGCGATGTGGCCAATCGCGTGCATGGACGCAGGGCCAAAGATCTTGCCAAACTCCTCCTTGGTGATGATCTGCGGGTGGCGAGTGATTGAGTGATCAGTGGCATGCGCCTGGGGGAGAGGAAGCATGGCGTTGGGATTCAGGGAGGCACATGGTTGCTCATACTATATGTAGTATGTGCGTGTGGCTGTAGCAAGCGTGCCGCTCTTGGTGAGGGTCACCGAGGTGCCCTGACATGCAAATGCATGACGGGCCAAGCAGCCAGGCAGGCATGGGGTGGGTTGCACGAGCCATGCGGCATCAATGCAGCATCCCAGCATGCATCTTTGGGCATATCCACGTGGCTATGGTGCTGTGTCATTGTGAGCGCTGCATGCTGTGCTGCTGGCCCAGAGCATGCACCGCAGGTGTAGTGCATGGCATATTGGCATATGCTGTGTGTACCGAGAGCGGTGGTGCTGCATGCAGTGATCTGCGGGCCGGATCTGCAGACTGTGCCTCGGGCAAGCTAGCTCAGGCTGCAGCCTGTCGAGCTGATACACTGCCATTCAGGAGAGACGGCCTGGCTGGTCCATCCTTCTTTGCGCAAAGCTCCTGAGGCACGTCCCGCTGTGCTGATCTCTGGCGGACATCTGTCAGTAGCCCAGCACAGGGCTGCTGGAGCTGGGATTGGGGCACAGGGTGCTCCACAGATGAGATGGGCTGAGCTGGGATGGGCTGCGCAACGTGCACACTGCTGGGTGCAGCCCATGGTGCATACAGATCACAGCATGATGCGTCGTGGGAAGCGGGCGGGCGGCCCCGCTGTGCATGCGGGCCGGCCATGCAAGTTCCAAAGACCCAGCACATGCACGGTGCAGTACTGCGACTCACGCGTCCGAAAGATGCGCCCTTGAAACCCAGGGCGTAGACGCCCACGCAGTAGACCAGCCCCACGATGACATGCACAGTCGACACAGTCCATGGGAACGGGAAGTACTTGAAGATGGACTTGTTCAGCAGGTTGAAGCCGATGTTCAGTGCATACCTGCGTGCAGGTACGCGTCAAAGTTGGGCGAGACTGTCCAACATGCATGGTGATCGTGACATGTATCTTGACCAGCTTACCACAGCGTGATGTAGCCCAGCGTGACGATGGTAGGAGCGAGCTTGGCACCCACCACCTTCGACACGGCGCTGCAGGAGCGACAAAGCACACGAGGGCTTTCATCTCGGATGGTGTCAACGCCCGCACCCTGGCCCAAACGCGATGTGCGTGTTGGTGCACCCAATTGCACGCCTGGCAGCCCCCCCGGCACCGATGCGCCTGCCGCCGACCCTCACTGGCAATGCGCGAACAGTCTTCATGAATGCAGACACTTACGCCTCAAGCGGATCAACCTCCTTTGGTGCGCCCGCATCAGCAGCAGATCGCACAACCACGGTAGCGCGCTCCTGGCGCTGAGGCTGGGCCACCTGGCACACACGGGCTTTGGGTAAGTTTGGGCCTTTTTGGCTCAGGCTGCGTATCAGGACTTGTATACCAACCTGCAGGGGGGCCACCCGGGGCACCACGCCAGCGACCACGGGCTTGATCAGCACAGGCACTGGCACGGCCTTGGCCTGCACAGTCGACAGGCCATTGAAAGCCTTGCACATACGCAGGGCCATTTTCCAAGGTGCAGATCTGGCTGCAAGAACTGGAGGAGCACGGTTTGCAAAAATTTCATTGCATGTCACACCTAGGTCTGATCCGTTCCGAGTGCGTTAGTAGTGCAGTGTGGACGTCAATTGTGAGCATCCACAATATCACCTGCGTGCCTGTGCACTCTTTAGGGACCCATCGCGTCTGTAGAATGGATGGAATCGTAGTGGTAGCTTTGCTTCTGTAACCTATCAAATACCTGCGGCAGAACAGCTTACACGCGTTTCGCTGTACCCGAAATATGCAAACATCAGCTTTGAAACAGAACAGCCAAAAGGTGTTGGATGTCCCCCAACATTGCTTAAGCATGGGCTGCGCCTGCATAATGTGCACCAGCTACTCATCGCTTGCGTCACTGTCGCTCTCACTACCACTGCTGCCACCGCTGCCAGAGTCAAGGTCTGGCAGGGACCCCTCGCTGTCACTGCTCTCGTCCCCAGCCAGCACGCTGCTGGGTTTCGGGGCCACAGGTGGTGGGATCGCTGCAGGGACAGCAGCCGACGATGCCAACCCGACCGTGTGGCTTGCTTTCACAGCGCTCGGCTGCGCATGAGGCACGGCGGGCGGCGCAGCAGGAGCAGCAGCAGCAGGTGCTGGAGCATGCAGCCCGGCAGCAGCACTGCTAAACAGTGGGGAGGGTACACTGGCCATCTGAGCCGGGGTCGCTGCATCCAGAGCAGGTGCCAGAACCGAAGCTGGTGCTGCTGCGGCTCCACCAAACAACCTGCTACCTGAGCCTGCCCCAAACATGGGGGCAGCAGCAAGCGGGGCAGGGTGCTCTGCAGGGGCCTGTGAAGATGCAGCCACCGGCAGAGAAGGATGCACAGGGACCACGTGTGCTGTTGCACCTGATGCCACCGCTGCACCCGCTGGTTGTGAAGCATCAGGCCCCGTTGTGTGTGGTGCTGCTGGCTGGGGCACGCATCCGCTCCGACCCACATCCAGTGCTGACCACATGAGTGGCTTGGGCAGGGGTTGCAGCTCTGCGTGGCCTGGGTACCCATGCAGCACACCAGTGATGGGCAGGCTGCGGGGATGCAGCAGCCCTTCAAGCTGAGAGCTGGCAGAGAGGCACAGCGCTGCAACACGGGGGCATGCACTGCCACGGCCCAGGCTGAAGAGCAGTACAGCCTGAGAGAGGAAAGGAGGCCGATGGCTGTCAGGCGCCAGCACTGACGCCAGCAGCACCTTGTAAGCAGCTGCCTGCAGCGCTGCCAGGCCAGCGGCAGCTTGGGGAGTCACCGCGAACGGCTCTCGTGCTGCGTGCTGTGATGCCGCCCATGCACAGGTCGCCACATGGTACGCGGTGCTGTCCAGCTGTGCACGCTGCGCGGGTGACATGAGGGGGGCGGCCACTTGGGCAAGTACCTCCAGCAGCCTCAGTGCTGCCAGCTGTGAGCTCAGGCTTGCCCCTCCCACAGCCACAGTGCCTGCAGGACCAGCGCCAGCCGCAGCCGCTGCAGCCGCCTCTGCTGCAGCTGCTGCACTTTCCTGCGCCTCCCGCTTTGCCTTCTTGGCCTGGGGCTGCTGCCCGGCCCGCCCGGCTGCCGTGCTCGATGCCACCGCCCCTGGCATCCAGCCGTACAGCTCGACGGATGTGGCGCCTAACGCGTCCCCGGCAAGGGTCCGCGCAATGCCCACACCACCGCCTGGCGCTGCCACTGCAGCAGCCGTAGCCGCGAACAGTGCGGAGCGTACGGTGGGCGGCACGGCGCCCAGGGCGCCCGGCCCCAGCGCCCAGACCCTTCGAAGGTGCTCACTCAGCAGTCGCGCAGTCGCGATGTGGTGGGGCACCATGGAGGTGCCCGCCACTCGCAGCGCAGTTGCCAGCATGCCCCATGCAGCCTCATGCAGGGCGGGCACACAGCTCTGCAGCTCTGCAAAGCCAGACACGGAGTGGGGCACCCTCTTGGAGGCCAGCACCGCTGCGTCGTTGAACCGCACCATGCGCACAACCATGCGCTGCAGCGGACCGCTGCGAGCACACGATAATCGGAAGATGCGCAGCGACGTCAGACAAAGCTCGAGTAAAGGTCCGGCATGCGTTCAGGCCCTGAAGGATTTACAGCATACATCATATAAGTGACGTACATCGACTGCAGGCAGAAAGACACGGCCAGCACCTACCATGGCAGTGGCACAGCCACTGGGTACGCCCCGGTCATCATCTGCTCCGCAGCCACCAGCACTGCCCCGAGCGCCTCTACAAGGAGCCGGGCAGCTGCTGCTCCACCTGGTGAATTGGCCCCACCACGGACGGATGGGATGGACGCCGCAGGCAACACGCCTGAGGCTTGCGCGCCCTGCACACCAGGCCCGGGTGCATTTGCTGTGCTTGGGGAGCTGCTGAGGCCCTCTCTGAACCAGGCAGCGGGAGGCTGCGCCTCCTCCAGGCCCATGAACAGCTCGTCGAGTACATCATGTGCAGATACCAGCAAGCGCTTGAAGGCGGTGCTGTAAGCGGGGGCGTCGCCTGCTGCTGCCGACAGCCCGCCCAGGCACCTTCCGGCCAGCGCCTTGCCTGTTGCTGGCGTACATCCAGAGAGGATTGCGTTGACCAGAGCACCCTCTAGAGCCGGCGCATGGTTGCGCAAGGCTGTGGGCAGCGCTCCTAGCAGCACCGCCACCAGCTGCAGTGCGGCTGCCTGGCATGACGCGCTGGTGCTGTCAGCTATGAGAGGCAGGACAATGCCGGCAGCACGCGAGGCAAGAGCCGACCCCTCCCTGCGCACTCCCGTGCCTGTGGCATCAACAAAGTCCTGGAGCCTGCGGACGGGGCACAGCCAGCGGCAGGAATGCATGCTTTTCCAGCCTGGCTCGTGTTGCATGCTTCTTTCACTTTAATTTGTTGATCACTGGGTGCATTCCAGGCACCCAGAGGGCGGAGCACGCATGCACAGCAAGCAAAAGTGCAGGTACCTCGCAGGCCCTGTTCGCACCGTGAAAACAGCTTGGAGAGGGCCGCGCACAACGCAGCCACAGCTTCCCAATGTGACTGGCCTCCACCCTGCTGTTGCTGCTGGGTGGCTGTGTCTCTGTGCCGCTTCAGTGCGTCCACCAGGTGCCCGCCCCATGCCTGGTAGTTCAGCAGCAAGCGTGCACTCTCGCATGATGCAGCTGTGGCGCCCACCAGAGGAGCCATCAGTGCGGTGCATTCCGGTCCCTGTGAGGCAGCCAGTACAAGAGGGTCAGAGCCATGCCATGTCTGCTGGTGGCCATTCTGTGAGTGCACCACACTGTGCCATGCACGGATACTGTGCATCATGCATACTGTGCATGCGGCACGGCTGCCATACTGTGTCCACCACCGTCACGCACCAAAGAGGTCTTGGAGATGAGTTTGCCTAGAGCAGCGTACCACTGCTCTGCGGCCTCCGTCACCTGGCTGAGAGCAGCAGCACTGGCTCCGTGCAACTGCGACTCTAGCAGCAGGTTCCGAGAGCATAAAGATGCCACAACATCTGCACACGCCGACGACGTCAGGCCCTTGCCGTCGTCCTTGATCACGGCCAGGTGGCTGCGCAGCAGCGCAGCCCTAGACAAAGCCACTCCATCCATCGTGTGTCAGAAGCTGTGGCGGCACACTATTTCTACGCCATTTCGCCAACCAACACCAACCACCTGCAGTACCGTCATGTACATCATGTACACATTCGGCCAGATGCCGTGACCCCCCTCGTGATGGAAGCCTTACGAGTGATTTTGCATCAGTAGCGACACTGCAGTTGCATAAGTGTTACTTGGCCCCTGGCACGCATTGTGCCTGCCTGCTGTTGATAATGATGACAGTCGACGTGCAGCGCTCAGCACTGTGCAAGTAACAGCGTAGCAGCGTTTGCATGATGCAACGGACGCAGCTGCTTACATAATGAAGACTGCTGCATCAGGGCAAGGTGCTGATGGCAACAAATCAGAATGGGATGACAAGCAGCTGCTGCTCAGGAAGCAGCTGAAGGTGGATGGCGTCGAAGATGCTCAGGCAGGCACCTCAGGCAGCATGGGCCAGGCGCGCATGCTTTTGGCAAAGGCGGCGCATCATGTGTTCGTGCTGCCTGGAAGGTGCGGTATGAGGCAAGGCCTTGGATTGGTACCACAGGTGGCCGCTCGCAGCATGCGGGTTGTGCTTTGCACTTGCGGTGCTATGTGGCAGGCCACGCATGACACGTATGCATCATGCATGCGTGCGGCAAATTTTCATGCACATGGTTGCGCGCAGGTGGGTCTGGGGCAGTGGAGCAGCATGTGGTGCTATTTGCCAGTTCATCTTTTCAATTGCAGCTCTGGCTGTGAAGCTCATGGACGGGCGTGTTCCCCTGTTGGAGTTCACGGCACATCGAGGTGTGGGCTGGGGTTTTGTTTCGTATGCCAACATCGCGCATAGATGCCTGCCACAAAACAGGATCTCAATCAGCATGTCAGCCAGCATTTGCGTGTGTGTGTACTTCAGTTCCTAGCTTCTGCATGATGCTCGTGCCATGCATGCATGTTGCGCTGAGATTCATGTTAACTCTGTGGTGCATGTGCAGCATTGATGTCATGGGCATTGACAATCTTCGTGGCATGGCGCATTGGGCTCAAGCCCATGCACGGCCATGTCAGAAACATGCCCCGGCTCATCATTCGTGGGACCATGCAGGCCATGGGCATGGTCACCTACTACGCGGCCATGTATCTACTACCCCTCGCCGACACCGTCGTCATTGGGCTGCTGCACCCACCCATGACAGCTCTCATCTCACGCATCGTTCTCAAGGAACCGATGGGCTGGAAAGGCTGGCTCGGTTGCTTTCTATCTTTGCTGGGAGTAGTGGTGCTGTCCCATCCCCCTTACCTCACACATCTGGTCGACCACATCACCCACAACACTGCAGTGCACAGTGCTGACTGCTTCCAGCCCGACCCCAGCCTCCTTAACGGCACCTCCCTCCTCCCCTCCCTTTCACCACCTCCGGTCAATGTGTCAGTGCTGGGCGGCCTTGTGCATGGCGACAGCATCCCCCAGCTTAGTGCACTGGTGCCCTTACCATCGCTCCTGCCACCATCACCACCAGCTGGCGAGCACCCATGTGGCGAGCCAATGGACGGAGTGCACTCTACGCGCATGCTCGGCGTGTGCCTTGGACTCTTCTCAGCTACCATGCAGGCCTGTAAGTGGCCTGCTGAGCCATTGTGCTGCCATTTACAAGTGCCATTCTAGAACGTCCCAGCTGGCATTTCTCGCCCCCTTAATCCTTCTCTGCTTGTGCCACGTTTGATCCTCACGCGCTTCCGCGACATGGTTCTATGCATTAGTAGCAGACTCGACTGTGCGTGCCCGCCCTGCCGCTGGCATTCCCTTACTGCCCCACATTCTAACCTGAGTCCAGTCCTGATGATACTCCCCTGCAGGCACCAACGTGTACTACAAATTCATCTGTGACCTTGAACCAGCTATGGTGCTATCTGTCTGGTGCGTTACAGCACGTCGTGCCTTGCCCCTGACTCATAATCAGCTTTGAGTGTCTGACCTGGGCCCACCTTCTCACATCTGGGGAGCAGCAGCATCGTATCAAGGCCCAGTTGCCTGGGCATTTGGGTCTTGGTCAGATCTCGTTCCTTGGTTGACCGGAGTTTTGTTTGTCAGAGCATCAGGACCCATGCTCATGACAGCGCCTTGCCCTTCTCTCCACACTCCACGAGCACCCTCTGCAGTCTCCCTGTTTTGGCCAGCTGTTTACAGTCCCTTAAGCCATCACATGCACGGATGTATGGTGTCAAAGCGCTGAGACCCAGCCTCTCCAAACCCTCTACGCCTGCGCAGGTTCCACATCATCACCCTCATTTTTTCCATCATCCCGGCTGCTGTGGGATGGCCGGAGAAGCCTGTGCTGCCCAATCTTGAGGATCACATGCTCCTGCTCACAATCGCAGCATGCAGCTTTTCAGGCCACCTGCTGATGAGCAGGTGAGCTCCTTGGGGCCTGTGCAGTCTCCCATCAACCCACCGCAGGCACAGCAACAACGCACAGCACACCAACCCCTGTTGCTTGTGAGCAGAAACTATAGCTGCCATGTCTGCATGCAGCGTGTGTGATCAACCACAGTGTGTGGCCCAGCTCCTGTGTGCTGCTAAGACTGCTAAAGACTGAACCGCCTGCTGCACATGGCTGCCTGGATCTGCTGCACAGGGCATTCCAGCTGCTGCCTGCAGCCACCACGGCTATGTTTGCGTTTACTGTTGTGGCATGGGCCTACCTGTACGAGGTGGGTTGCTGGTTACCTAGCTTGACCTGGCCAGTTTATGGTTGACTGTTAGTTGAGTTCAATGTGCTTATATCACTGAACTCAAATATCTGATGGGTGATGTCGCCCTGCCACATCGTGCTGCCGCCGCGACGTAAAGGTCCCACTCCGGCTGCCCGTGCTAGTGCCTGCGGCTGGCTGTACACATGCCAGTACTGCCAAGCTTCAAGCATGACTGAGTCTGGCTGCGCTGCGTGCTCTTAGCTGACCGCGAGGCATGCTTGCCACTGCTCGTGCAGATTACCATCTTCCATGACCCAATCACTGTTTTTGGAGTGGCGGGCACGATTCTTGTCAGTGCTGGCGTGGGTCTGGTCATCTCACGGAACTATGGCAAAGGCAGCAAGACGCCAGCACCAGCCGCATCAGGGCAGAGCAGGGGTGGATTGGCAGTCGCCGATGCGAGTGCTGCTGGGGCAGGCCCTAGCCAGTGCAGCAGTGGGGGGGACAGCCCCCTCGACGAGGAAAGTGATGAGTTTGATGAGGGGGATGGCCCGCTTCTGCCCACGCACGCACGTTCGGATGGCGTCCCATTGGTGGCGTCGAGTGGAGCTGCAGCACCGACCACTGCTGGGGCCCTACACGGTGCGCACAAGCACAAGCACAAGCACAAGGGCAGGCACAGACACAGTGACCAGCAGGTCAGCCCTGCAGGCACGGCTGTTGGCCAATCCTCATCACCTGCCAAGTGGGACTGGTCCAAGTGGGCGGGTTGGTCCCTGTCGATCCGACCCAGCCCTTCCCTGAACAAGATGGCAGCACAGGTGGCTAAGGAGATGGATGAGCTGAGGCGCACGCCCAGCAGGAGTGGCTTGAGCGGTGAGCCTGACCCCTCAGAGGTCCAGGCGCTGCTGAGGGCTGCAGATGCTGAGGGTGGTGGCGTGGACGAGCAGGGCTGCAGAGCAGGTGGGGACGGGGAGCTGAGGGTTGATCAGGCACAGGAGGCAACCCTGGATCCAATCATGGATCCAATGCCACTTGAAATCAGCCAGTGGGACAGATCTGCTGATGGCAGCGATGCCCAAGTTGGCACTCAGGTGGTGGGCTCCTGTCATGCAGCTGATGCTGATCTGGGTGATGGGCCAGCCATAGGGGCTGGAGATGAGCTGCTGTCTGGTCAGGCTGTGTTGCAGCCTGGCAGCAGGTCTGCATTAATAGGTTGGATGCACCGTTCACAAGAAGGCACCTAGGGCGATAGGTAGCAGCTATGGATCCAGGACCAATATTACATATTGTTGGTACAGGAGAAGTTGACATTCACAACTGAGGCAAGCTCATATGCGATCAATTGGGCTGAATCAAGCTTCATTGTTGTACAATGTTTGTCCGAATATTTCCTTGTTAGGGCCGCCCATGCTGAATGTAGCAAGGGACAGCACTGCCAAGAGGATACATCATGCCCCTGACACAGACACAACACAACAAGGTGTGCAGACTGTGCACGTGCAGCATCCCAGCTCATTCAAGATCCACGGGGGCCCAAACATCACTTCTTGCCACTCTTGACGCTGCTCTTCTGGCGGGGCTTCCCACTCTTGTCAAAGATCTCATCAGCAGCCTCCTGCGCTCATGAAGCATGCAGTGCAAGGTCAAGCTGGGTCGGATTATGGGGGATTGGCGATCCATCACGAGCCATGCAAGCCAGGCATGCCATGCAAGCGGCCGACCATGTGTGGCATGAAGGGCAAGTCCCAGATCGCAGCGCCGACTACGTGATGCAAACGCTTGAAAATGCATCCGCATTGAAATGTGGTGGTGGTGCCCTTCATGCCTTGCCACGGATAAGATGCTGACATGGCACAGGGGTTTCGATCGCGGGGGGTGGACAGCACACACCACGCCACAGGCCACCTGCAGTCCCTGACCCCAAGCCATAACAACAATGTGGGGACGAACCTGGCCACGGTTCAGATACGCTGGGACGATGAAGCTGCCCACTAGCGCCACCACGATACCCAGACCAACCGCATACCTGCATTCGAGTGCATGGAAATGGGGCATCAGCAGGTGTACACGGAGGCGACGACAGCGACCTCCACTTACTCGATGGGAGCATCAACAGTGCCCGTGCGCTCAGCGATGGTTGCGATGAGCTGGGGAGGAATAGCACGAGGTGCGATCGTGGTGCGGCGAGCAGCCACGGGCCGTGCGGCCGTCACAGAGCGAGTGGAGAGTGCGGCTTGCATGGTTGCAAATGTGTCCAGCACCCTGCTGCGCACCGCTCTGTATCAGGTAGGAGTGACCCTCTCACTTCATCATCGGGATGCGAACGGTTCTTTTCAGACACACCTTACCTTGCAGCACCCCTAGGTCCCTCTATCCCTGCAGCCTGAGCCTGACACAGCAATGCAGTGACCTTCTGCCAGCTGCCACACAGGCATTGCTACTGAACCTTCCTTAACCAGATCCATCAGGCAAACCCCGCAACTCCTGAACCACAACAGGACCAGGTACTGCGTGGGCTAAACCGCAACAGGACCAGGTGCTGCGTGGGCTGCCCATCGGGCTGTCACCGCCGCTGCGCCTGCTCCTGCTTGTGCCGTTCCAAGAGGACCTCCATCATTCGCAGTGCAGGAGTGAGCAGCTGCCGCACATATGGCCGCTGCGGCCCACCCATGCGGTTGGCTGTTGCGATGGCTCCATCCACCTCAGCCCAAAGTACAGAGTCCACATGGGCGGCCAGCCTATCCACCTGCACACAATGATTGTGTGTGGCCACGAGCACATGTGCCGCAATGTTATGCACTCGACTGAACCAATGCCCTGCGGGACAGTTCTTACCCTGTTGCTTGCATGGGGTACGCATGAGCAGGCAGTGTGGGGGAACGCAGCCCAGTGCAGGCTCAGACAGCTCACACATAACAGCGCACCTTGTCACGCTTCTCAGGCGTGTCTGCAGGTATGCAGGCCCAAAAGTGGCGTGCAACATCGGCCACCATCTGCACAGCAACCGACCATCCACGTGCTCATCAAACCTCAGCTCCAAAGCCAATGCGCAAAACACCCTGCACATCCTGCAGGACCACCAAACCCTGCAGTCAAGCGGCATCTACATCTTCGTGCATGCTATGATGCAGCCGATGCTGCCTGCTTCATGCGATCCTCGCCATGCAGTCTTCGTCATGCGATCCCAGTCCTGCCCTACCCACCTTGACCTGCGTCCTGAAGCGTGTGAGCAGTGCTGGGGCAAGCACAGCGTCCGGAGGCTGTGCCATGCCTGCAGGCCCTGCAGCTGCCAGATCCTGCCCCAGCTCACCCAGCATGCTGGATGGGCCCATGCCACACACCTCCATGAGCACCTGCATGGCATGGAAGCCCCCATGGCAGCATGGCATCATGCAAGTGTGCATGTCACAGGTGCTGAGCGCACGTGCACCCCTGACTGGTAGCTGGCCTATCCAACTATGTGTGCTCCTAGTGCCACACGTTGCCTGCGAGCGGCACACGGTACCTCGTACCACTGTACTGTCCTGATCCCCCAATATCCCTGTGCAGCACCAGGCGCATGCAATCAACCAGATCAGTTGTCAAAGCCCGTTGGCTGCAACAGCCACACACCTCATACGCGCGGTCAGACTCTAAGGGAGGACAGCTGAGGTTGTTGGGGTCAACCGCCGCAAGCGACTCTGCTGCTCGCATTTCCTCCTCTTGGAAATCCTGCAGCCAGCCGCCACCTGTTGCGCCTCCCTTGGCCCCGCTACTGCCGCCTGCCTGGTACTGCCTGGACGTAGTGCCTGGTGCCAGCCTGTCAAAGTACGCCCTGGGGTCTGTGATGCGTAGCTCCTCGTAGGACGCCTGCTCCTGCTCCCTCAGGTCCACCAGGCCTGTGCCATACTCTGCCATTCGAGCTGCAGCCAGCTCATCCAATGTCTCCTGAGCCTCAGGCGAGCCCTCCCCATTCCTTGGGCTGCTCATGCTGGTGGATGGGCCCTTGGCCGGTGCCCTCCCATCAGCCGCGCCCGCTCCCGCCTTGCCACGCTTGTCTTGGGTCCCGGCCGTGTTCAGTACATTCACACCAGCCAGCACGACCGTTGCATGGCGATTGATGTCCCGGGCAAGGTCTTCGGCCATGGCCCGCAGACCGCCCCGCAGCACTGGCTCCTGTGTTGTGCCAGTTGAGTGCCGGGCCACATCACAACCAATTGTTGTCCGCAAGGGCCAGGCCGCAGCCATCGAACTGGTGTGAGAGTCAGAACACACAACACCGATTCATGTCGTGACAAGTTCAAGGGGGATAGGGTCAGAGGGGCTGAGCGAATTCTCTGAGGCGTCAGTGGCAGGGGTGGGGCTGGCGCATGTGTTGAAGCAGGCCAGTGCTGCCCAGTGCCCAGGTCAAAGCGCACGAGCTGCGGGCCAGGCACTTGGCTTGAAGCTACAACAGGTCTACAAGAGATGGGGCCCGCAACAGTTGTCATGCGACACGCATGAACAGACACACCGGGCACTGCAGATGCAAAGTGTCCACCCACCTTGTTGGCAGCATGCAGGAGCCCAAAACCTGCACTGAAGCCATCTCCTGCATCTGCGTCCAGATTGACAGTTGGGTCGCTCCTGAGCACCACCCGTCGCCGCTGCCGTCGGCCCTCCGCATCCCCCCCATCTCCCGCGCCCGCTCCTTCCCCAAAGAGGGCGGCGTGCTCTGGGGGCGGGGCGTCTGCGAGGCTCTGAGCTGCTGCACTGCCAGCGCCCTCGGTTGGCGCAGCCGACCCGAGCAGCTTTTTTCGCCGCTCCTGCAACAGAGTGGTGTGTTTCCTTGCATTTCTTGAACTGTTGAAGTCGCACGTTTGTGCGCGATATGCATGGTGGCAATCAGGTGCCAGGCGCCGGCTGCAGGACCCCAACCCCAGCCAGTGATGCCAGACGTCTGGCTCCATGGCTAATAGCGCCACAGGCAGCATGCAGCTGCTCCAAGTGCTAAAGCTCAGCGCGACATGAGGCTACAGCTGATGGCGACACAGCAAACAAAGCAGCTGCGACAGGGCAAACCAAGCAGTTGCAGGCTGCTGGAAAGGGGCTGGAAAAGCATGCCCATACAGACAAGGGTCAGGAGAATGAATGCAGTGAAGGAATGGTCAACAAATGAGAGGCTCGCCCACCTCTTTGGCCATCTCATGCTTAAGGTAGCGCGTCCAGAACTCCTTCTCACTCATGTTCACGGGCACGTTCTTGTCAAACGCGCGCTTCACGTGCGGCTTCTCAGCAAACACCAGGGCGATGAGGTCCGGGGTCAGCGTGAAGCGCATCGCCACAGACCGGCCATCCTGCTCCACCTGTTTACACCAAGCGGGAGGGCACGCGCAGGCCAGCAACACGTGCAAAAGCGACACCAGTGAGTGGCAAGCTACAGTAATACTTGCGTGCAGATGTGCACTGATGTACTCTAGAGCCTCTTAAGGTATTCCTGTTCCAACAAGCCTGCTGCTGTGAGTAAATGCCTGTAATGACATATGGCAATATGAGGAATGGCTGAGGCCTGTATAGAGAGAGCCGGTGTAGGCACCAGCGATGGCAGGGACGCACCGGCACTTGGAACATGGCATTAGCCAGCCCTTTCTTCTGCTCCGGTGCCCCGGGGGGCAAGGGCACTGGCCGGACTTCGGCAGACCCTGCTGCAGACCCTCCAACCGCAGGAGCTGCCACGGAAACCTGCAGTTAAATGACATGGTGCTGGGAAGTGGAAACAGTATGCAGAGAACCGACAGTAGCTGTGCTGCCAAGCTATACCCGCGCGCACCCCCTGTGCATCCAAGCAGGTTGCTTTGCATGCTCCCGCATCACACGCACTGCACAGGATGCAGCTGTAGATGCTTGATCAGGAAACCAATGGATTTTAAGCCAACCTTTGAGCGCTCTGCCATGACACCAGCCCAGAACTCATCCTCCCCCAGCACCCCAGCAGCAGCCACCAGCGTGTTGTACCGCTCAGCCAGCTCCCTGCAGTACAGTTGCAGTACGGGCACCGCAGCGCCCTCAACACAATCACGCCACGGCCGGTGGCAGGCCAGTACAGGCAACAACTGTTGTCACCGAGGCCCAAAGACCAGCAGCACGTTGTCTGACACTCAACCCTCCCAATCAGTACTACCTGCCACATCAGGATACAAAAGAACAGATGGATGCCGGCCCCACTCACGGGTCATCACAGATCATCAGCCTCTTCTGCTCTGCTGTGGGCAGGCCTGTGGCAGAAGCACCTGCAGCAGGCGATGCTGCTTTGCCACCAGCAGATGGCTGCTGGCCAGCAACCATTGGGGGAGTTGGGGTTGAACCGCGCGAAGAGGCGGCTGCAGCGGCTGTGCCATCTGAGCCAATGGCATCCTTGGCCTGCAGCAATGCATCGCATGAGGATGGCATGCAAGGGTTGGGAAGATCTATTGTTGAGTACATCTTGATGTGCACAGCGGCAAAGGCGCTAGCTGCTGGCATACCACACAGAGGATGGTTGTGGGCAGGCATGGGTGACGATACCATACGGGCTTCAGCTCAGATAATTGATCAACACTATATTATACTGGATACCGGTACTAGATCGTACTAGATCAACAAGCAGAGTTCGTCATGTGCATCATCTATCTGGCTGCCAGAAGCGATGCCAAGCAAGAACCACCTTGGTGTATGCATCCACGGCACTGTCACGATCCAGCTCTGAGTCAAACTCGAAGGTGTGCCCAGTGCTGCCACTGGTGATGCGCAGCAGTGGCTTGCCCTTGGCGCGTTGGGTGTCTGCATGGGCGCAGCACGCGTGCACGCATGGCAGCGGCGCCAATAATTACGGCATGCATGCCAAGCCAGCAGGCCTGGAGTGTGCATGCTGATGGTAAGCATGGGCGCATGCACCATGTGTGCATGAACCCTACTTGTGATGGAGATCAATCCAATGTGCAAGGCAGACGCCGCGAAGCTGGCAGGCGCTGCAACCTGGCTGCTGGGCTGCCATGTGATCTTGCTGCCATACAGGATGAAGTGACCAGGGATCCATGTTTTCGTGGCCACATCCTGGTATTTGGCGGCCTTTGTTAAGAGCACCTCGGCCATTCTGTGTCTCACTGGCCTGTCTCAATTCGCCGCTTACATCTTGCGTCAAATCGTGGATTACACTCGTCAGCACAAAATAAATTTTCACAAGATAGATGCGTCCATGCAGCCAGGAATATCTACGTACGTGCCCCTTTCTTGGAAAAGCCAAAGGCCGGGTCACACCAAGCACTCATCGCATATGTACTTTTCTGCTGCTTCATTTCTGTAATGTTTTTTCAGGTTTAACATGCAGGGCCTGTTCATCAACGCCCCAGCCAGCCCGCGTACACCAACGGCACGTGCAAAGGGGACATGCGCAAGTGCACTGAGGCAATCGATTCAGCAGAGGCGCAGAGACGTGAATATGACCATCAGCAATCCATTGTTGCCATTGAGCTGGCAGGAGCTGAGGGCCGCCATGTGATCTTGCTAAAAGCTGGTTTTGGTGGCTGCATCCTGCTTCTTGACAGTACCTGCGCCGTCTTTCACAGCCTCTGCAAACCTGCGCCCACATGCTGCTTTGCCAAGCTTCCCGCATCACCGCCACCTGGGCATGATCAGAACATGCAAGTCCATGCAAGCCAGGCGTGGAACTGCAAAGGGCAGCGCTTACTGATTGATAAAGATAGGAAACACCAAGGGCGTGACTCCACAAGCTGTCGCAGCACGTACCTACCTAGGCGGGATATCAATCACACATGTTCCCCACACAGTGCGTGCTAGCCTCGTTTCAGGGCCATTGATGATGTTTTTAGCGAGTTACTGGCATGCATTTGCCAAACAGAGCAAACTTACCATGACCTAGAAGGCCACCTTCGAGCCAGTTCAGAAGCCATGGCGCGCAGGCTGGGGCTTAGCACACAGGCTGTGCGTGCCCACCAGCCTCCGTGTCCGTCGGGTTGAGCAGCGGAACCCCAATGCTTGGGGCGTGCTGTGGGGCGCCCAGTGTGCGCCATGAGGAGGAGTCCACCTCCACCCCCTCCAACTCCCCGCACCAGGGCAAGCCCAATGGCGCGGTGGGGGAGGAATTGGTGCGGAAAGGTGGACGTGCTGGCATTCTGCCACCCCTGCTCGCACGCGAAGCTGACCCCGACGCTTTACGAAGGCATATGTCGCTTGGAGGCGAGGCGGGGCCTTCAGGTTCGCGCTGGAATGCAAAGCCCCCGCGGCCAGGGCGAAGCAACAAGGTGACACCAACCCCACCAACGGGTCCTGCAGCAGGCAATGGACATCATAATGTTGCTGCAGCACTGGACGGCGAGGGGAGACACGACGCTGGCCCTCAGCAGGATTCATCGTTTAGCAACGATGCCGTGCACCCATTCGGCATGGGGGCTGCACACAGCATAACAGGCTCCCAGATGCGCAATTTCACGGGCGAGGAGCTGCATGAGCTGGGGTTTCCACTCTATGCGCCCGACTCGCTTGCAAGGGACCTGCCTACGTCGTCAAGCCAGCCAGTGGCGTTCCTGGTGCTGGAAGCCATGGATCAGCGAGTCAGCGCGGCCCATGAAGATGGGTTGCATCCGGACACGTGGAACACTCCAAACACCCCAGCACGCAAGCTGCGCAACAAGCTGGTGCCACAGTTCATCAACAACGTGTGCCGCAGCTTCTTCCGCATCTCCTCGCACAAGGAGTACGCGGCAGTGCTCAGAAAGTTGCTCAAGAGGGACCCCCTGCTGACTTTTGCCATGCAAAAGGCGATGCGCTACCTGAAGGCAGGGGAATGCACTCCCATCAGCCATGTAACCCCAGACCCCTCAGGCCAGACGTCCTCGCTGTTTGGCATGCGCATCACACCATGCATCTTCTCATCAGGGGGGATGCTGCAGCCTGCGCTGCTCATCGAGCACAACACTCCTTACAACCCAGCGGAGGTCATGCCGCGCCTCATGCGTGACTATGCAGTTCTCTCTCATGTGCCAGCCATCCTCACGCTCATCGACTTTCAGGGCAAGGTGTTGTATCAGGTGCGTGACGCACGGCATGCGGGAGTGTATGCGTGCCATGCATGCTTGCATGGGCTTGCATGGGTGCGCGCAGCACATGGGGATTGGGGAGGCGGGGGAGGTGGCGGGCGCATGTGCATGCAGGCAGTGCCTTGGGGTACAAGCTGTGCAACAGTGTGCGTACATGTGCAACGCAATGCCACCCGCGCATGCATGCTACCAAATGTTGGGCGCCCATGCAGCGCCATGGCTCCTATCCTCCTGCATGCCAAGCCGCTGTACTGCTTTTGCTGCATGCTCATTCTGGTACCATCGGCATGGCCCATACCGTGCAGAACGCGACGAGTCTAGCCTACATGGGAGACTTGCTCAGTGTCAAGTATGACAACAGGCTCTCAGAAGGGCTCCTGCGCGTGCTTTTCATGTGAGTCAGCAGGCAGTGCAGGGCAAAGCCAGTAGCTGGAGCACGGGTATTGCATGCGGATGCATCGCATAGCCAGGTGGCTGCCTGCGTGCGATGCCTGTGCCGTTTGTGATGTGTACTCATGTTAGTGTGCTGTGAGCAGCCGTTGCTGCATTCGGCTGCCTCAACTGCCTGTGGCATCATTCTGACGCCACCGCTGTACCGCACTTGGGGCTGCACCTCACTGCAGGTACGACCTGCACAACCTGGAGCAGATGCTGGAGGATGTGTTGCACGGGCACGAGTGGCAGGGGGTGGTGCAGGTGCCAGTCTCTCTGCGCCGCTACCTGGCGGCCAACCACATGTCAGACGCGGTCGATGAGAACGGGTCATTCACCCATGCGGGCCGGCTGCCTGCCCAGCTGGATGATGACCTCGATCTCGACTTCCAGATAGGCGACTCCTTCACAGCGCGAGGCCTAGCTGGCAAGCACAAAAAGCAGCAGCAGAAGCAGACGCCCACGTACCTGATGGGGCGGCCGCCAGGGCTGAATCGCAACCAAAGCCTACGGGAAAATGGCGTCGCAGGGGGGCAAGGGAGTGCAGGGCCATCCGCCAGTGCGGGCACACATGCGCCCGGCGTTAGGGTATCCATTAATGGCATTGACTCGAACTCCCCCGATGGCAGCTTCACACATGAGCCCGCGCTCGGGGGGGCCCAGTCGGGCAGCATGCTGCAGCACGGCGTGCAGGCGGACCTGCCTCAGCGGAAGTTCATGACGCTCTTGGACAAGGCAGGGCCGCAGCGCAACGCGCGCACGACAGCCGACCACCTAGCCGTTCAGGCAGCGGGTGGGGGGCCGTCGTACGCGCTGCCTCAGGACCATGTGCCGCTGCCCGGCCAGGCCCTGACCCCAGCCGCAGAGAACGAGGCCACGCTTGAGGCGGTGGAGGAGGATGAGGACAGCTACGATGAGGCGCAGGAGTGCTACCATGAGATCCATGCCATCCCTTTGCTAGACCCAGTGCTGGACAAACAGGCACGTGAAATCTATGCCATGAATTTGTATGAGTGGGGGAGTAGGAGTGGGGGTGGGTGAGTAGGGTTTGGGGG
Source organism: Chlamydomonas applanata (assembly GCA_001662365.1). Classification (NCBI taxonomy): domain Eukaryota; kingdom Viridiplantae; phylum Chlorophyta; class Chlorophyceae; order Chlamydomonadales; family Chlamydomonadaceae; genus Chlamydomonas; species Chlamydomonas applanata. Next base: position 234,466 of record BDCZ01000033.1, read on the forward strand.
CAGGTGAGAGGAGACTAGGAGTGGGGTGCAGATGAGGCAGCTGGGCTGCAGAGGTCGCTCTAGATCATGGGGCATGGAGGTGGCAGCTTTGCATCAACATGGCTGCCATGCATCAACGGGCCTTGCCGGGCAGCAGCTGGGCAGCTGGAAAGCAGGCACACCAAGCAGGCAGCTGCTGCGGAGGGGGGAAACAACTTGGCAGGGGAGGCTTGCTAGTGCCCGGACAGCTTTGGCGGGCTGCTGGTGCTGCAGCTGTTTGGGGGGGTGGGGGGGATAAGCAGTGTTTGGCTGGGAAGGGCTGGGGAAGGGTGGGGTGGGGGGTGGGGTGGCTGTGTGCAGGCTAGCGCACAGCAGGACAGGCCCTGACGTGCCTGCGCTTGGTTTGCGTTGCTGTGCTGCAATGTGACCCTGATATGCTTGCTGCTGGTCGCCGTTGTCTACCGCTGGTTGCGCGAGCGCACTCTGGGTGCCTGCTTGCTGGCCTGGTCATGCTCGCTCCGCTTTTTCGCTCACCCCTGCTTGCTTGTTTGCCGCGTTCCGCCCCTGCCAACCCCCGCACCTCAGGTCATCATGCTAGTGCAGACAGACGTGACTCCACGTGTGGAACTGGAGAATAAGCTGGCAGATCTCACAGATGCACAGCTGTCAATGCTCGAGCAGCTCTTTCCTCGCCACATCATCGAGTACATGCTCGCGCGCGTGCCATCCCGTGGTGGCCGCAACCTGCGGGACCTTGCAAACACGCATGAACAGGTCATGGTGCTTTTCTGTGATGTGGTCGGCTTCACGTCCATGTCCAAGGAGGTGGAACCAAGCCAGGTGCGCACAGCATGCGATGTTTGGGCCATGCTTGGGACCACGGTTTGAACCATGTCGTCTGGAATCGCTGCCAGTGGCCCTGAGACAGAGCTGTGGGCCGCCGGTTGGCATGCGGACAGTCGTGCGATTGACGTCACGGTTCCAGCGCAATGGGGTTGCAGCACAGAGCGGCGAGGCACAGCACGCCGCAGAGCAGCGGGAGCAGCGCCGACGAGATAGCCGTGGTGGGGGCATGCAGCGGGGGCAGGCGAGCTATTGGATGCAGCTGGGCCACGCCACACAGCAGCTTGGGAAAGACAGCTGGGGCAGAGCAACAAGCGGCGCGGCTGGCATGGGCTTGGCCTGTTGCTAACTAGGGTCAGCGGTGGTGTGCTGCCCGACGCATGCTGTGGCAACCTGCGCAACGCCCCTTGCTGCTCACACACGCGCACGTGCTGCCTCACCCTCAATCCTGAATCTTGCTCCCTGCAGGTCATGCACTTCCTAAATGAGCTCTACGAGGGCTTCGATGAGCTGGTGGACGAGTATGACATGTACAAGCTCGGTGCGTGGGTTGCTGTTGTGTTCCTTTGCTTGGCTGTCAGTGGCAGTAGCAAGAGGCGGTGTTTGCAGATGCAGGCACAGACAGCAGCTGACAGCCACAGCACAGCTGACGCCTGGTGGCACAGGAGGCGTGCGGCCGGGTGCAGCAGGGGACACTGCAGCAGCAGGACCTGGCAGCAGGAGAGGTGCAGCAGGGGGGTGCAGCAGGCTGCAGCAGTGGACACGCGCTGGTGTAGCGGACCATCGCAGGGTGTGCATGCAGTATAGCACGCTGTCAGGATGGGCAGCTGACTCAACCCGTTCCTGAACCAGCTGCTGTTGGGAGCTGGCCACATTGCCCTTTGGGGGGTTGGGGAGGGGGGGAGAGCAGCGCTTTGTGGCACACCAGCAACACCGGTCATGCTGCCCTGATATTTGCCATGCCACCTCTGGCACACATTGACTCATCCTGCTCCTACACCCTGGACCCTGTCGCTTTGAACCTCTTAACCACCACTGCAATCACCGTGCAGTCAAACCTCTCAATCACCACCACACTCACCATCCCCTTAACCCCGACGCTGTGTGCCCTGTGTTTGGGCCGCGCAGACATTGTGGGTGACTGCTACATCGTGGTGGCTGGGCTGATCAAGGAGGACCAGGACGGGTTTGTGTGCGTGGACGAGATGGACGAGGACCAGGTCATCAACAACGCCGTGCGCATCATGCAGTTTGCAAAGGCGATGCTGCGCGAGTCGCAGCCGGTATTGATGCCGCACAACTCGGAGCCGGTGCAGCTGCGAATTGGCATCCACACAGGGCCGCTCGTCAGTGGGCTGGTGGGCGCCAAGATGCCCAAGTTCACGCTCTTGTGAGTCGCGCAGGCCTGCAGTATGTAGCAATGCAGGCCTTGATGTATACCCTGCGCAAGGGGGGTAGCCCGGGGTCATGATGGGCAAGGATGGGTGATGCCCGGCAGGTGGGGGCATAGTGGGGGCGGATAGAGATCGGGCAGGGGTGAGGCAGGGGTCAGCACGCGCATGCAGCCATGTGTCGGGGTGTGATGGAAAGCCTGGTGGAGCTGCCCAAAGGATCAAGATTGGATGCACAGCAGCATGTCAATGCATGCAGTGCACAGGAGCTGGTGCAGCCGTGTTCATGCCCTCTGCCCCCACCATCGTGCCGTGCCTGCAGCGGCGACACCATGAACACGTCGAGCCGCATGGAGTCGACCTGCCGGCCGGGCTGCGTGCACGTGTCAGACGCGTTTGCACGGCTGCTGCCTCACGAGGACTGGGAGAGCACGGGTGGCGTGCAGGTCAAGGGCAAGGGGACGATGCAGACGTACCTGTGGGTGCCAAAGCAGAACGAGCAGGGGCTGCAAGACGCAGACCTGGATCCAGAGTCAGCTGTCAGGAACCTGCGGAAGACTCTCTCACGCATGAACTCCTTCACCTCGGTGAAGAGCCGTGTGACGGCTCGCACGAGCTCACGGGGAGATGAACGGTCCTCCGCCGGGTCAGCCGTCAACCCGCTGTACACCATCCTCACGAACATCAGGGGCGGGGATGACAGCGATGAGGATGGGGGGCCTGGGATGCTGGAGGGTCCGGGGGGCCGCTCAGGAGTGCAGCCCCTGTCAGCGGCGCGCCGCCGCACGCGGCCCTCATATGTTGGTCAGTCTTCTGGGGACGGGGAAGGCTTGGACCGGGATGACTCTGGTGAGGATGGCGGCGGGGCGGGGTTGCGCACGCGGCACTTGGTGCAACGGCCGTCCGAGGGGTTCCGGCTCAACAAGCGGGGCATGCGGCGGTCTAGTAACGAGGCCTCGCTGTCGCGTGCCAACTCGACGCACCGGGGGTTGCCGCGCTTCAGCGCAGGGGAGGTGGATGATGACAGCGGGCCAAGCGGCCTTGCTGCTGCGACACGTGCACTGGGCCGCGGTGGCTCGGGAGGGCGTGGGCTGCCAAGCGTACCCGGCATGAGCGGCTCCCTCAACACCCGTACCCATGTGCTGAGCCCGATTGGCAGCCATGCAGGGAGTGATGCCCAGCTGCCGTCCGCTCAACGCAGCCCGTTGGGGGCAGGGAATGCATCACCGACTTGCATGATGCCACCACCCATGGTGCCACCACCCATAATGCCACCGCCAGCAACGCGGCAGGCCTCTGTGTCCATCCCTCCATCCGTGGCTTCGCCCACGACACTGCAGCCCGCACCGCCGCCACAGCCGCCGCTGGCGCACGCAACGCCAGCAGGCCCGCAAACGCCGCCTGCGCTGCCACCGCACGAACTTCATGACTCGGGGGATGAACGGCTGGTACTCTAGGCTCAATGCAGCCAGGGGACCCATTGTAGGCTCGAAGCTGTCGAAATGGAGCCTCCTTTGCGTTATATGCCTTGTGTGATACCCCGTAACTGTGACTGTGTCTTACCTAATGGCTAACCGCTATTTCATATGAGAGAACTGCAGGCGGATTGTGGTGATGCCTACGGGAGTGCGTGATGTGCATGGTTCTGTGGGGTTGCAGGTGGTTGTGGGCGCAAACGGCAGTCTTACTGGGACTAAACTGTGGAATTACCGGCCAGGATTGTTTTGACGTGTTTGGTGTTTGTGGTTCAGGATGAGTTTTATGTGTTCTCGCAGACTAGGTAGGCCTGGAGTGTTCTCAGGGTTTCACAATCAAGCAGGCCCGGCAACTCCATGTCGGTTCCCTTTTTTGGCCAAGCATCGGGATTCATGCACACATCGTCAATCAGGGTTTTTCAAACAAGGGTAGGTGTGTTAGATGAGCTCTGAAGCATGGCATCTGCAGGCGTGCAAAGGATTTGTACCTTCGGCTTGTGCAGTTTCGGTTTTGAACTTGTGCCCAGGTAAAAAGACTGGTGTAAGGAATCCCCATTCTGTTCCATGATCAGAGGCTGACTGGCCAAGAGGCACATGAGCCAAAGCAGCTCAGCATGTGCATGGTGGTTGCTCGTGAAGTACCCATAATGATCTGTACATATGTGAACACAAGCCTCTCAGCAGCTGCTGCCGCTCCTGAAGTACACCCTGCAACTGCAGCACATGCAGTGTATAAGCATGCTCAGTGCTTCCTATCAATTGAAGGGGCATTCATCATAGCTGCGGTTGGTTCAAGGAGCCCCATGATGTCAATGACCTCACATACACCATACAGGGGGCAGGATTGGTCTCCAGGCCGCCATTGCGATTCTTTGTATAGCGTTCACAAGATGGGAGCTGGCTTTGGGTAGCAGGGATGATCGCAAGGTTGGTCGAGAAGATGTCAGAGCGATGTAAACAGCGAACACTGAACACTTGCCGTGGTCTAGCAACAACAACAGCTTTTCACGATGTTGTTGGTCTTCTTGGTTGAGTGCAGTGCACTGGGGGCGCAGCCATGTAGCTAGAAGGCTGCATGCTGAGGCATGTCATGGAGTCCATGGTGCATGGCAAACAGCCCTATGCAACAATTGTTGTATGCATGCTTTGCATGGGCATTTCCTGTCTGCAGGTGGGAGTGCCATGGCCATGGAATGGGCATGCCAGTTGGCAGAGCAGTTGCATGCCATGAAGGCAGCCATGGCAGCTTCAGCAACTGCTGCCCTGCCCCCCTCCACGCTCCTCACGCTGAATCCAAAAATGCACCGGCTGTACCAGCAGCGTGCGGCCCTGCTTCTGGAAATGCCTCCCAGCCTGGCCTGGAAGCTGCTAGGCTTCAACAGCCAGAGCAGCACAGATGGGGTGGAAGTGAGCCCAGCAGGAGGGTGTGAGATTGAGAAGGAGGAGGGGCAGCAGGCTGGTGCTGCTGTCGGGCCTGTGCATCAGGTGCTGGGCCCACAGGATACCACAGGACATAAGGCACCGGAGTCAGGAGCAGGCACAGGAGGAGGAGGGGCAGGAGGCAGTGCACGGGAAGGCAGCACGGCTCCAGACCAGGCACCAGCCACAGAGGCATTGAGCCAGCAGCCAACACAGCGGCAGCGTCAGCCACCTTCAGAATGGTGGAAAGTTAGCTCAGGATCTGAGGACCCAGGGGACGAGGGGCATGGAGGCGGGTCCCACACTGCCCCATCTACAGCAGATGCTATGGGCTCTGGGGAAGCCAGTGCTCAGCCTGCCCCTGTCCTGGAAGTAGCTCTGGAGGATGTGCCACTGGCGCTGCGCTTGGGCAGCAAGGCCAAGGTCAAGGTCAAGCGAAAGCAGCAGGAGCCTGGCACAGGACATGTGGCAGTCAGGGAAGCCCCGGCACCTGATGTTCAAGCCACTGCTGCGGCAGGACTTGGAGGGAAAGGACAAGGGGGGCAAGGAGGGCAAGGAGGAGGGCAAGGAGGGCCAAACGCTGAGGCTGTGTCCGTGGTGGCAGCAACAGCCGCTAGCTCTCAGCATCCAGCTGTGCACTTGCCTCAAGCAGGGTCAGAGGCCTTGGCTTCAGCAGCTGGGCCAGATGCAAGTGCAACAGACGTCCCGCCAGGCAGGCCAGCTGAACCAGCTGCCAATACTGCGCATGACCGGCCAAGCCATGTGGAGGATATCACGGCTGGCAGGATAGCAGCCGGTACAAACATGACAGGGGCAGCGGCAGGGCCAGCAGCAGCAATGCAACCTCCTGCGAGTGCTGCAGGATGCAGCCCCAGACATCAGAAGCCTAATGAGGACTCAGGGGAAGAACCACAGCAGCAGCAGCAACAGCAGCCGCAGCCATTCTTGGATGCTGCAACCCAGATGCAGCGCGTGCTGTCGACCCAAGCCAGCAGCAGTTATGATGACGTGCCACTGAGGGTGCGCATCAAGGACTGGCTCAAACAGGAAAACAGTGCAGACCGTGAGCCAGCTGCAGCTCCCAAACCCAGCAGGCCCCAGTTCAAGCCGATTGTGAAGCCCCACAGACGCATGGCAGCAGGCTCATCTGTTGAGGGCCACCCACCGCAGGCTGCAGGAGCAAGTGACGCACAGGGGAGCCCAAAGGGCCAACATCAAGCAGCTGCAGACACACCCTCAGGCCGTCCACCAGCAAGCAGCACTGCCACGGGCAGTGGCCAAGCCAACCAGCCAGGTACAGCTGGTGTTGCTCAGGCACAGTCAGCCGGTGGGCAGCCGGGGGTCTCAGATGAAGCTGCGCCTGGTGCAGGCATGGGGCAGCAGCAGGCTGATGGGCCAGGTGCATCAGGGCAGCCAGCAGGGGGCCGGGCGACCAGCTTGCCGCCGGAAGTCGAACGGGCCGAATGGCTGGAACGCCAAAAGGTGATCCAGCAGCAGCGGGAGGAAGTGGCCCGGTGGCGGCAGGAGCGGCGGAGGCAAGCGGAGCAGGAGGCACGAGCTGAGGGCAAGGCTGAGGCAGGAGCTGCACCACCTGCAGCTGGAGCTGCTGCTTCTGTGGGAGCACAGGCAGCAGCGGATGCAGCAGGCGCCTCAGTGCCTCGCAGGCGCAAGACAGCTACGCGCAGCACGGGACGCAAGCGTGCTAGGTCTGCCGGTGACAAGGGCGGAGAGGAGGACGGTGCTTGCAGCAGTGGCCGAGGCAGTGAGTCTGGGGACAGCAGTTGGGAGCCTGAAGGAGGGGATGCAGGGGAGGAAGAGGATGTGGACCTTACATCTCCTCGCTCCGTGGCACGCCGTGCGCGGCATGAGGAGACGGCTGCCCGCATCCGCGCACGGCTACAGGAACACCAGGCAAAGGAGGTAAACAGCAACATAGGCGCCATTGACAGTCATTAAGGCTTGTATGTTGCAGATTATTCATGTTTTATCCATGTCCAATCAGTAAAGACAGGTCAGGTGCTCCGCGCTGATGCCTAAGGTTACTTGATCAACAATTGGATGTACCCCAGACCTGCTTGTCTGCCCTTAGCGTTGTGAAGCCTTAATACCTGCAGCTGGAGTACACTCTGCCCCAGGTTCCCAGCCACCGTTCTAAAAAGGGAATGTCTTGACCTGTTTGTGTGGTTTTGCCCATTTTTAGAAGAATCACTGATCTTTAGAATCTTTTTTCTGTCTGTTGCACGTGCAGTTTGCTGCCCGAGTTGAAGCTGACCGGCGCGACCAAGTGGTGAGTTGAATTTGATTATGTGCCGTGCTCAGCGCCCCAAGCCATGCTGCCAATGTGTATCTAGACACCAGCCCACTGGCACGTGTCAGGCAAGCTGGTCTTCCAGCCCTACAGTTGCAGCTGCTAGTGTGACTTGTGTGCTCTGAGGCTGCCTGATTGTGGCTCTGCATGGGGTGAGGTCATTGCTCCCATAAAAGTCATGCCTCCGGGCATCCCTTAGCCACGCTCAAGTGGCGTCCTTTACATTACATGACATTATTGAGCTTCTGTTTGCGCGTGCGGCTGACGCATGGCAGCGTGTCTCAGTGCGCCGGAAGCTGGAGAAAGCGCATGGGCGCGAGATCCGGGACCACAACCTGCCTCAATTCCTCGCAGGCATCGGTGTACTGGTGAGTGTACCTCTGTTAGGCCGCTGTCCAGAAGCAGGCTGGGGTGCTTGCGGTACTCATACTTTGAAGCAAGCACCAAAGGGCGCACTGCGCACCACTGCCGGGCTGCGCACTCAGCATGAACACTGTTGCAGGAATAGGCATGAACACGTTGCACTTCCCCCTTGTCTTTCTTTCGATCCCTGAGACTGTGCCTGCAGCACCGCACGCTCAGCTTGCACAAGGCCGTGTAATTGTTGTCTTCATGCAATGCCCTCAGCCTTGCAATGGCATGCTGGAAGGCTTGACTTCTGCAGGGCTGGGCGCAGGCAGCACAGCCAGTTGCTGGCTGCACAGGCTGCCCCAATCCCCTTTTTCTCCCCTCAAGGCCCTTACCTTATCTAGAACCTTGAACCCTAGCTCACAACAGAGTTCAGGGCTTCAGTGGGTGATCCTACGTTGACACTGACTGAGCAAGCTATGGCGGCTGCCTGAACACCACCTGCAGCTCAGTGCCTTTGCTCCCGGGGGGGTACCTGCATCCAGCCTGCCACGGCCCCAAGCTGAGGATGTGCTGCGCCGAGCGCTGCGCGCAGCACGCATCGCACACCACCCTGACAAGGTACGCACGGTCTCCACAGGGCAGTAACTAGTTGACTGTTTGAGCAGTGTTTTGCGTCAGAGTTGTGGTTACAGGTGCTCCATATGACAGTTTAAAATATGTGCGCTTTGTCGCATGCAATGTGTGGCTGTTCCATGTTGCGGGTCCAAGTAGCAAATTATTTGGATCCATTCAAACGCATGCAACTCGCTAAACACTTGATGCAGCACTGCTCCCTAGGACCAGGTGCAGGGCTCTGCGGTGCGTCCTAACCTAACGGGTGTGGTGCCGCCGCCCTGCTCTTTATGCACAGGTGCAGCAGCAGCTGCGGCAGCAGCAGCAGCAGGCTGCGGCGCTGGGGCAGGTGAATGCATCGGTTGCATCACGTGCAGCTGCCCAACGCAAGGCTCTGGAGGAGCTCATCAAGGCAGAGGAGATCTGCAAGATTCTGAACAGCTTTGACTTGGCAAAGGCAGCCATGTGGCTGTGATGGGGTGGATTCACACAGTTACACGACCTTAATTAGCTCAACTGGCTCAGATGCCAACGTGACAAGCAGCCCGCTGCTTACTTTAGAGGTTACATTGCAGGTGCATGACGCAACATCATATGCTATGCTGCGTGCAGAACCAGACAGTATACAAGTACCTACAAGTACTATATCTTCACGGCTTCAGATACTGCGTTAGTACGCGTCATTGGCTCGCTCATCCAGTACGCTGCAAAGTGCAGCTGCATCGCCTTGAGTTGTTGCATGCCCAACAAAACAGCGCATTGAGTGGCTTTCCAACATGTAGCACGTGTGTAAGTAAACTCAATTGTTGCTATAACAAGATAGGTGCCACACAGCATCCTACACCCATTGCGCACAAACGTACCGACCAGGCCCCTACAGCAGCAAATTGCTTCGCGCTTGGTGTGCTAACCAATCGAAACATGCTCAACAAACGAGTGAACAGAGGATGTGGTACACGTGTGTGCTGTGTGGACGTCGTTTGCTGGTGCTGTGTTGCAAGGCGTAGCAGGCTCATCATGATGCTGGGATGTGTTGGAGGCATCGACACAGAGATCAAAGGACAAACGTGGTGGTTGACTGGGTGTTACCCACGCATGATGTGATGCGCCGCGGGCGTATGTGCCTTCCGTGAGGCATCACAGGGAGCCTGCACAACGCCTACTGTTCCTTGGACTCAAACTTGCACAGCAAGAGACTGATCGCGTGCTGCATGCCTTTCAGGTGGTGGGGGCCCAGCGGCATCACAATGATCGGCTCCAGGGCCCAGGGGCTGCGAGCAGGCACATGTGCCGGTACTGCAGGTGGCTGGGGTGGTGCGAACGTTTGGCTGATCAGTGCATTCTGGCCACTTGAAAATGGCGCGAATTCTTGAGAGCTGGGGCGGCCGGGCCTCGTGAAACCAGCTGAATGTGGCCGCATGTTGCCAGAGGGTGGCCGGCTGTGCAAAAAGTCGGGGCGTGCGGTTGCTGGGTCGGGTCGTAAGGCATCTGGCTGGAAGCCCTGGAGCCACATGGTTGGGTCAGCTACTGGCGAGCCGGCTGCTGATGCGATGGTCGGCGATGCAGTGCCACGCTGTGACTGTGTGAAGTAGGGAGACCCAGCATCCAAAGCAGCAGCCGCTTGGAAAACAGACCGCTGACCAATGAGCTGTGGGAGGCTGGGGCCTGCTGGTGCCGGTCGAATGCCCAGGGACGGGTCCAGGCTGGCGATGCGCTGGAACGCTGGATACCCTGCCTGAGAGTTTGGCCTGGGCATGGCAAATCCGAGGGGACGGGCCACGTCGGTCGCCTTCCGCGCCTGCAGAACAGCTGGACCGTCCACCACGTCTGAATGTTGTGGCTGTTGTACTGCACCTTGCTGGCGCTGCCCTTGCAGTGCACCCCCCTGAGCAGGCAACCGCTCTGCACTGGTGCCTGAGGTTGGGATGTGCGAAAGAGTGACATCCACTACGGTGGAGGATAGGGTGGTGGGGCTAAGAGACCCTGACACCAGGCTTTGCATGCTTGTGGATTCGCGCTGGTGGCTTGGGCCCTGTTGTGGTTGAGGTGGCTTAGGCGGCAAACTGCTCCTTGCCTGTTCAGGCTGATGCTCATGCTCAGGCTCATCAACTGGTGGCAATCCAGCTGGACGATCCAGGCTGAAGCTGCTGGCTCCTGCAACGCCGCCTTGTGCAAGCGTCCCGCCAACATGGAATGCGCCCACAGGCATGGGCCCACCAGTGGGAGACAGCAGTGGGAGCACTCGGGTGGCATCTGGTCCGTCATGCAACACAACACGGACACCCGGCGCTGCGCCGCGCGCACCACCTGCCTGGCTGTCGTGGCTACTGCTGCCCTGCGGCACTTGAGAGGCAGTGGCTGCCTCTTTGCTGCTGGGGCCGTGCCAGGTGTCGAATGTCGGCGGGGCTGCGTTGCCAGCTGCTGCTCTGCTGCTGGGGGTGGGCTCTGTGGATGGGCGCTGCAGTACGTCACGTGAGAGTGTGATGGAGCTGCGGTGTGAACCTGTACTGCCACGACTGAAATCATGCTCAGGGCCAAAGCCAGGATAAGGGTTGGCACCCACATGTGGGACCAGCTGGGCATTGGGTCCCTCCTGCACAGCTGGGGCCTGCACAATGTGGCCCTCCAGGTTCCCATGTGCACTCCTAGTCAGCGGCTGCGTAGCTGCCTCCAAGCCTGCCCCTGAGCCCACAGTGGCAGGGCAGCTTGGAGACTCCTCAAGCAGCTGAGACCTGCTGACGAGGCGAGGCGTCACCAGGCCAGATGGCTCATCCAACGTGTCTGCGCTGCCGTTGAGGCCCAGCAGGGGTGCAGCAGCAAGTCGAGGGACTTCCTGAACAGAGGAGAGGCTCCCGGGCATAGTTCGGTAGCTGGACGGCGATGGCGGCGCCTCATATATCCCCCCTTGGCTGGAGCTCCGCGCCATGCGTGGGCCTGTAACTGTGACCGCCCCAGCCATACTCCCGCTGGCAATGGCTGCGGACCTCATCGAGTTGCTGTCTGACGAGTTAACCAGCTGCGCCAGCTGCCCATTAGACCTACTAGACTCCCCCTGCAGCAGCTGGCCTGTGCTGCTGGGCTTGCCAGGGGCAGGCAGACCCTGCCGTAGGCTGCGCATGTGCAGGGCTGCCCTCAACTGAGTCGATATGGACCGTGGCATGCTGCCAGTTCCCTTGGATTGGCCTGGGAGGTTACTGGTGTTGGATCCAGTGCTGTTGTGGTGGGGTTGGGGAGACCCGGCTGCCATCTCAATCTGAGAGATCTGATGAGACATATCACTGGCTGCAGACAAAAGGTGTGGCACAGACCTCCTGGAGAAAGGCAACGAGGGAACCGAGTTGGCTCCGCTTCCTGAAGCAGCAGCTGCTGAGTCGTCGAGAGGCTGGCTCGCGGGCTTGATGCTTGCACTTGTGCGCACGCCCAGCGTCGACCGCACATTGCCAAAGCTGGTCAGCATGTCCTTGAAAAAGAGGCGGGGCGAGCGCATCCCGCTGGGGATCGGGGGAGCTGCCCCGACAAGCCGAAGAGAGTCGCGGCTGTTAGCAGAGGTCACGGATGGCGGGCCGCCAAGGGTGGCACTGTTATGGGCGCTCATCCGCTCCCCATCCGTAGAGGACGAGGCCATCGCCATGCAGCCTGTGTGTGGTGCATTCCATAAGATGCGTGCCGGGGCGTGAGACGTGCCCTGATCTAGCATTGTTGACACGTACTTCAACTGAAATCTCGTTAAATGCCAAGTCTAGAAGACAAAGGCCTATCAGTCGAGTGGTTACGGCTTGCTAAGGCATGGCAGCATCCTCGTGCACAGCAAGTCAACTACGCCCTGCCCTTGAACGTTGTAGAAGTACGTTTGAGGGCCGTCAGCTTTCAGCAGGGCTGGATCCAAGTGGACTACGCACCTGCAACCCACGCTGACTCAGAGCACACCACCTGCCCTGTCTTGGCCACTGAAGCGATGCGCGACGAACGGTTCATCACACGCCCCCTGCATTGTGCCAAGCCCAATCACAGGGTAGCGCACACAAGGGACATTTTCATGCACGCGCCCAGGTTGCAAAGCGACAGCCTGTCAACATACACTTCAACCAGCAGCTGAGCTCTGACCACAGACAGCCTCTGTGCTCTGAGTACAATATGACTGCCCACATGGTCGTGTGGGCTGCTTGCACCCATACAAGATACAACTGATGCAAGGTCTGCTGGAGGAAATCCATACGGACCTAGCTGGCCCGCCCTCTTCCGCACCTGTAGGTGATACGTGCCAGCACGGCATGCACAGTAGCAGATACCTCCCCATAGTCCACGCCTGACTTCATCCTCAGGCCTCTGAACAGCAGCTTCGCATCAGCCTTGAGCTGCTGGGTGGCGGCCTTGTGCTCGGTTTGCACATCGGCTGCTGCAGCCGCGCTGGTGCCGTGGCCGCGTGCGTGCTGCTCCACAGCAAAACTGCCTTGAGCTTCAGGGCTGTGGATGCGCACACGAGGTACTGCCCTCTCAGTGTCTTTCAAGTCAGCTGCAAGGACGCCCTGGGGCCCCTCTGCCTGATCCTCTTGCTTGCAGGGGCCTGGACTGTGTGCCACCGCCTGCACAGTTTTGGCTACGGCAACAGGTGGCTCATCGGCTGGGTCCCCATGAGCACGTGCTGGTGTAGCTTCTGTGGCTGATGCAGCAGCAGCAGCAGCAGCGATGGTGGCGGCGGCGGCGGCCGCCGCCGCAGCATCTGCAGAGAATGTGCCGGGCGTCTTCTGCACACCCTCCCCTGCTGCGCTCGCAGAGCCCGTGGCTTCATGGCCCCGCAGCATCGCCTCTGCCTTGTGCCTGCTGTGCTCCCTGCTCTTCTCCTTGTCAGCCGCCTTGTCCTTGGCAGCCCGCTGCTTCAGCAGGCGCTGCCGCGCACGTACAGCAGCTAGGGAGGCAGCAGCTGTGAAGCTCTTGGCACCTTTGGGTGCCCCAATGCTGATCTCCTCTCCCAGCTCATGCTCTAAGAGTTCATCAGGCCAGGCAGCCACCAGACACTCCTGAATCGTGGTCAGCGCCCAGCGGATAGCTGTGTGGGGGTGTGAGAAGGCCGTGAGGACCAGGCCATCCGTGAGCTCCACAAGATACCCCCCATGCTGCAGCAGCTGCTCACGAAGGATGGCACCTAGCAGCTTCAGGGCCTCACGGGTGGTGCTCACATCCCAGGCCAGCAGGGATGGTACGCCCACGACGTGCAGGAAAGAGATGGCGGCTGATGAAAAGGGGGCGTCCAGGAAGGACGGCTCGAGCCGTGTGACACCCCGCATGGGGCATGCCAGCACGAACCTGCACGGCAGAGCAGCCAAGCTCTCAACCAAGCAGCAACCAACGACGCAGACAAAGCAGGAACCATGGCATGCTACAACCCATGCAACGCACCATTTGCACGCACCGACACAGCAACCAGGCCGCCTAACCCCACGACTGAACTGCACTCTGCTGAATTGCTTGCAGTTGGTTTCCAAGGCCGTACCTGTACACCAGCTTTGGATCACAAGAGGTATACAGCTGTGCCGCGCTGTCCTGGGCACTATCTGAGCTCGCGATTGAGCCTGCTTTGCTCCCCACGCTGAAGGCCTTACTAGCCATGCGCGCCAAGCGGATGTCAGCTCGCTGATTCTCCTCCCGGAGGTCAAACTGTCCCATGTGGGCGATGGTGAGTTGCTTGTGCTGTAGCTGCTCCAAGGGCAGCTGCAAGAGGCACCGATGCCAAGGTATGCATCGTGGTTAGAAGAAGTGGGGTATCAGCAAGCAGCAGGTGGATGCAATGAAGCAAGTGGGTTTGCAATAAAGGAGGTGGGTACAATGCAGGCTGTTGTGACTGCTGGGGTATGAAGGCAAACCAGCTGACGAGAAGGCAAGGCAAGAAGGGCGCAATGGCAAGGGCGCGAGGCAACATAGGCAAGAACGTGAGGCGACAAGGGTACAATGACTCTGACTGCGACCCACCATTTGGAAGGTGGATTGGTGCAGCAGCACCACACCTCCAGGGCAGGCATGTGCCAGTGCCCTGGCTGCTTCCATCGTACTGCCACTGTACTGCCACCTGCCAGACGCTCTAGAATACGTGATGGACTGGGCGTCAGGGATCCCGCTGGCGATGCCGATGCGCAGCCTCAGGCCCTTGAGCAGCAAGTAGCCCTGATGCTTGCCACTGCCTGCTGAGAGGGGGCCCACCTGATCCTCCACGGACGTGAGATGCACAGAGCTAGCAAAGTGTGAGAGCACCGTAGTGCTGGGGAGGCTGAGGGAGCGGCCCACCACATCAAAGGGGATGTTGAGCCCACTCATATCTGTGATACGGCGTGAAGGGGACCCGCCATTCCCTGGAGCTGTGGGGTCCGTGGGCTGGTCCAGGTGTGCGGCACCTGTGCCCCATTGCCCGCTGGCCCGGCCAGTAAGCAGGGAGCCGCTGGCCCCCCGTGGTGAGTTTGGTTCACTGTATTCCCTGCCCACATGTGAATCTCTGCCGAGTGAGAAGATATACCCAACATCTATATCATCAGCCCAGCCTAGGCCAATGTCATCGAGCCGCCGCATCGAACGCTCACCCAGCCTACACACAAATGGCGAAGCGAGACGCCAGCACGCAGCAGTTACAGTCAGCATGAGCTGGCGTGAACAGGTACAGCTGCAGCTGCTCGGCTTGCTGCCAGGGCGTGGATGTTGCAAGGCACGCACAGGACACAGCAGGCAGCATGCCAGCTGCACAAGCGTCGTAACCATGGGCTATGGATGGGGGCTGCAGGGTACTCACTCTGCTTGGGGCGCCGAAGTGTCACAGCCAACCACACTGGCCCGCCCAAAGTCGTGCACAGTGCATACGTTGTTGGCAGCCGCCCGCGAGAAAGGGTCCTGCACACAAGCATGCAACATTTGAAGGTAAGCAGCCATGCTCGATTCATGGTACTGTAATAGTAACAAGGCGCATAACAGATTACTCTGCATGCCGGAGCCTGACTGCGCTCAGTGCAGAGCATGGTGTAAACTGGGATGTTGCTGTGATGGTAATGCACAGTATGCGGGAAAGCTTCTGGGGGGCAGTGCTGTACACCAGTGCTGTACATCAACAGTACGCCAGTGCTGTACATCAGCAGTATGCCAGTGCTGTACATCAGCAGTACGCCAGTGCTGTACACCAGCTGTGCTGGACAAGCACAAACATAAACAAGCACAAGCTCAGGCAACCTTCTTTCATCTAGGCCCACGCGCAGCAAAACATGTGCATCCGCGCAGGCACTCACCCACACCGAGCCGGAGCGGCTCTCGACAGTTAAGGTGCTGGTCACACTGGCACCACTGAGACTGCGCTGGGAGCTCTGGCGCCTGAGCAAGTACCTGGGCCGCAGACTTCGTGTTAGCCGTACCACCTGCAACCGAGTTGGAGGGACAGCGGTGCAGTCAAGCGTGAATGACACGCATTGGCCAGTGTACAACTGCTGGGTGCTGAAGGCACCCACTGCTGGGCACTGGCGACCAACGACCACTTAACCTCATGTCATTATCAGTCATAACAGACCGCTTCGTCACTGTCATGACCATGAGCAGCACGGCAGGAGGGGGCACACACCTTCCGGGCTAGCCGTGACACATGTCCCTGGTGCTGCAGAGCACCATGGGCAGCTGGGGACCGGGGAGTGGTGTCCCAGGTGTCTTGCGTATTTCCCCCAGCTGCTACTGGGCCCCCTGCTGATGCGCCAAGAACCTTTGGGACTGCCCAGACTGGGCGGCAGATAGGCACATCCAGCACAGCAGCAGGCCTGCGTGCATGCACAGAAGCATGCCGATGGGCAACAGAGCATGGCACTCAGAAGCATGAGGCGTGTTGGGCATGCGACGTACCACAGCCCCCCCTACAGTAGTCGCAGCCTTGTCGGTCGCCCTAGCAAGTGCACCGCAGCTCTGAATGCTCTGAATGAGACGAGAAACCTTCCCCAAACAACACCTAATGTGACCAACCTCTAACACAGGGTGGTGGACTTGCCACAGGCAGCGCGGCTTACCAGTCACAGGCCATGAGCTTGCGATGGATGAGTGCAGCCACCATGACTGCATCCCGCGCGCTGTGAGCTGCGAGTAGGAAGGAGTCTCCCTCTGTCGCTGTCTCGTACACATTGTACGCGACCAGGCATGAGCGCACGCAGGCGTGGTGCAGCTTGATAGTCCGATCCATGACATCCGGCTCCAGCAGTTCCCCTGCAAGAACAGATCAACCATTGGCGGTTTTTCAGCTTTCACCTAATGAATGGGCTGCGCATGCTGACGGTACTCGTTCATGCGCGCATAATATGCTGCTGCTGAGCACACTGAGCTGCCACCCAGGGCCTTAGCAATTATTGTGGGCCTTAGCAAACGCTGCCGCACAAATTCATCCAGTACATGCTGCAGTGCACCTCGCCGGCTCCAAGCCTGCCCCACTCACAGAGCGCCGTGGAGTCCTCAATGTCTGCAACCACATGAAGGTAGAGGGATGGGGCATGAGATGTGTGAGAAGAAAACGTGCACAAGGAGGCCAAGCAGTACGCAATTACTTGCGTGCAGCCCAGCATCTGGACCGTGTTATTATTAGTATCAGCCCAGCATCTGGGGCCCATCGTCAAACAGTAGGGCGCCATGCAGCCCGTCATGGCATGGCCTGGCATGGCATGGCTTCTGAAGCCTTGACACACCTGTAACGATGATGCTGGCATCAGGTCCATGGCCAGGTGCAAGCACTCGGCCGAACAAGCCTCGGTGCTTGGACCTCTGCATGTCAGATCCAAGAGCATCGTCATCAATCCTAAGGTACCGAGCATAGTGCTGACAGACTGGACGCAGGAGTGCAGAGGAGGTGTGCAGCAGACTTGCATGCAAAGCTGTGGACAGAAGCCATGAACCCGTCAAATCACATCAAAACAATGTGATCGTATTGATTGAGAGTAAAGCTTTGCACGAGAGCGCCTGGGGTAAAGTTACATACCTGATGCGCGGCCAGCAGCGCCATAGCCAGCAGCAGTAGCAGCGGCACTAGCACAGATGGGACAGCGATCACTGCCGCCTTTGCCTGCTTGGACAATCCAGACTGCTCGTATTCTACGGGAGGGTCAGGGATGACCACTGGAGGGGGCAGTGTGAAGTTTAGTGTGATCCGGTACAGGCTGACTGGATCCACAACACCTCCCTCCACAGCCGTCAGGGCCACGCTGTACCTGCAGTCAGACAGACATGCAGTATGACAGGAACGCAGTCAGACAGACATGCAATGGGGCAGGCATGCAGACAGGCAGGCATGCAGGCAGTCACTGACCCGCATGCAGCCAGGAGATGGCAACCCGTGTTGTCGGGGCACACAGCATGCATGCCGCAACAGGATACAGCTGTGACATGAGCCCTGGGCTGCGGACACCGACACTACCTGTTGCCAACCATAACACGATAACCACCCATAATCACCACTACCCGCAAGTATTGAAAGGTGACATCAGGGACACCATGAGGCTACGCCCAAACCAGTGCATGGATATGTAATATGAGCAGTACGAAATCTACATGTATAGTTGTGTAGCAAAGTAAGCATACATGTCAACATGTGGGTTCTTATGGATGTGAAGTATACATGTAGGTTCTTTGAGAGGGACAGGTCCACGCGTCCAACAGGGGGCGCGCACCTGGCAGCCAGTTGATCCATGATGGACTGGATGGAGTCCTCCCCTTCGTCCAGCAGCCTCTTCACAGCATCAAAGTATGCAGCTCTCGCGAATTCACAGTTGAAGATGGCTAAGTCACCAGCCTGGTTGGGGTGCCACCTGGCCCCCCATAGAGCCTTGAAGTAGGACTGCGAATCTGCAAAGAACAAGGTGCACAAGACACACAGCTGCCTTGCTTTAGCCAGACATAGCAACTGGGTATGGCGGCTGTGCCCAGCTCGGGCGGGGCCAGTTTAAATGCTGGCATGTTCAATTGCATGTTCAATTGCTCTCAGTAACAGTTCAATTGCTGTGCATGCTGGGGTCAGGCATGGGTCAGGTCAGGTGCTGTGTGGCAGGGCCCGCACGTGTTCGCAGCACACACCGGTTGCATCTGAGCCAGCTGCAGCCTCATAGTCATCCCACAATGACAGGTTGACAGGAGGAGGTGATTCCCCTGTTGTAGGGAACAGCAGCAGGGTGCCCTTGGCTATGCCCGCCTCGCCGCTGCCATCAACACTGTCGTTGGTGGCAGTGGTGCGGCCGGGCAAGGTGTATTGATCTGGCGGCTGCACCAGCTGCAGCATCGCGTCAGTGACCAGCTGGCGCTTGCGCTGGTACTCATTGCCATGCCTGCGAGGGCAGTAAGGGAAAAACGGAACAGGAAGGGCAACACGGAAGGCAGTCAAAAGCCACAAAGTCATGCGTCACGAGCATCTGCTGCAAGCGGGGCGTCCACATGAGGAATCATTCATAGGCGGCCGACACGACCACTTCTACAATTCTAGGGTTGAGGGTTCCAAAACAGGTGAGCTTGCACTCACCGGATCATCGCATCTGAGACGATCACACCCTCTGCCTGGATGTATACGTCGAAATCGTAGGAGGCACCCACTGCGTAGCAGCAATAATAATAATGACACGGCGTGTCACAGATGTGTAGCAGCAAGTCAGTTGACATTTCAAGCCCCGTGCACACAGTGCCTGGCAGTGCATGCCACTGCCATTTTATTGCTTGTTTTGTGTTGCTGCCGGTGCCTGCCAGGGACTCGCACCCAGTGCCTGTTAGGGCTGCCGAGGCTACGCCTTGCAATCAGTGCATGCAAATGCACTACATAGGTCTCAATGTGGGTGCGCAGAAAAGTTTATCCAAGGGAGTGAGTGTAGCAGAGCAACCCAAGACGCAGCTGCAGCTTGTAACACTGGGTAGTAAGAGGACTCACCGTAGTAGTAGTGGATGTTGGACAACACTGCCCGGTTGACCAATCTGCCGCCGCTGGTCCCAGCAGCAAATGGGCAGTACGCTTTGCCACTACTGCCACCTGCTTCCTCCTTGCTCGTGACGCATGGCTTGACATCTTGAGCCGTGGAAGCTGGGGTGCTCCTGTCCCAGACAGCAGTACTTCCAGGAGCTGGGGCCCAGCCAATGCGGCCTGTTACATTGCTGGCGCCAAACATGAAGCGGTAGTATGTGTCAAACGTCAGCGTCATTGCGCAGCGGCCTTCCAGGAACGCAGGGTGCATCGGCTTGCAGCTGCCATTGGTGCGGGGCGCAGCGTGCTGCGCGATGTTCAGGAACTGGCGCATGGCGGCTGCCATGCCTGCACCATTCACCAGAGGAGCCAAGGAAACGGGGTCATAATGGATGCCTTGGCTCAGCCCTTGGGTCTGAGCAATGGATGCATAGATCGCCATGAGGGTATACCCCCCAGAGCAGAGCGGCTCCAAAGTCAAGCACAGGCCCCAAATGGCTTCAGCAGCAGCGTTGTCCCCTGCAGCATCAGCGCTGCTTGAATTGCCCTGGTCAGTGCCTTCCCCTTCATCTGCTGCCCCACTGGACTGAAGCACCCCACGCCTGTGTTTCCCACCACTGCTGCTTGACGTGTTGCCACTGCTGTCATCCTGACCTGCTGCACCACTCTGATCCACACCTTGAGTTGCAGCTGCTGCTGCAGCTGACTTCCAAAGGTCAGTGCTGGCTGCGAGCTGCTCCAGTTCTTCCCACGTGTTGGGTGGTGTGATGTTGGCAGCAGCGAACCAGTCCCGGCGGTACGCAAGCATGAAGTACGACCGGGGGTGTAGCAGCCCGACAGGCGTTTTCTGCAACTGGAATTGGTTCTCCACAACCTGGAGGTCTGCATGCACCAGTATGAAAAGTGTGAATAGTGTGAGCAAGTGTGAGCAGCGTGAGTAGTATGAGAAGGACGCTGCGGGTATGTGGTGATACGGCATGAGATAGTGGCGTCACACACGGTGCTCCCTTTATGCACACTGAACACACATACAGCTGTGGCCAACGCATGTGCTGCACGCAAGACGTGTACAGGGAGCAGATCTGCTGCCCGTGTCCATGGCCGCCGCACCCGTGTATGTAAGGTCATAGCTGCAGGCAGGGGCAGTGGCAGCACACAACGGGTAATGCTCAGCACAATGTTCCAGCTGGGAGACAAAGGTGAGAAGGCTACTGCATATCAGTGATTTCTACACAGCATTGGCAGCCAGCAGCTGGTAGGCTCGCTGCGTCATCAGTAGTACTTCAGTATCACAGCTGGTAACACAGGCAGGAACAGGTACCAGCTGGTAGGATTGTACTTGCCCGGTGTACTACCGTATCAGTATCTGGTATCATGGCATCAGTAGCTGGTAGGATTGTACTGGATTGTACTTGCCCAGTGTGACGGCCAGGAAGGACAGGCAACTGAGCACACCCAGGCTGCGCTGGTGCCCAACCCCCAACCCCCAACCCCCACCCCACTTCCTCACCTGGTGCGCCACACACACCACCACCCACCCACCACACCCCCACCTCCCCGCACCCCCCCT
>BDCZ01000034.1:0-71643 GCA_001662365.1 Chlamydomonas applanata
GGGGTGGGGGTGGGGGTGGGGGTGGGGGTGGGGGGCGGAAGGGGATTCCATGGGGCATGCACAAGCGGAAACCCTGTAGCACGCCATTTAAATGGGAAGAAGAAGCGACGGAGTGGGGGTGGGCAGGATGGGATGAGGTGGCGTGTGGGGTGCTAATCTACCATAGGGATTCCTGTACATCACAGGGCTCTGTACCTGTCTGGAGGGGTGCGGCAGGCATGGCTGTTGCAGGTGCAGAAGGATTGGGGCCGCTGCTCCAAGTTGCAGATGTTTCATGATAACCCGGGCGCTGCCCCTTGTGCTGCATACACTCCCGCGTCCCGTTTGCACTTCGCTGCAATGCCGCCGCGCCAATCGCCTGCAGACCGCACATGCTCTGGAGCTGCAGCCTGACTGGCTGGAGCAGCAGGAGCAGGGGCCTTTGAGCCATGTGCCTACCGCCATGGACGTGCGCAACCTGCGTGCCGCATTCAAGCCTGAGCGCTGGTTGGATGCAGATAACAAGTGAGCCCTGTTATAGGCTTCGTGCTGTTTTGGGCTGGGGCATGGGATGGATTACGAGGATGACAAGAAGTAAACAGAACAGAAGATCAAGCAGTGGAGAGGCAAAGGAGTGGGAGAGGTCGATGGATTGGATTTAGGATGGTGGATGGCTGCATACCTGCCCGAGTAGGCTTTAGTTGCATAGACGCAGAGGTCACCATCACTGCTTGTTTCATACCAGGATCATGTACATACCAGGGCATGCGGAGTGTGCGGCAGAGGGCACATGCTGATGCGGTCCAAGTGGACATGCACATGCGCTTGGTTTCATCATGTATGTTGCCCTTGCTGCAATGGCCCCCGCACGCAGGCCCACACTGCTAACGTTCGGCCACGGGCCGCATGTGTGCCTCGGCATGGCGCTGTACATCATGGAGGCCAAGGCGGTACGTTAACAACGGCCCAGGCCCAGGCCCATATGACATAGTCACTAGTTCAGTGCAGACTTCAAACGGAGCCCTGAGCACAGCCCTCAAAGCAGTAGCTGACAGCATCAGTGTTGCGCATGTGATGGTCAGCCAAAAGGCGGCGTATCTTGGCGTATGCAGGCATGGCGTGTGCGCTGACATGTGTGATGATACTGTACTGTATAACTATACTCTCGCAGCAGCAGCCACACGAGGTTGACCAGCACAGGATAGGCTTTGACCACAGGCTTTCATTTTGGCCTGTTCTGCTGCAGGTGCTGGCCACCATGCTGCGTGACTACAACCTGCAGCTGCTGGACACTGAGTTCCAGTGGCAAGAGATGCCCATGGCCCGGCCCACTGGCAAGGTCAGCATGCGGCTGACCAAGCTGTGATGAGCACATTTTCTCGCTTGGGTGTATGACACATAAGGATGGCGGCTCAGCAGAGGCTCACAGCTGCAGGTTCAGCTGTCTAGACGCATATCCACAATTGAGGGCCTGAACACACCCACGTGCCAACTATTGAAATAACGCAGCTTTTATGATTGTAGAGAAGGGGTTGGATGGCCTGCACTGACATGAAGGGAAAGGCCCTGATGCAAGATGACCACGCTAGCTTGATTGTGTGATCACAGCAGTTGCAAGGGTTCAAAATCCAACATTTGGTTGACTCCTACTTACACGAGGTACAGCAGGGCACTTATGGCACAGCTGGAATTTGCGATTTGTGACCAGGCAAGGTGTGCATGTGTGTGTGCGTGTGGGTTGGGTGGTGTAGCCGTACAACTCATGGGTGCATGAGCCTCCCAGCAGTTGCTGGGACCCATGGTTCAATGCCAAATTCAGCATGCGCGTCTGTCACTTGTGCCGGACGGATCTCATTCCAGATCAGCATCATAAACCCAGCAGATTGCTGGGGCACAAGGGGTGGCTATAACGACCGGTTTCGGCCCCCGCCACGGGGCCATCATCAGGTGACTTCTGTATGCTTGTGGACATGAGAAGTAACTGATGAAACTGTTCATAGGCTAGGCGGGAGCTTATGCATAACAGCACAACCGGGACAACTGTAAACGATGAAACAAATGCTCGCAACACTCTGTCCCAGTCTACAAGGCCAGCTGCAGCCAGGCATGGCCAGGCTGCTCTAGAGGAAGAGGGTGAGGAAGCCAGCAGCCTGGGCACAGCCACTCTCCGTGTACACCTTGTATGCCTGCGCCCAAAGTGCAGGACGTGCCACACAAAAGGTCAGTAAGATGACAGCGGCCAGGGCCAGGTCCCTGGCACGACTGCAGCCTCACGGAATGTGTGAGGCAAGCATGAGGAGGGGGCAGACGAGGGCATCAGTGAGGGCCAGCAACCAACAGCAGTGTACGCTGTGTACCGCATAACACGGCTTCGCAGCCATCAACAAAACTCTTCGCCCCTGTACCCTGCCCTTATACCTGGACCTTCACAGCCCTGAAGCCTGCACGCAACAGCAGTGCCGCCTCACCTCTGGTAGCTCCTCCTTGACCTTGTCCACCCGCATGTCTGTAAGAGGGTGGGTGCGCAAGAAGCCCGGCACCCAGGCGCCTGCGCTCTTCTCCATCGCACGCTCCTGGGCGGGTTGGTTGGCACAGATGGGGTGGTTCATTGGTCATCTGTGGGTGGTCATGCAGCTGCAAGCTGTCATGTGATGTTGCAATGTTGTGATGTGATCCTAGTGCGGGGGCTCAGGCAGCAGTGCAGCAGGGTATGCCCCGCACGCTCCAAGCCCCAAATCCCCAGCAGGCTGCACCGCCCGGACCGCACCACTGCAGTTCACGATGCGCAAAACCCGGTTCAAGGTGGTGATGCCCTCCACGGCCCTACCAACCTTTCGGTGCAGCTTCTCCAACATGGTGGTCGCTGCCTGAGGGTCATAGCATGCGGCCGCCATGAGCTGCAGCCCGATGCTGTCTGCCTCGTACTCAGCGCGTCTGCAGGCAGCAGACCAGCAGTGCTCAGTGAGCCCAGGGGCTGGGCTGCAACGGACACGGCGCAGCCACTAGTAACAAGGCACAACAGCCAGCAGTACAAGGCACAGGTCAGGAGAGCCACTCGAGCCACTCGCAGCAGTACAAGGCACAGGACAGCAGGGCCACCTATTCAACTGCATACCATACCCCTTTCAGCTTTGGAGCTCTCATGAGCGTGGGCGTGAGTGACGGCAAGCCATACTGTTCTGTGGACCTGCCCAGCCCCTGCACCCCACTCTAATAATAATAACACGGCGTTTCACAGATGTGTCTGCATGCCGGAGCCTGACAGTCGTTATCTTAACACAAGCACTAGAGGACCAAGCCAGCCTGAAATACCGGGAGCCGCCCCACTACAGCACCTAGCACCCCGTCGGAAGCGAGCACCGCAAAGGGTAGCAGCCGGCCGACACACCACCCGTGGTCAACAGCAACATGCTGATGGTTCAGGGTAAGCCAATGGCTCAGGCGGTACACGTACCGCGAGTAGGGCAGGAACACACCGAGGTACAATGCTGAAGATGGAAGGCCGATGCCAAACAAGGCGTACACAACAAGTTTGAGAAGGGCAAACGTGTTGAGCGTAGACATGCGCTCGGCCTGCATGTGCACAGGCACCAGAATACGGTGTACCTCAGCACGCGGTACACATACTAACACGGCAAAGGTGTGCACGTTGAAGAGGAAGAGTAGTTGTGCGTGAGCACAGGCGTAATCAAGAGAGTGAGGAAAAGACACAGACTGCATCTGCAATTCTGCACGTCAGCCACATGACGGGGGGCCATGGGTGTGCACACGACCCTCCCACACACGCAGAGGTCAGGGCTGGGGCTCAATACTCAGGGTTCTGCACTGGTGGTGCGAGGTGCAGGGCTCAGGCACGCACATGGTGTCTCGCGAGCACGTGCGCCGTCTCATGAGCCATCACCGCAGCCAGCTCCTCCTCGGATGACAGCATGTCAACCAGCCCAGTGAACACTACCACCTGCAGCCAACAGCAAACACGCTTGTCAGGCCACCTGGCTCTCCTTACAGCATCATTACTCTGGCTCTTACAGCACTAAGCCCTTTGACGCACCAGGCGGTTGTGCACACCAGGTTCTCAAGCCTCCGTTCCCATATTGACGTGAACACATGCAAGCAAGTCATCCCTTGCATGCCATGGGCCGCGCTCATTTTGGTCCTGAGTGGCCATACACGGACCTGCCCGCCTGTATTGTGCTGGCGAAGCAGAGCTGACATGCACAAGCAATTCCTTCTCCAGGGGAGGGAACCAAGGTGTGTGCAGTATTGTATGCTCTCTGATCTCTGAACAGCCTCTCCCACAACACACTGCATTGGTCCTCCCGCCACCCAAGCATCTGCCTCACCTTGCCGCCTGGCACCACAAATGCGTTGGGGACGTCTGACTTGATGACTGCATACTCCCAGTCCAGGTTCTTCATGTGGTTGTACTTGCCACCGCCCCGGCCATCACCAGCTACTTTTGCCAGCCGTGCCCCAATGCGGCGCACTGCGAGGCTGTAGGGGTGGTTGGGCGGCAGCAGCGCGTGCTGCATGACCGCCTCCGCGCATTGCTGCGTGGCAGAAGTCGGTGGCGGTGATGCACAGCAGCAGGGGCCTGAAGGAAGTGCGGCAGGCAGGACTAACTGGCTATGCAATGTCACGCCACGGGCCAGTGGAGAATGGAGTACGTATCAGCCAGCATCCTGACTTGATTAGGTCTACACCATACCTCATGTACACTCCACAGTCTATCATACGTCCATACCTGGTCAAAGAGGTGCTTGCCCATCCGCTGCTCAGCCTCTTGGGTCACAAAAAGGATGGCGTGCCTGTGTGATGCAGGGGAAAGTGCAAGCTGCAATGCCTGTGTTGATTTGTAATTCATGGCCTGCAGGGGTGACCGGTACAACATCGACAATGGTGCTGCATGCGCCCAGCACCCGCGCATGCAGTACCATGCAGCGTCTTCTCAGCAGCCATGCAGCACGCATGTGCACAACCACACCGCACAGCGCGTCAGGGCAGCCCTGATCAACAAACAGCGCTTGCCCACCTGCGGCCTGTGTAAGGGATGGTTTCCAAAGAGCTGTAGTAATAGCAGGCAGAAGCTGCCAGAGTACCCCCCACCAGGATGAGTTGGCCCCGTGTGCCAAAGCGTCTCCCCGAGTCACCAAAATGTGTGACGCCCCTGTTGACAGACCAAGGCAGGTGGAGCAAGTAGGTTGAAACCACATGGGCGGCTATGGCGGAACATGCTGCACAGCGGCATGCCGTCCATGCACCACGTGTAACACATGGGCACTATGTACACACACAAACACACTCTTGCTGTGATGTGTAAGGAAAGGTCCAGTTGGGATGGCAGCAAACACGCATGCGTCGTATGGCCATGGCAGCAGAGGCAACATGAAGCCAATCAAAAGGCTGCAGGCTCGTGACAGTTGCGCTTGCCACACGCACACATCCATTAAAACCTCACCGGCTGTCCGTCCATGCACTGCGCGTGCTCTGCTGATGCGGCATGAAGGAGCGCGTCATCGCATGCCGTGCCACGCCCCGTGTGGCCACCCCCGCCAGCATGCAGAGCGGCCCTGCCGCACATGCTGTGCTGCTGCTGGTGGGCGTGCACGCTGCAGCCTCTGCCCCAGCTGTTGCATAGCCCCGTAGAAGGCTACGGCACGTGGAGAGCAGCTGCACAGCCCTTGCCCTCATGCTGGAGACGCTCTTGATAGACGATACCTTATCAAAAAGCTGATTTCAAGAGCTTTCGGAACCGGCGTGATGGTTTAGGCGTGTCCCATGCATTACGAAAAGTCCAATCCTTTTGTACGCGAGATCAGCTGTCATGAGAAGGGCGAACGAATGTGACAGTAACTTCATATGCTTGCTTCCGGTTCCTTGGCATGCAACTCGTTGGCATTACACGAAGTCGTGGAAATGTGTGATGCTGGGTCAAACTCAAAGTCAAAGTGAAGTCAAAGTCTTCATGTGGGTTGGACAGTGGACCGTGCTCCTGGATCTGTTGTCTGGTCAATCATGGCCACTGCTGCTGCTCCTGGTGCTGTGTTCTGGTCAGGTATCACAGCTGGTCCAGGTGTTGCTGGTCCCAGCACAGCCGGAGCGGGCACGAGCACACTCCCGGCTGTTTGCCACGGCTGTGGCATGGCTGCAGGTACTGGCGCCGACATGGATAGTGCTGCGTTGAAGGACTCCACATGCACGGTGGGTGTGCTTGGCGTGCCAGGCACTGCCGCCTGCCTGCCCATGCTGATGGGAGGTAAACCAAGGTGCAGCTGCTGGTGAGCTGGGTACAGGGGTGGCAGACCTGGGGGTGGCGGGTAATAGCCCATTGGCATGGCCATCCCCCCGGGTGTGGGCATTGCTGACCAGGGAGGTGGCATCGGGCCCGGGGGGTACAGGGGCGCGTTTGGCTTGTCCTGCGTGCAACAGCCACGGGTGGACAACGAATGGATGCCAGCGCATGGCCACACAGCCTGTGCCTAGTATTCACTGCAGCTGCTGCAGTGGTGCCGTAATTCAAAAGCGAGCAACACGGCGCGTTAAAGATATGCCGGAGCTGGAGCCTGACCGCCTCTGTGACTTGATGGCGCAGTGCAGTGGGCTGTGGGAACGAGCGCAAGGAGCATTTCTGGCACGGGTCAGCAGGTGCAACAAAGGGCAGCCAGCACACCGCAACAGACCTCTTGATGCCTGCACAGAAACGCACCAGCTCAGCTCCTTTGACCATGTGACCACCACCACCCTCTGGGTGCACCCCATTGTCATGGTCACAGTCGCCGCAGCACGTGCAGCAGCGGCAGCAGCGCACGCAGCACTTGGTGACGCCCTTGCAGAGGCTGACGCAGCACACGCACAGGCAGATGGCTGGGCACAGGCACCACATGAGGAGGGACAGGAGGGCGATGAGACCCAGGACACAGATGCCACACACCTGCAGGTGCACAGCAGCAGGTGTGGCAGACGAACAGATGGCACAGCAGCAGATCTGGCAGGAGGCAGGGCAAATGACCTGTCGATGGGCCGCATGCAACACAACACACAAGCTGTGGTGCGACGTGCGCATGCTGGGTGGTGGAAGATGTGTACGGCTCGCTTATGCAGGGCCCCATCATGCAAGCAGCTCGTGTGGTGCGAGCTGCACACGCTGTTGTATGTGGCTAGGCGTGCAGCTCCGACGCAAGCACGCACCACACACACCACCAAGATCTTCCATGTGCTCCAGTCACCTGACTTGATGTTTGTCTGTCTGCCTGCCACATGACCCGTGTATCCTGCATTCGCCACCAACGCCAGCAGGTTGCCAGCTCAAGGCAATGCAGCTGGTTGCCCTGTTAGCATGTTAGCCTACAGTTTAACACGTATTAATACGTGACACGGCTCCCGGTATTTCAGGCTGGCTTGGTCCTCTAGTGCTTGTGTTTAGATAACGACTGTCAGGCTCCGGCATGCAGACACATCTGTGAAACACCGTGTTATTATCATTATTAATACGTGACACCTTGAAATCACCAACCATCACCTCCACTCTATTGGCCACCACCGTTGTTGAATTGAACAGCTCACCTGCAATCTGGATGTCACATGTCACACCCGCAGCTGCATTCCGTGTGTAGATGTACACGCACAACGCATCTGGTGATGCGTTTTCAGTGTACGGCCACCGCACGTCACATGTGCGCTCATCGGTGCAGACCATCTTAGGGAACAGGCTGTTGGGCTGGCACGAAGCCTTGGAACACACGCCTGGGCTGGCCACATATGCTGACACGGTGTCGTTGCACCTACAGCGCAGCCATGCGAGGGGCGCGTGATAAGCAGCAACATGGTGCATAGCCTTTGTTGCACCTGGGCACAGCATGCAGCGGGCTTGCATGCTGTGCATGATGCATGCATGAAGCAACTCACCAAACTTGATAAGAAGGAGTAAAGACTCCACATTTCAGATAAGGGTCGCTGATTGTCAGCACAGCTGTTGCATCCCACGTGGTTAAGGCAGCACATGCACCTTGCGCATACCAGCCCAGCAACCCTAACAGCAACACCTTGTCGGGTTTCATGTTTGCTAGCTTCCCATCCGACGCGACTGTTCGCTGTCAGGATTTCCTGCCATGCTGAGAGTAACAGTAGTGCTACGTAACAAGTTTACATCATACGTTGCTTAGGTGCCGACCTGAAAACGCAGCGTATGTACAACCAATATGAGATGTGACGCTATTGGCGCGCAGTCAGCACCCGAGGTCAACTAAGAGAGAGAGAAAATGACAAAAAAGGGATGAAAGGGACGAAAAAGGGACGAGCCGCGTGCGCAGGGAAGAATGGTATACAAGCGTGCTGTTAGTACAAGCGGCGATGTTGGCACAACAAGCTGTAATGGTACAAGGCAGGGTGCTGGCAGATGGCGCCAGCTGTGATCACCATCTGGTATGCTGGACTATGTGAACAAGACAATCTGGAAGCTGAGATAGGGGCAGAACATAGACTGGCTCTGCTGGCCTGTCTGCTGGCCATACTTGATGTTGAAGCAGCCTGAGATGACCTCCTGCTCGCAGCTGCTGATGGCTTCCACACCGGCCTGCGCCTCGCTCACTTCCACCACTGGCTCTGGCTCTAGTGCAGGCACCAGCGCATCCCGCAGCAGCGCGTCCCGCAGCATGCCAGCATACCCCGCCGCTGGGCCGGGTACATGCTGGGTATGTGCTGCCTGCCACGCTGGTGTGCCGGGTGTGCCATGCTCATAGTCGTGCTCTGGGGCTGCTCTGCTGGACTGCTCTGTTGGGGCTGAACACATCAGCTGGGAACTCGGGCTCCACCTCCATGTTCAGCAGCATGTGCGCGCAGTTGCGAGCAGCATTGTAGGCGCGTGTCTGCGGCCATCAGCATGCCACGTGCGCGCACAACTCCGTCAGCCATGCTGCACTGCAGCATGCAACTTGCAGCCGCCCATAGGCGATGCCTGCAGCTGCTTATGCACATACATTAACGGCCCTTAGCGTGTCATGCAGGCATAAGAGTGATGAGACACAGCGAGTTCATGCCCACTTTGCAGAACACACCATGCCATGGCCGGTGAAGCCCATGCAGCACCATTCGTGCGAGGCCGCCTCCGTGCCTTGTGCACCAGTGCCAGGCCCAGCAGCTGACAGGCTGGTAGGCAAGCGCCCCACCAGGGGCCACCTGTCCTTCGTGAAGCCAAGGATGCCAGACCACTCCATCTCGTAGCATAGCTCCAGAGGGGCATGAGACATGTGAAATTTGGCTGAGCCTGGCTTGCCGTCAGACACAGTACCATGCGTGCCAGCTGCCGCCTCACAAACTACACCGTGGTGCTCGTGCTCCTGGTCATGCCCTGCAGGAGCACCCGCAGCAGTTGCCGCCGACAGCTGCTTCACACTCAGGCCCAGCACTTGCTGCGCCGCCACCTCTGCAGCTGCTTTGGCGCTGACATCAGCCACAGCTGCGGGCATGGCCAGCTCAGCCTTGGAGGAGGAGGAGGATGCAAAGAGCTTGGGCAGCACAGATGGCAGGTATGCGCGTAGGTTTGATGAAATGAATGGGTCCAGGCCCTGCACCGTGTCGTCCTGCAGAACAGCAGCACGTCCATATCCAGCAGTGCAGCAGTACACACGTCGTTCAGCACTGCATGCTGTGTTGCTCTGCAGGCTACATGTCGAGCCAGTCCATACAACTGCTGCATGCCAGAAGCAGATATCCACAGCGGCGTGCAGTAGGCGGGCGGCGCATGCATCAAGCGCACCATGACTCCAATCTCCATGTGTGGCACCAGGTTACGGAAACCGCCGATGACAATACGGTTGTCTGCCCGGCGTGAATAGTACACGTACCCGCCGCGGCTGGAGAAGGCGGCGTGGGGCAGGGGGTGGTCGACGGGCAGGGGTGCGGTTACAGCCACCTGTGGCACGAGCAGCAGTAGATGAGAGGATTGCTATTGATACGATATACAAGTGGAAGGAAGTTGAGGCTGGAGAGTGTGACACTGGTACCGCAGCAGCAGTCTCCTGACCACTCTTCAACCTCATACCAACACATCGGCTCTTGTCAAATTGGCCGGTGGGGGAGCAGCACCACACAGGAACAGACACTGCTGTGAATGGTGCTTGACGCACCTGGTTGCGTACAGGCGTGAGCCAGCCGCTCGCCCGCAGTGTGGGTAGCAGGGTGTTATAGCCATTGGTGCTGCGTGTGTTGGAGGTCATAATAACAACAAGAACACGGCGTTGGAGGTCATGACGTTGATTACTGGGGACAGGTTGTGTTCGTACTTCAGGCAAACTGGAAGTGAGCGCACTTTAGACCCCCTGCCCATCATCAGTGCAACAACCGCACGTCCTGCTGGGCCTCCTCACCAGTGTACCACAGCACCACATGTGACCACCACTTGACGGGGCGCAGCATCAGGCGTGGCCGGGTCGGCAATGGCGGCTGTGACGCGTGTATGCTTTGGGAAGGCTGCAGCTGCGGCTTGGCCAGCAGGATCCTCCTGGATGTTCTCCACTTTAGTCACACTTGTGTGCTCCAGCACCATGAGGTACTGCTGTCCTGCATCTGTACCGCCCTTCCCAACCGACTTCAGGTCAGTCTGGCAGGGCACAGACGCGGCGGCGTGTAACAGCTCCCGTGTCAGTGCGGCTGCTGTGACACGTGCAACTACAGGGTGGTGCAGGGCGCCCAGGTAAGCGTGGCCAGACGTGTGCAAGCGGCGTGACAGCTCGTCCCTGTCCAAAGGGATGCTGTCCTGCGGGAAACCAGCGGCAACTTGCAGCTCCGTGTCTGACAGCTCCATATCCTGCTCCTCCTGTGCAGGCAGGAGTTTGGAAGGGCAGGGGTAGCAGATTAGGAGGGGAGGGGCGCACAAGCCGCACATGGACATGGACCGGATCTGGATCACATGTGTGCCAGGTACAAGCTGATTTACAGCATTTTGTAGGCATTCTGGTGAAGTAATCAGGGTGAAGCAGTTCAGGGGACGAGAGAGGCAGCGCGTGCAGCTGACAGCACTCAGCAGACTGAATCGTACCTTCGACTCGAACAGTGTAAGGCCGCCATCAGGGAAGAAGGAGAAGCTGCACGCGTCCTGCCTGCCTTCTTGGATGAAGCGCACCACATCCTGCGTGATGGCAGCAGGCCAGCAGCCCCCACACTTGTCCTCCAGGTGTGTTCCCAGACCTTGTCAGGCTGGGAAACGTGGCCTCAAGCAAGCCGTGACGTGCGCTTGGCTCAGTCAGGCATGTCTGCGACTCAGCACAGTGCACAGCACGTGCACCAAGGCGCAGCCTGCTCACCTCGAAGGCGTGGTGCTCATAGTTCATGAGCCTTGCAGCACCCTCCATACCAAACTGCTTCACAGTGGTGCGCCAGGGAGCGTTCAGGCCAGGGAACATGAGGCCACCATTGCGGCCGGTAGCACCCTCGCTCACACCGCGCGCCTCCAGCACGCAGATCTGCATGAATTTATTCATACAGAGTCAGCCAACCCAATCCGATATGTGAATGGCAGGTGCACCACCACTCTCACGACCCAAGGCAACACTGCCAGTGTGCTTTCATGGTCTTTGGGTGCGCCGGGCTGCTGGCCATAACCAGAGCTCCAGGGATAGTCATGTAGCAAGGCATGAGCGTGTGTACATGCTCGCAAGGCTGCTGACGCCGTGCTGACACGGATGCGCACGCCCGGTGGGACAAGCGGACCTGCACGTCGGGCCGCAAGCTCCTCAGATGGAAGGCAAGCGCACAGCCGGTGATGCCAGCCCCCACAATGCAAACATCAGCCTCGAGCTGCAACGCATCTTTGTGTTCCTTGACCGCATGTTTCTTGCCCCACACAGGGGCCGTGAGCTTCAGCCACCAAGACAACGTTGGCGTGCCCAGCGCCATATCAGCATGAGATTACGGAATGCTTCATTGCACGTTGCGAAAAGAACCGAGTCACTTTCTCACTGCAACGCTCACGCTTATTCGAGGGTGTGCTGATTCAGGATTTTCCGGCGTGTTTGATTCTTTGAATCGTTCAATAGCTTCAATTGCAGTGCTGCGAGATGACCGTGCATGATTCCGTCCATGTGCGCTGCCAAAGCACAGATCAAACTATGAGGATGTAGTACAACATCATACACTACCATGATACGACTTGCGCTGCTGCTTGGCGCCGTCTCGCTTGTCGACCGATCTGATGGCACGAAGTATTACAAGCCCATAGTGCTGCCTGGAGGCCTCCAACCACATCAGCTGGACGATCATCCTGTAAGCCAATCAATTTCGTTCTTGGCTCGTTCGTCTGGCGCAGCTTGCATGACCTGTACCTGGTGTTGATGAACAAAACTGCGCCCCAAATGCAGCATGATGGCGATGAATACATCACCATCGACAAATCGACGGAGTTTATGCTTCAGGGCAATGCCCGTCGGCTCATGGCGATGACAAGCAAAGCAGGCAGCCCCTTGCAAGGTTTGCGGTGGTCGGGGCTGTAGTTTGCTATCCTGTGTACTTCATCATGGGTATATGGGTGTACATGGTGGCAGGTGCCCGAGCATGCTGCGCATGTCATGGAGCCAGCAGCAGCGCCAGGCGGACACAGAGCATGCTGCAAGAAACATGTGGTGGCTGGCTTCATTCCTTGAATACAGATCCCAAACGAAACATAGGGGCGCGCTGCCGGCTAACGCGCGGGGACTGGTGCGGGCAGTATGACCGCCAGGAGCCCATTTCATGGAAGCCAGCGCCACGCGGTTCCAAGTGCGTTCCTTCAGTGCAGCCTCCAGTGCCTCCAGCACATGCTTCCAGTTCCTGTGTTGCACTGCGGGCCTGGCAGCGCAGCCTACAGGCCCGGCATGACACCAGGGTGATGTCGGCGCAGCAGAGTGAATGCGGAGCATTAACTCGGTATGGCCGGTGCTGTCATGACCTGCAGGGAGTGCGCTGCAAAATGCACAATCAACGGGAATTGCAATCACGACACCGGGCGGTGTGACTGCCCAGCAGGTGAGACAGCATGCCAGCAGGATGCTGGGAGAGAGGAGAGAGGGGACGTACGACACACAATTCACTCCGCGTGATGTCGCCTTGTCAGCCATACATCACCGCTGGTCATGGTCAGCCTATCATGCATGTGTGCTTGTACATTGCCGGCATGCTTGCAGGGTGGACAGGGGAGGATTGCAGCTTGCCACAGAAGCGGCCGTGCACAAATCGGTACCGTGAGCGTGGTAGTGAGCCAGCAAGCCACATCGACGAGAATGGCAGGTCCGTTGTCAGTATGTATTACTGCAGGACATTAAAACCAAGAAGATGGCAGAGCTGCATGGTAGGACTGCATGATGCGAGGTTCATAGCATGCTGGCAGACGTGGGTGGTGCGGTCACTGCGTTCCCAGCTTAGTTTATGCATGTTTGAATGCTGACCTGATGCAGAGATCTCAACTGGGAGACGCCAGGGTGGATGATGACAAGGTGTCCAGGTGAGTGGTACTCTGCCAGATCTAGTTGCTTTCAATTTTTCAAACACGCTGAAGTAGGAAGGCTTCGCTGGTGTGCTGACCCTACATGCGGAATGCCTGACCCTGCAGGTATCTGTGATGACAACATCGCAGCGTGCTACTGGTGCGTTATGAGTGTGATGAAACAGGCTGCGTGGCTTGGTCGTCAGAAGGTCGGGTGCTCATGTCGATGCTTGAGATCAGGCGCACGCAGCACAGAGGTTCTGCTCACCTCCCTGGCGTTATGGTGGTTACAATGTACTGCTGCAGTGATGGCAAGTACAAATACATCCCACCCCCCAAGGGCTCCACCTTCGGCACGCCACCTCTCCAGTATGGCCGGATGCTGGGGGATCACTGCTTTCCAAAGAGCGTGAGTGACTGTTGCCCTTGAGCCCTGAAAGTGCAGCTGGGTTATGCCTGCTTAGAATGTGAGCGATGGGTTGCGTAGTCATCAAGCGTGACGGACCTGAATTGGTGTGCCTGCACGCAGACCAAGGATGGGAAACCAACAACATGGGTGAGAGTGGGCTCCATCCTGCTGCCTTTCGTGTGGCTCTGTGCATGTGCATGCCTGCCTGCAGCCATGCACATGCCGTTGGGTCATAGATGGGAGTGAGCTTGTGACCTCACATGCATTCAGTGACCAGGCCCCTTCATCGTGTTTGACTGTGTCATGCAGGGCAACACAGACTTTGACAAGGTGTATGGGACAACAGGGTGGTGTGAAGCGGAGCAGCCTTCCCACTCCTGCGGCTGCATGCTGGACGGCTATCATGGCCATCTGTGTGACCAGCGCTTCGAGCAGCTGTGTCCTAACCAGTGCATGGGCCACGGAGGTGGGCACAGCATACATAACTATGCTGCGTTGAGGCAGGTGTTGAGGGGCAAAAGCGTGGATCAGCGCTGCGTACTGCTTGCTTTGGGGGCCTCGTGATCAGGGTTTGGCTGCTCAAATGGAGCAGGCTAGAGCTGACGCAGCCTCTTGCTTTTGAATGCGTTCGCAGAGTGTATCCTGGGCTTTTGCAAATGCCACATTGGCTGGTATGGCACGGACTGCTCGCGAAAGAAGGCAGGGCAGCAAATGGAAGAGAGTAAGTACTGCCACAGACCCGCAGTGACAGAATGGCGCTGTCTCAGGCTTGCATGAGTTGGGTGGCCATGTGTGCAGCAGTACCTGTGTAGTGATGCTGCATGATTATCTCCAGATCAGCACTCTCACTGCTTGCCCAACCGTGTGATTCCTTCTGACCCCAACCACAGGTTTATTCAACACGCGCCCATGGCTGAAGCTACATGTGGCACCCTCCCCAGAGGCGCAGCCATCACTCCCCACCACCCAGCGCAAGCGACCTCTCATCTACATCTATGACCTTCCCTCTGACTTCAACACAAAGATGTTCCAGTACAAGCTGCACTCGTGAGTGGCGCATTGCTGTGCTGCGTGCTGTACATCTCCTCCGGCTCCCTTGTGTCATGCATGCAATCTTATGTGCATCAGCATACTCCGCTGCAAGGACAAACAACAATAGTAATAGGACAAACAAGGAGGGCTTAAATTGCTTGGCAGTCTCTGGCACTGACCCCATGTGTCGACAAGTTCCCTTACAAGACTGCGGCTGCGGCTACGATCCTGTTGTACTGCCACGCACACGACAGAGATGCGTGCACGTACCGCAAGTACACAGAAGTCAACACCACGCGTCCAGTGAACCACAACCTGTATGCGTTAGAGCTCTACCTTCATGAGACACTGAGCCAGAGCGAGCACAGGACATTTGACCCAGAGCAGGCCGACTTTTTCTACGTGCCTGCGTATGTCACGTGCTGGATCTTCCCTGTGTTTGCTGGCGCGGACTTCCCTTGGTACTTTGGGCCCTTGCGTGAGTAGCCTACAGCTTTTAATAGTGGTTGGCAGCAAAAGAAATCGAGCCTGCATCTATTCTTGCTTCAAGTGAGCGGTTTCACATAGTGCCGCATGGCCGTGACATGCATCATGGCCTTCAGGCTTCCTCTGTACTGCAGGGCTGCGAGCGTGCGCATGTACTGACCCTGCTTACCACCTGGCTAACAACATATCATATCGCAGAAAACCGGGCAATGCAGGCATCCAACTTCATGCTGACCGTGAAGCTCTGGATTCAGGTATGCCCACATTTCGCTGAGCCTCAGGCTGCCGATTAGTGCTGTCCATTAACCGTACTCCAGTACGTCAGCGCCATAGCTTGCTCACAGCACACACACGCACACACACACACACCCGTCATGCAGGAGAACTTCCCCTTCTGGAACAAGCGCAACGGGCGCGACCACATTTGGTGAGCCATGCTGCTTGCTGCCTCTACAGACAGGCCTCACGTGCCCCGCTGCCTGGTGCCATGCACTGTCGTGGTGGCTGGTAAAACAGGTCCAGCTGCGCAACCTCGCAACCTGTCCACGCCTGTTGCTGCAGGCTCATGCCTCACGATGAGATGCCGTGCCACATGCCAAATGAGATCAAGAACACCTCCATCATCCTCACGCACTGGGGCCGCATGGATCGCAACCACGAGTCCAACACAGCGTACACCTGGTGCGCCAGGGATCATATACTGTACAGTCTGTACTACGTACAGAAGCGCGGCGAGCCTGCTTTGCTTGCACCTGGTGCACATGTTGAACTGAAGCCCTAGGAGGGCCATGCGTTGTTGCTCATGGTGTATGCTGGTCGGCGCTGTGTGCTTGCAGGGACAACTACTCGCAGCCGATCATCAATGCAGAGTACCAGCCAGTGGTACGACCAGCTACTGTACTGCCTGTACTGCCTGTACCTGCATCTGGGCATGTTTCTTCGTGAAACCAAGGTCACCTGACATATGTGCGCAGGTCAGAGGCATGTGTGGGGCCCAGGAGCAGCCATCTGACCCCATGGCTGTCGTGTCGTGCGCTGTGCTGTGCTGTGCTGTGCTGTGTGTGCTGTGCAGGACTGGCGCAAGAACTGGCAGGGCGGCATCTGCTACAACCCCTCTAAGGACCTGGTTGTACCATCCTACAAGTACCCAGAGCACTTCAAGGACTCGCCCCTGATGGGGGCACTGCCCCGGCATCGCCACATCCTCTTGTACTTCAAAGGGGATGTGGGGACTGGGCGGCTGGCGTGGTACTCTCGTGGCATTCGGCAGAAGTTGTACACGATGGCCAAGGAGCAGCAGTGGAAGGACAAGTACAACATATGGATTGGCTTCCCTCACGACCTGCCCACTGGCTACTCCGTGTGGCTTGCACAGTCCAAGTTCTGCCTTGTGGCTCCAGGGGATGGCTGGAGCGCGCGCATGGAGGATGCTATCCTGCATGGCTGCATCCCGGCCATT
The DNA here is from genome assembly GCA_001662365.1 of Chlamydomonas applanata. Classification (NCBI taxonomy): domain Eukaryota; kingdom Viridiplantae; phylum Chlorophyta; class Chlorophyceae; order Chlamydomonadales; family Chlamydomonadaceae; genus Chlamydomonas; species Chlamydomonas applanata. Next base: position 16,819 of record BDCZ01000034.1, read on the forward strand.
ATCATGGTGAGCTGGCGAGTTTACTTTCTCACCGATGTTCGTGGGCCAGACATGCCTTGGCGGCGCTGCTGCCACTAGGCTTGTTGCCCAGGCCTGGGGGGCCCACCGCGCTCGGCTGCTACTCTTTTCATGGCGGGAGCCTGGAAAGGCGGTAGCCGCGTAGGCATGAACCATGGAGCAACTGGGACTTCCATGTATGAGCACAGCTGTGCATATCGGACCTCCCCGCAGGGTATGCACCACAGTACATCAACACGTTTCTGGCACAGTACAATCTGCATGTTGCGCTGCCGTGACTGCAGGACAATGTGCATGTCGTCTACGAGTCAATCCTGGATCTTGACCAGTTCGCGCTGCGCATCCGTGAAGACCACCTACATCACCTGCCCCAAATCTTGATGGCAGTGCCCGAGGAAAAGATCAAACGCATGCAGCGCCGCATCGCACGCATCTGGCACAGGTGCGGCTGCATACTGGGTGGTGGTGGTGGTGATATCAGGTGCAGTACGCACCTCCAGAACTCTCCTCCCAAATGTATGCTGGCAAATGTTCGCATCCTGGCATGCATGCGCATGTTTTAATCTTGATTGACCTGTCCAGCCTTGACCATTTGCACGCAGGTATGCGTACGCCACAGGGCCATACCTGGGCAGCACGCTGGCCAACATCCACGACAGCCAGATGGCTATGTCAGCGGCCATCATGGCCACCCCAGCATGGCAGGAGAAGAACGCGAGCCTGTATGGGCACATGCACCCTCGGCCCGCTTGGCCATACCACGATGACGCATTCAACACAATCATCCAGTGGCTGTACTCACGCATTCCAGACACCCGCTGAGCACGCAGGGTGCAGTCATTGTGGAGTGCGAGGGGTTTAGGCCAAGCTAAGGGGTTGGGGGGGCAACGAGTGGCAGGTGAACGGAACAGGATGGCCCAATGTGAGGCGGGGCCTCACTTATTCAGCCAGACTCTTACAAACTTGCACAGAATCTGCGCCACATACAAGGGTAAACGGTCGATAATCCACATGAAATCCTAGCACACTTGCAGAGAACCCTTGCAGCAACCAGCAGGGCACAGTGCTCACAAATGGCTGCACCGATGGAGGACGATGAGGATTGCGTTGTGCGAGAGCTAGATGTGTATGTGTGCAACGAGTCGGTCGGCGCACAGTTGTGCCTGTTGGCGCATCCGCTAAGGCCCCCATGGCGTCCGTATGAATACGACAAAGTTAAGACGATGCGTTTCAAGCCTCAGGCCAAGCGCATCGAGGTTGATCTGCCACTCGACACAAACTCGCGGAATTACAACAACGATGAGGAGTCTGCAGATGGTTCATCCAGCTATAAGCGCGTGAATCAAATCACACTGCGCTCCAACCTGGTGGAGGCCAAAACAGCCCTGGCGATGGGCACGATTCAGGACGGAAAGCTGCTTTTAGCGCCACTCGACTACTGCATCCAGATGCGGCCCAACTTGTCATACCTGAATGTCAGCAAGAAAGGTGTGCATGGTGTGCCATGCATGTGTGCCATGGACGTTGTACCATGCATGCATCTCAATGCTTGGCCTGCCGCACCAGCCTTGCTGCCAGCCACCTGCCTGCTAGCAGCCTAAGTGCTGCGCTGCACTGTAATGTCACAGGCCGAGATGCTGAGGAAGGCGAGGAGGAGGACGGGGAGGAGGGCGAGAAAGAGCCAGCCATGCGTGCAGTGGAGGTGCAGGTGCAGAAGCGTGAGACAGAGCGGCAGCAGCAGGCACGCCTCAACTCATTTGCATACATCTCACAGCAGGAGGAGGAGGAGCCATGGAAGGTGCTGACGCTACACCATGCAGAGTCAGGGCCAGCCGAGCGCGTGTGGAATCGCATCATGGCACCAGCCACAGACAAGCCAGCGCTACCTCACATGGACAGGGCCACATACCTACAATCCTTCATCCCCTCATCAGGCAGCATAGCTCCTTTGGAAGACTGGGCACGAGAGGCAGCCGCGCCGCCCCCAGGCACAGCAGAAAGCATCTCAGAGGAAGCGCGCGCGGCGTTCCCAGCGGCCATGAAGGCACTTTTTGCCAAGCACACCGTCTGCAGCATCGCCAACGTGCGCATGTGGCTTACGGACACAAAGCTGGGTTCAGGGACAGCCAAGGAGGCAGCCACGCTTACAGATCGGGCATTGCACGAGCTGGTGCTTGGGTCAGGGGTGCCAGTGGTATGTATTCGCCGCATGTACGTGCTCAAGCAGACCGGCAAGCCTGATTTGGTGAGTGCGTGAGGGTGGGCTGGGCATGATGCTTTGATCCTTTGCAGCCCCAGCGCATGCAGCATGCGTGCGCGGACTGTGCTTCTCATACAGGGCCTGTAAGTCGCTCATGATCGTGTCGCTCAGTGACGCCCCGGCATGGCAGTGGGAATTGAAACACTGCCCGCATCGGCTGTATGGTTGTAGCCATGTGGTACTGCCGTGCTGATGGGTGACCATGCATCCGCTGTGCACAGGACCCGTTCCGGAAGATTGTGATCGACGTGCTGCTGGACAAGGAGGCATTCAAGAGGGCGGAGATCACAGAAGCAGCCAACTCGCAGGGTGTTGCTGTCTCAGACTCCCTCTACAACAAGGTACGGTCTGGATGGATGGCATATCAAGATATCATGTACGAGATCTATAGCAGGTTGGCCATGGTTATCGCTGCATTTCAGGGGCAACAGCTGGGTGTTCAGGTTGGTAGGGCAATGCACCATCTTGTACACCTTGTCTGCTGCTGATTTGGATTGCAGCTGCTGCCCAAGTGTGTCCGATGGAAGGGCATGTGCTGGCCTGCATTGCTGTCATGCAGGTGGTCAAGGACATCTGCCAGAGTCGCGGTCAGCTGTGGTCGCTGAAGAACGGGGCTGATGGACTGTGAGCATGATCAGAGCTGCTCAGATCAGCATGACGCATCTCAGCTTCAACATAGGTAGGGAGCAGGTTTGCAACACATCGGTGGGTATGGTGGTGGGCACCGATCTGTTTCCAGACAGCTTCCAGGCAGTTTATCTGTAGGGCTACTTACACTCTGTGGGCTATCCATGGTTGCTGCAGACGCGCAGCCGGAATCGGAATTCTTTGAACACAACCATTCTTCGTGGCTGACACAAGCAGCACCCTGGTCAGGTACACATACATAGACCCAGGCGGTGCTCCGTGGAACTTGGCACCGGCTTCATTGCCCCAGTGTAAGAGCCATTTCCAGCCATTGGTCCTGCACAGAGCAGGTAAGGGCAGTGTTGTCGAGCCAGCTGAGTGTGCAGGCACTCCCCGACAACACGCACACAGCGGCAAGGACTGTTGCCGCCTCGAGCCAAAGCAGGCAGCACGGCTGTTCCCGTTGCAGGTTCCCGTTGCATGAATGCACAACAAAAGACAGTTGCTCACCTGGCCGTGCACCACTGGCGAGGGCCCCAGCAGCATGAAGCCAGCCTTCTCGTACAGTCTCACCAGGTTCTCCTTGCAAAGCAGATGGATAGAAGTCAGCTCCGGAGTGGACGCTTGCACATACTGCACGTACGTCTGCACGCATACAAACACGGGCGGCGGCTTTTTGTTTCAGATGCTTAACATGGTCCTCAGCACCCGCGCCCGTTGATGGCAGGGTGTCTGAGGGTTACCCCAAGAAGCACACGGTATATGATCACCAACTTTCTGGAGCTCATTCGAGTTCATGCATGCAGGCATGTTCACATGCAGTACCAAGTCAAGCTTGCGCTGCCGAAGAGTGGAAGGTGCAACGAGATGTGCTGGTTGCTACAGCTTGCAGGACTCTTCTGCACGGCTGTTGCAACAACTTTTGCACAGCTCTTGCAAGGACTGCGAACAGTGGCGGCGCACATAGATCTGGACACCCCGTATGGTGTTGGTGCTCAGCCGGCACACCTTGAGCATGCGTAGCGCAAGGCCCCGCCTCCGCAGCGGCTCCTTGATCACAACAGAGTGGATGCACAACAAGCTGCCATCTGCCTGATGCTGGGACATGGACTCATGCGTCAGAGAATCGCTGGTGCTGCACGTGCCGCACGTGAACCCTAGGATTTCATCACTGCCTGAGCTGCCAGCTGCAGGCCGCACGGCAACCATGAAGACATTGTTTGCGTTCTCGATGCGGTACTTCACTGCAACACGGAGCATGCAAAGGCACATTGATCGATGCTCACGGGTCAGTTCAGCTGTTGCTACATTAATGCAGCGCTGTGCGCAGAGATGCAGCTGCATGTCATCAGGTCGCCGTGTTTGCACAAGCAGCCAGTGGGCATGCCACGCCATGCAGCATGTGCACGCACGCTTCTCGCGTGTAGCCGCCTCGTCTGGCGGGTAGCTGGCCTCCTCGATGGTGTAAAGGGCATTTAGATCCTCCAGTGAAGGTGGCCTGAAGAACACATCCAAGGCTGTTAGCTCAGAGCAGTAGGCAGCTGGGGCTTCATCATTGGCCATGTTCTAGATCTATAAGATGAGGATGTGATGAGACGTTGCTGCAGGAAATACCAGCTTGCGACGACAGGCTCAGCGATCTCAACGAAGCTCAACGTGGCCGCCAAGGGAAGAATTCCCTGCGTGCGTGTGACCAGGGAGTGGTGCTTGGCCTTGGCAACGCCATCGGGACGTCGCACTTGTTCCCTCAGCGTCTAAAGATGCAGACCGCAGTGCGTGGGTTGCGGTGAGTGTGGCCCTGGCTGCACCAAATGGTTGCCCCTGGATGTGCCCTCAATTGCGTTTGTAATTACTTAATGCCCGCAGGATCCCAGCCCAGCGCTATGGCGTGGTGCGCAGCAAAGGTGGGGTGAGGTGGAGGGGTGTGTTGGAATTGCATCATAATGCGCAGCGTGGTGGGTTGGCGTGCTGCTGGCTGACGTGCTACATATCCATTTACCTTGCAGCACCCACCATGGTTGCATCGCGACGCTCTGTGGTCGGGGTGAAGGCGCTCCTTGAGCTGCACCAGTCCCACGCCGCTGCCAGCTCGTGAGTGGTGTGGTTGGGGCCGCAATTCGCTTGGCTTGGTGTCAAAATCTGGGGTGTGGCTGGCACTGCACAGGATGCCACGCATGGTGCCAGCACGTCGCCAGCGTCCCCCGTCCATGCGAAACTCACAATGCCCCATGTGCTGCTTGCATCAGGCTGCTGGACTCTGCTGCGCAACATGTCAACGTGCTTGCCACGCTGGCTGAGGATGCAGCCATCAACACTGCGGCAGCCGTGACCACGGCCACTGCGGCTGCAGCCCCTGCCGCGCCTGCTGCTCAGGGTGGTGGCCCCTTTGATGGCCTAGCCTATGCCTTTGAGTCCGTCCTGCAGGTGCGCATCTGCAGAGCACAGGGTGGTTCCACGCACTGCAGCTTGCATGTTGCAGTGCAAACAGCACACGTCTGGGCACAGACTGCATGTTCAGACACAGCTGGAGCATCCGCAAACCAAATGCTTATCTGCAGTGTTGCACCACCACCAGTATTGTGATGGCTGGTTGTATCACAGGCCGCAGGGCTGTACACCATGCCATGCTTGGGCCGTGAGGAATGGGCTTCAGGCCACAGATCCCAGAACGATTAAAACAAGCAACATGTTCCTGATGTTTGGCACGCGCTGGCATGCCCATCTCATCTTGTGTACCACTTGGGTTGGGCATCTGATCTGCTCACATCCCAGGTGCTGGATGACGGTCTGGAGAAGGCTGGCGTGCCCTATGCGTATGGCTTTGCCATCATTATTCTCACGATCCTGGTCAAGCTGGCCACCTTCCCCCTGACGCAGAAGCAGGTAGGGACGGATGCTGCAGCTGGGTGGTTGTATGCTGCAGCTGGTCGGTCGATTGCTGCAGCTGGGCAGTTGGATGCTGCAGTATTTGGCAGGTTGGATGCTGCAGCGGGTGCATCCCCGCGCAAGATGCTGCGGCCATATGCTGGATCAAAGGGCACTGACACACTCAGTTCATTCAGTGGAGGACAAGGATCGCAGCATGGCAATGCGCACAAGGATCGCAGGGTGCCATCCCGCACGCAGCAAAACACTGACCCCCAGTTACCACCACATCGTCAGCCCTGCGTCTCCTGCGGCACTGTGACCCGAACCACAGGTGCAGTCCACCGTGGCACTACAGGCGCTACAGCCGCGCGTCAAGGAGCTGCAGGCCAAGTACGCGAATGAGCCAGAGACACTGCAGCTGGAGACAGCGCGCCTGTACAGGGACGCTGGTGTCAACCCCCTGGCCGGTGGGTTGTGGCCAGGGCCTGATTTGAACATTTTTTCAACATTTTATTTTTTTTCTAACATTCCACTCTGGCTTTCCCATTGGGTGTGCACCGCTAGCGCAGGGCAAGCAGAATATACAGAGCTGCACAGGGTGCAGAATGCCATTTGCAGGGAGCACAACATGAGCACTGCCAGCTGCTGGAATGGCCAGCCGTTCGGCGTGCAACAATCGAATGCCCCGGCCGCTGCTGTGCAAGTGACACTGTTTGCCTGGTGCTGATGTGTTGTTTTGCAGGCTGCCTGCCCACCCTGGCCACGATCCCAGTGTTCATTGGCCTGTACCGTGCGCTGACGCTGGCGGCACAGGTTTGTGGGCTTGCCATTTTGTCAATGTGGCCAGCGTTAGCCAAGTTTGTTTGCATGGGGCCACAGCAAGGCAGGGTATCACAATGGCAGCTGGATGGCCAGAGGGCATTTGACCTAGACCGCTGAGCTCAGGGGTTTTCTTCCAGGGAAGGTTATATGTTCCAGGTGTTGCAGGTCAGGTTGCATTACTTGGGCCAGGTGTAGAGCCTGAACCATGCTCGGATTGCTCGCGTCTTTGAACTTGCATCACTTCCAGCAAACATGTTGTCCGTTCCCTGTGCACAGGACAACCTGCTGGACCAGGACTTCTTCTGGATCCCCTCCTTGTCAGGCCCTGCCTCCCTGGCAGACCAGGCAGCCGGTACCGGCATGACCTGGCTGTTCCCCTTTGTCAACGGTGCCCCTCCCATTGGCTGGGGTCCTGCTGGGGCGTACCTGGTGATGCCTGTACTGCTGGTCATCTCGCAGTACGTCAGCCAGAAGATCATCTCGCCCCAGGCCAACAACGACCCCTCCCAGGCCCAGGCCCAGGCCATCCTCAAGTTCCTGCCCCTCATGATTGGTGCGCGAGTGGCTGAAGCACGCAGCAGCACACCTGCACCAGGAGCCTGGGGCTGTGGGGGAGTGGTCATGGTGCTGGCGCGCCTGCAACCAGCTGCACTATGCACCTTGCACACATTGCCCCGTCCTATGTTGAATCCTCTCCCATTTGAAACCTCCTTTCTGAATGTTGAAAGCGCCGCTGCACTTTGGCTGTGCACAACTCCTGTCCGCCTTCCGCTGCCGCCCTGCCCCACTCTCCCCTTCCCCACCCCACTCTAGTTACACTCCTTTCCACCCGTCCTCATGCCCGCAGGCTGGTTCTCACTCAACGTGCCCGCGGGCCTTACTCTCTACTGGTTCGTGAACAACATCCTGTCCACGGCACAGCAGGTCTACCTCAAGGCGACCACCAAGATCAACATTCCTGAGGCTGTGACGAACCCGAATGTGATTCAGTCCTCGACCCCCTACATCGCGCCTAAGGAGGAGAAGGTGAAGCGGGTAGCAGGCAAGGAGTTCAACGCCCGCCGCAAGAAGGAGGGCGAGGGCCAGACAGTGGACGTGGAGGCAGAGGTGGTTGGCAATGGCAGTGGCGCGCCGGCGGCCGCACAGGCGAAGAACGACAAGGGTGGGTGCAGCTCGTGAGCAGGGCGGTGCGACTCTGGCAGCTCGGGAGCCGCAGGGGTGGCGGGGCCTGCAGGCCCTGGAGGCACCGCAGGAGCCTGTGCGCATGGCCTTACCTACAGCTGTTTGAAATCATGCAGCTAGCTGGACGTGCCAGTGGCAAGATACGTGTTGCAGCCGCTGATCTGGTGTGTGCCGCACTGTATTTGCTGCAGGTGAGAAGTTCCGCGCACGCAAGGCCCGGGAGGCGGCATCCAAGGCAGCTGCATCTGCGTCAGTGGCTAGCTCTGACGCACCCAAGCAGGAGTAAACATTGGCGGCTGCGACTGCTGCGGCGGCTGCAGCTGCAGCTACGGCGGGGCAGTTCTGCTGCAGGGGCTCTGATGCCACTTCTTGTGCACGTGTGCTTGTGTCACCACGGGACAAATTAAACCAAACCTATTTTATCATGACGGGGGGCCGGGGTCGGACTGGGTGCTGTGCACTTGGCCTGTGTCTGGAGGGAGGGAGAGGAAGGCATGCCAAGGTTGGCTGCAAGGTGGGCGACAGGCACCACCCTTCTCACGACAGTGTGGTTCGCGTGGGCTGCTGCAAGGTGCTTGTGAAGCCAAGGGGGCGCGTGAACTGCAATGTGCACGTGCTTTCAGCAAGCCGCACCAGACTTGTTTGATGAGTAGAGTCTGCAGCTGCCATTGCTATCCATGGAGACAGCTGACACGAAAGAGAGCACGTGTTGGAGAGGTGGTGGTATCAGGAGGCTGGCGGCTGATTAGGGTGAGGAGCTGTGAGCGCAGTACTGATGAAGGAGTTACGATTGTCAATGAAATTCTTTTTGCTGGCCAGTTACAGAGAGCTTATGACTGTAAGGCATGCACATCGACAAGACAGGAACCCAAAAACTGCTGACAGATGGCCCCCGAGGATGGCGTCCTTCATTACACAATTGCTACTGGCAGTGGTGACTCTCAAGCACGCACAGGGTCGCAACTGAAGGCTACTGATGCTCACAGCATGCTCTCTTTGGGTACACCTGCTCCTGGTTGGGGAGGCATTTCTGTAGAGCTGAGGTTCTGGCTAGGAACTCCGGCCTTGGCACTCCCCCCAGCCAACCCACCATCCTCTTGCCCCTCCTTTGACCCCATCAGAATGCTCACCCCAGCTGGCAAGGACCCTGCCTGGCTGGTGCTGCCAGCCGCCGTGCTGTGGGCATGCTGCCATGCTGCAGTGCCAACATCCATCGCAGTGCCAGTGGCCGTGTGAGAAGCAGTGGCCACTGCAGCTGGGCCTGCTGTGGAGGCTGTGGTGGCTGTAGCTGCAGTGGCTGTGGCTGTGGGCTCCCTCTGTGCTTGGCTCGCTGCCGGGCTGCCCACACGGTGCACACGCAGCTGCTGCCCATCGTGCCTGTACAAAGCACGCGCACACAGAGTGAGCGAACCTTGACAGCCAAGGATCGTGTGATAGTGCGATCATGTTGTGCTGTAGTGCACGGCTGTAGCGCGGGCTTTAGTGGATGGTATACAACCTAGGTACTACGGTAGTTTGGCAAGTGGCCGCACCAGAAGCGCGTGTACTCGCTCCCCCGAGGCGCATGCTCCTGGTATTCCGGCTCCCTGCCCAGTGCCACCTTGGCAACCTGCAGCCAGGCCATCGCAATTGCATCGATGCGTATACAAGCCAGGGCAAGCCATACACACGCTGGACGCTGTATTGGCTTTGGTTGCTTGTTTGGGTGCAAATTGACAGGTGCGTGCAAAGCATGATGATCAACGCCAGATGTTTAAGGCCTGCATGCAACTGCATGCGGTCTCCCCAGCATGCACCCACCCATGCTCATCAAAACCACTTATAACCACCCACATTGATCAGGATGGACGCAGTCAACCCCCAGATGTTGAACCCCCCGTGGTCAAAGTAATGGATGCGGTACTGATGATCTTGCCACGTGATGTCCCGTGATGTGTGGCCTTGCGTTCCAAGGAAGACAGCCAGCGGCACATCAAACACCTGCAATGCAAAAGTGGCCGCCATGACCATGAATAAGCCACAAGGAGTTGTCAGTGCCCCGCCATTCCTTCCTTACATGAAAATTGCGCAGCATGACTTGATGATACGAGCTGCTGACATGAAGGCCTTCCTGGGACAAAGGGCTGCTGTGCCAGTCGCTACTATGCTGGTATGCAACGCCGATGTGCAGACTTCATCAATCTGGTGCAGGCCACAGGCAGGCAGGCAGGCAGGCGGGCGGGCAGGCAGGCGGGCGGGCAGGCAGGCGGGCGGGCAGGCAGGCGGGCAGGCAGGCAGGCAGGCAGGCAGGCAGGCTGGCTGGCAGGCTGGCTGGTGGGCAGGGACACTCTGGTCTTAGATCTTGCAGTGTGGCACAACAATGCCGCTGCACAATAATCAAATGGCATGACAGCGAGTTGTAACCCCAACAGCCTGGCTACAGGTATGCAGCTGCACCCACCGCCGCCACCTCGTCACCATTGGGACAAGGTGCGTGCTGTGCACGCTCTGGAGGCACCCGGGCAATCACAGGTGTGACTGACAGGAAGTGCTTGGACAGGAAAGGACGCAGCGTGCCCAGCACAGTGGCATTGGCCGGGTCCAGGCCCAGCTGCATTCAAGGGCAGGAAGAGCAGTGCCACAAACTCATGGTTGATCAGCAGACTCAGCAGACCTTTGTGAACGGGTTCATATAAGCACAAGACTGCACAAGTCCAGTGTGATGACCCACCTCCTCGTTCGCTTCACGCAAGGCCGTTGCCACATCATCCACATCCCCCAGGTCCCGCTTGCCACCTGGCAGGCAGACCTACATAGTAAGATAATAACACGGCGTTTCACAGATGCATCTGCTTGCCGGAGCCCATCAACTAGAAGTTCCTAAAACCCATAGGGATCCAGGTGCCTGCAGGGTGTTCCTACATGCAGACCTACAGGTGGAAAATTACAGTACAGTTGAGGCTGCAGTTGAGGCTCGTGTCTTTCCGCTGGATGCGAGACAACCGACGTCACGAGTCCCCGCGGCCGGCCCCTGCACCACCCCGCCCTTGACAAAAACCGCCCTGCCCCGTTTCCCATCCGCACGAATGATTTGTGCACACAAGACGCCAGCGGGTTGGCTAGCAGGCACGCACCTCGCCTTGGTGAGTAGGCAGCTTGGATGAGCGCTGAGTGAGCACCACGCGCACAGCACCCGTTGTGTCAGCAAACAGAGGCACCAGCACCGCCGCAAACTTGGTCGACACCTGAGAGAGGAGTGAGGAGGTTTCACAGACCCTGCCATGTGCACGCATGTACCTCAAGGATGGGCACAACTGGGTGCACACCGCACGACCACCTGCCATGCTGGCACCACATGTGGCATGCATGTATGGGGCATGCAACACAGAGCAACCATTGGGGCGCCTCAGAACTTACAGGGCTCATGTCCTGCCCCCCCAGGCCGCCCTGAATGCGCTTAACCACTGCGTCTATGTCGTCGTGGGCAGCTGCATGATCTCGAGAGCGTTTCCGAGTGTTCATACGAAGCGTTCGTGCTGGCCTATGTAAACCGGACCGAGCACGACCCGCGGATGGTGCAGCACGGTGGATGTTTCCTGACGTCAGATTCATAACCCCATCTTGATTAGTGCAGCCTCGAGTAGGAACTCACGGTATTGAAGAACGCTGCAGAGTGCGTCAGATGATTCCCAAAGTGGGTTGAGTAGGGTTTGGGGCTCAGCTGTCGGGCGCAGCTGCCTTATCTGCTCCTCCAAAGTAGCTCACCTTGGGTAAATCTTAACAGTAGTTCCTAGATACAGTCAGCAGCAGCATGCTGCCTCAGACAGCTGCGCTGTTCCCACCCTCTACCTACACCCTGCGCCCCTTTGGCCCCTAGCTGCCGCTGCCTGCTCCTGCTCTTGCCCTACCCCTGGACCTGCCAGCGCAAACGGGGGCACAACCGGCGTGGCAGTGAGCAACAGAGCCACCTGCGCCTCCGGCACAGCCATGCCACTCCTCGTTATATGCTCAAACTCCAGCAGCTCGCCCTGGCCGCACGCAGCAGGCTGCTGCCCCCGACTGCGGCACTAAAGCGGCCCGGGCCAGCTCCAAGCGCTCCGCTGTCAATGCGCGATAATGGTATGTCACAGAGGGCATTTCACACAGCAGCATCTCCGCACCAGAGCGACCGTCAGTAGACACGAGTTGAGCACGGACGACATTCTGCCGTCCGCATGCACGTGTGGGCCATGCCATGCGCCCTGCCGCAGGCTGCGCCTCAAACCCTGGATTGCTGGCTGCCAGGTCCACCAGCGGCTACGACAGGCTGCCGTGCCCCCCACCAGCATCAGTGCATTCACAAAGGTTTTCGGCGCTGCTTTGGCCTAATGGCACAGCCGCCGCCACCATCATCCTCAGTGCTGATACTGGCTTGTCACGAGGCCTTCATCAAGCTGACACGTTCACCCATGGGTTTGAAGTGGTGAAGGACTGACAGCGGTAGAACCCTGTGCTTGAGAAGCTGCCAGGTGATACCACGCTGTTTTGATCGTGCAGCCCTTTTCATCTGCTTGTATCTGATGCTGCCTTCCGGCCCAAAGCAAGAGCCATGAGCGCCATATAACACAAACGTGACAGGCCGAAACGATGAGAAAATAAACCGTCTCAAGGAATGGAAAATAATAAGTTCATTTCAGCTACACGAGGCTGGTCTGGTGGTCAGGCCCCATACATGACTAAATGTTATAGACCAGAAATAGTATAATAAGTCCCACCCATCGGCGATGATCACAAGCCTGAACCCTCTCAAAACTCACAGCCCATAGCTACAATCAATGTTTTGCAGATGATTCAGAATCAGTTCTAGTGGCTGCCTGGGACGTTTACTGCTTCGCTTACTGCTTATGACAGGCCTCTACATCAAGGGCAGAGAGGAATCCAGGTCCAGAGAGGCAGAGTGTCAATGCTGTACTGCGGTGACTCTTGTACCTCCTCGACCGCTGGCATGTCCTTGCCTGTGAACCATGGCAGCTGCAGCAGCACCTCAGCGTCCTGTGCGCGGTCCTGTTGCCGCACCTGCAGTCATCGACCGCATAGACACGCTCAGTCAGTCAGGCTTATTCATTCAGAGCTCACACCGTCACATGACAAAGACACCACCTCTTGCATGGTCCGTCCACATATGCCGCGTGCGGCAGGTTACGCAGTTCCCTGCTTGCCCTGAAGCACACCCACAATGTAGATACATGCACATTGTAATCCCAATCGCACCTGCAGCGCCTCTTTGATAACCTGAGCCATCTGAACCGACACAAGCACTCCCGCTTTCGCCAGCTCAGCCAGCGCATGCTCATGCGGCGGGTGCCGCCGCATCCACTTTTCACGTGCGCCGTGTTGCGACGGATCTGCCAGCGCCTTCATCTTGACCGCAAAGGCCGGTGTGCGGCCGAGGAGCAGCTCCACGATGACAACGCCGATGGACCAGATGTCACCAGAAGGACCGCTGCGGGAGGTACCGTGACGCAGGGCCTCGGGGCTCGCATACTCCAGCGTGTACCTGCAGGTTGCAGCCATGATAAGGTCATGTTTACAGACTCCCGAACTCTGCAGTAACCTGAACCTGCCGCAGCGAGACGAGCGGCACGAGAAGGGGGTTGGAGCATGTCAAGCAGGTATGGATCGTTGCTTTCAGGCACAGATGGCATGGCATGCAGCTACGCGCTGCGTAGGATGCAGCGGTGATGACGCAGAGGTATCAACTATGAGAAGCGGGGGGGCGCTGCTGCACCCACCCGAACCCCTGCACAAAGTAGTGCAGGTGCTTGCGGTTCTTGTCACGTGCGGTACCGAAGTCGCCGAGCTTGAAGGTCATGCCTTGCAGCTGCGAACTGCAGTTCCAGTCCCCTGAGTCACCCTGCTGTGCGTCCTGCACCATTGGCATCTCCTGCGCAGCTGCCTGGTCAGGTGCTGCTGCTGCTCCTGTAGATGGTCCCTGGGCTGCTGATGTGGCGTCTGGTGTCTTGTGTTTCAAGCTGATGAACACGTTTGCTGGCTTGATGTCCCCGTGGGTCAACCCGTGCCTGTGCATCGATGACAGCCCAGCCAGCATGTCCTGCATGACAACCTTGACCTGCTGCTCAGACATACCTGCCTGCACCTGCTCCCCCTGAGCAAGGAACACATCATCCTCGTCGCTGTCGCTGGAGGAGTATGAGTACTCAGCCTCACGCACCGTAGCTGCGCGGCTGCTGACCAGCTGCTGCAGGTCCCCACCATCACAGAACTCAGACAAGACAGCGATGGAGCCGCCTGTCTTGGAGCAGCCCAGGACCTGCACCAGGTTCTTGTGGTTCATCGCCTCTGGGAAGCGTGTGAATGTCTCGTACTCATTTGTGGTGCTGGCAAGCTTGTACGTGTCAATCTGCCCTGTCTCCTCACACCTGTACTTGCTGACCTGCAGGAGCCAGACAAGCAGAGGTGCAAGCATAACTGATGAGCCGGTGATTGTGATGAAGGATGAATGAAGGATGGAGTGATGCCATACCTAGCAGCAGGACAGACAGATGCTGTTTTTTGCAAGGCCACATGCCAGCAATCCATAGCAAAGAAGTGGAGTGGCATTTGTCAGCATGACCCCGCACCTTGGCCACAACAAGCTTTGACCGCTTTTTGCTCCTGCGCTTGCTGGCAGATGCTGGTGACGTGCTGCTGCTTGCGATGATTGCAGGCAGTGCTGGCAGCTCTGCTGTGGCACTGCTGGTGCTGGCTTGCATGATCTTGGGCGGATCAGTGCTACTGCTGGAGGCACTGAAATGAGTTGCACCCTGGGCTGGCTCACTTGAGCTGGTTGGCAACGCTGCATATGAATCCATACTGAGGGCGCTGGACAGTGCAGCTTGGTCATAGCTTGCAATGCTGGCGCCACTGATCACAGGCACGCGCAGCAGCGCAACCCGGTCAGCTGTGCGATAGCCCTGAACCTCCTCGTCTGAGCAGCTGTCAACGTCAGAATGCTCCGAGGATGATGCTGCACCCATGGCTGCTGCTGGGGCTGCAGGCTCTGCCTCGCACTCTACATCCTCGTCAGCTGACACCAGGTCCCGGACAAACTGAGCACGTGTGAAATCGTACACACCGGCTGCGACGCAAGGGGCAGGGGCGCAGCAAGGATCAGTGATGGCACAGCAAACGTGGGCTGTAATGTGTATGGCTTCGCATGATCTCGCAGGTGCTGTGTGCTGCGTGCCGCAAAGGCGCGAGCATGCGCTTGCATGGGCTGTCAGGGTGGCAACTTTTGTGGTAGGCAAAACCCCCTAGGTGCCAACTCACGTCGGCCAGCGCTGGACGAAACAAAGTTGGAAACGAGCTCCACGGCAGTGGCGCTGTCTTGGGGTGCAGCAGGCTGGGTCTCGACGACTGCGAGTAAATGGCAGTTCCGTGCTTCAATGCCATGCCTCTCTAAGAGCTGAGACGTTCAAGCATGCGATCAGGCAAGCTGCATTACGTACGTTGCCCTACTCGAGAAGAGCTGCTGATGTGCATGAGGCGGCAGGGCTGCCCTGTCAGTGCTCCACTGCTCAGCGCCCTGCCTCCTAGCGCAGCGTGGCCAGCGCCGAGTTGCCTTGCCAGTGACATTCCTGCTGCCCTTTGAGACCTTTGGTATCTGTGCTCAGACCGCCAGAAGCGCACTCCCGCGCCTCCCCGTGTGCGTATAAGCGTTTTAGTGGTGCAACATGTGATCGCGAATCCTCCTATGCCAGTTCTCCAACAATCCCGACAAAACTAGGGTTCCGCTTGTGCCTTTGGATTGCACCTTTTGTATGATCGCAATGTTTCTACAACGAGCGTGCTGCTGTTCGCGCCATGTCCGCGCCATCTTTGTGGACAGTCACACATCGTTTTCAGACTTTAATGACGCAGCAACGCACGGTGACAGCTTGGCATACTCGTGGACCGCTGCCGCCTTCCTCAACTTTGGATGCGAGGACGAGCTGCTCGAGCTAAAAGCTGATGATGGCACAAGGTTGCACCATGCAAGCATCGGCTCACAGGTACATCTTGCAGGCCACGGACGTTGCCACCTGCACAATCCTCCCCTAATCATCTGGTGCATTCAAACTAGGCAGCAGCGACAGCCCCCTCATCAGCGTCCGCAACATCGACATGTGCCTTGCCCACAGCGTGCTGTGCGATCGTGATCCCACCATCCGCCCCAGCATCAGAGCCCGCCGGAAGCGCCACCGTTGCTGTGATCTGCCCTGCCCTGTCTGCTTCGTTTGTGCTGGCTTCTGGATGTGCTCCTGGCTGCTGCCCATCAGCCTCGCCGGCTTGTGTGAAGCTGTCTGGTTCATGCGGCTGTGTGTGGCTGTGTGCGCGCGATTGGTCGATGAAGTTTTCCATCTCCTGTGTATAACATGTAGCAGGAGCCACAAGCAAGCAATGCGTCAAGTGGTAGCACACCGTAGCACAGGCATGTGTGGCTCACCATTTGGGGCATGAAACCCGATCAGAAATTGGAAGTCGCACAACTGTCCGTATGCCAGAGCAACAGTTGATGAGACAACATGCAGCCTGCACGCTGCAACACATGTTACCTGGATCTCATCCATGTCCACAAGCTCTGCCATGACCAGCTTCTGAATGCCAAAAAGGAACTCTTTGAAGGACACCTGCGCAAGTACACAGGATCACGGCCTTAATCCTTTGGATGTTAGAACCTGTATGTGGCCAGCTCAGGCAGATGCGGCCAACACTGCCGCTGCACAAATGCCTCAGACTTGCCAGCTGCATCACATGCTGCATCTGCCTTGAGCCCCCACACTGCGTGTGACTCCCACCTTTCCACTCTTATCAAAGTCCAGAAGGTCGAACAGCATCTCGCCCACACCCTTGGTGGCTTTCTGACCGCGCTTGCTGCCATATACTTTGGAGCCACTCTTCAGTGCCATCATCAGCTCCTCCTTCTCCAGGTATCCATCTGATGAGCTGTCAAAGTAACAGAACGCCTTCTCCTGCAGGCAGTACGGTACCCATGAAGTATGCCAGCATCAGGTGTGGTGGCACTGGAAGGGCAGCTTCATCGCAGATCGGGTCACAAGGCGCGGCACGCGCTGGCGGAGCCATGCGGCATGTCAGAGACTTTCTGCTCTTCAGTCCTGCCACGTGGCAACCAAGACAGGCCGAACGCAAGCGCACCACGATGTCAAGCGCGATCTTGATGTCAGGTGCGATGAGGTCCGCATGGCCGTCCGGGTCCATGAGGTACACGACAGTGAACACCTAGCAGGAGCCATCATTGACATAACCATGCAGATTTTGGACAAGCAGACCAGGACCTGAGCAGACACACATGACTACGGTGTGACATGCCTGAAGTATGTACAGTGTCCGCACGTACACATGCCAAGTGCCACACAGGTAAAACCACCCTTTCCAGGTGCCCTCACCATCACTAGCTCTGATGCCTCAATGGTGTGGGTCTTCATGACGTCGGCGATTTCAAAAATGGATGTCAGGCATTTGGAGTTGGGATTCAGGCCCAGCTGGGCAGCTGCGCGCTTGAAGCCAGCCATGGTCAGCATCTTCTCCCCTGGTTGCAGGATGCTGGCATACAGCTCCTGTGGTGGGTATGTGAAAATACTTCATGTTTCCGCCAAGTGCCACGTGCCTGATGTGGATTGAAGGAGCACTGCCTGTATGGGCCAGTCAAGTGACATAAAAAGCCAGCATGCCTTGCTCCAAGTGCGCCAGCATTCCTTTGCTCAATGTGCTTCAACTGCATTGTGCACACAGCAGGACCCACTGTGAACGCCAGTGTTGATCAGGATCAACTCACCTGAACCTTCGTGAAGCCTGCAGGACGCATGCAAAACAAGAGCGGACAGGTCAAGACAACCCATGAAGCATGCAAAACAAGAGAACACAGTTCTTAGCTTGCATGTCATCTTAAGCATGTGCTGTCACGTCATGCACCATGCCCCCAGGTGCCGCCACTGTGGCACTTGCAGCACAGCGCATGCAGCATGCATGCACAAATGTCCAAGTAAGTTCTGCACTGCTTCGGACCTGGTCGCATCTTCGGAAACCTTAGGATGAGCGCATTGAAGCTTTGCTTTGCCGGCTGGCCAGGCTGCTTGATGCTCCCCTTCTGCTCCTTGCATGCTATCACCGCATCAATCAGCTGCTGTTCCAGCCAGTTCACGGCCTCACTGCTCTTGCAGATACCCATAAGAGTAAAAGTTTAGAATTCCTCCCACTCCTGCTGCGTCAGTCTCCGTCAGGTGTTGCACGGAATCTTGCTATACGCTATGCTGTCTGCTGTTTAAGACTGTTTATGAAAAGCCGTGCGCGTCGCTTCAGCTCGGGCTACTTCTTATATGTGGGCATTATCGCGTGTTGGAGCCTTATGCTTAATTGAGAGAATGCCGTGCATAGGGGAGGCTGCCGCACGCCAAACGACATTGAACACATCACGCACCCAACTGAATCACATGTGTCAGGTGTGGGCACGCTGGGCGGGCAGAAAGGGAAGGCAGTGGGACGCTACAGGAACGAGTCATGAATGCACTGTAGGAAGGGAGCACATACACGGCATTACTGTGGATGGGGTGGGTGGGCGCTTGCATGAAAAGTGGTGGAGTTCACAAGATTCAAGCTTGACCTCGTGCATGGTTTACAGAGCTTGTCTTTCAGCTTGAACTCAGCTGCAGTACACAATCTACAGAAGCTTGACTCGAACTCTGAACTGACCTCCCCAATGAGGCAGCACAGCACACCCACACCAAATCCTGCAGGGCAATACATTAAGGAGCTGTGCCTCCCGCTGGCCGTGCAGCATGACAGCGCTATAGCTGGTTGGTGAGCCCTGGCCCAGCACCGTTGAAGAATTGGCCCACCCATCTGCAGATGGCACAGCGTGTGGTGTGCAAAAGGGTATTTCAATGACATGTCCATTGCAGCAGGTTGGATGACAATCGTTATCGCTCTCCGCTTACGAAGGTGCTTGCACTACCCATTTCTTCCCCTTTGGCATGCATGCCGGCTTCAAGACATGCATAACAACACTTGCCCATGCACCAGCTCACCTGTGCCCGTTTATGTCCACATACACGCCATGCCCATGCATCTTGTTGTCTGACCACTCGCCCTCGTAGTAGCTGCCATCCGGCCAGCAGTACTTTCCTTTGCCTGCGTACTGCCCCTTCACCCACTCCCCCTCGTAGTATGCGCCACTTGCATACGTAAACTTGCCCTGGCCCTGTGAGATGTGAAGTGCATGTAAGCAGGCGGGCAAGTCATGGGCTGCTCAGCTGTCACCATCGTATTACTCCCGTCGCACGCACAACAGCTGCGGAAGCAGTCGGGTATCATGCATGTGGACAGCTAGATATAGTTATAGCAAGCAGTAGGCACAGCTATGCACAGGAGCAGCCACAGCACGGCGCAGCCCTTGTTGAGACCACAAAAGCCCCAAGGCCCCAGCAGGGATAGGCGCCCAACCAAAGGCCAGTCCCTGTGAGGCTGCTCAGCAGGCTCACCTGGATCATATCTTCATGGAACTTCCCATCGTACACATAATCCCCGTCCTTGTACATGCCCTTGCCATGGCGCACACGCTTGGGTGGCTCAGGTGGAGGTGGTGGTGGGTCATCCTTCTTCGGCTTGGCCTGCAGCAGCACAAAGCAGAGCACGCAAGCTGGGGTGCCTCACGCAGGAACACACACACCACACGGCTACAGGCCTTGCTGAGACACTGCGCGCTGCGACATTGAGCTGCAGGGTTGCATTTGCCGCCATGCAGAGCTGCCGAGCCCCCAATCCTGCATGGGAGCACTGCATCAGCCTCGTGCTACTGTCCTCGTGCATGACCGCACCTTTTTGTCCCCCTCTGGAGTTGGTGGAGGGGGAGGGAACAGCAGCATCCAGTCGCCCACATATGTTGCTCCATTTTTGGAAAAGAAGAACTTCCCATGCCCAGATGTGGGTGGAGGCGGCTGTGAGCATGGATTTAGAACAGATGGGCCGATGCTCATGCTTGGTTGCATGCCTGCATGGCATACATGCTGCTGCCAGACCTACCACCCCAGCAATGCAAGCAGCACACTTTTTGAGTATTCAGCATGCCAGCTGCAAGCAGTTCAATCTCGTGCACACACAGCACAGAGGATGCTGGGTGTACTGTTGCATCGAAGGCAAGGCGCTCTTAGTCAGAGTTGACACTGTCACGTATGCTTACAAAACATCATTTCAGTGCGTGTTCGAATGCCGCTAATGATCACGACTTAGACTCCACTGACCTCTGCTGGAGCCGCGTCCACTGGCTCTGCTGCTTTCTTAGGTGGCATATAAACTAATGACGCTAATGCAGCAGTTTGGATTCAATAAATATTGTGCACCACTTCTGACCGGAGCAAGGTCGATTTGTATCGACAACCGTAATGATGTGCTGGAATTAAAAGTTGTGATGCTTATCAATTCTGCAGCGGACACACAACCATCACTCTCACCCAGCTGGTTCATGTCCTGCTGGTCTGTGGTCGAGCAGTGTCTGTGGTTGAGCAATGCAGCAGCTTGCACATTACAACAACATACATCTCTGCATCTTTGATCAGAGGCGGTATGCCAAGTCCGTGCCACCCTTCCACCCCGTACTGCGCGCGCATCACGTCACGTGGATGCGGCGGCGCAGTTTATCCGTCTCACACCAGCCAAAGGGCCGTATAACCCAATCACCACATCTTCTCGAGCTTGGGCTTGTAGATTTTGCTTCGCAGCCAGCGCGCGGCAGGCCACAGCAAGAGCGCCACCAAAGGCGCCCACCACACAGTGATCAGCCCTGGCGCTGAGTCGCAGTCCAGCTTGGACTTGAGTGTGCGTGACACCTTCAGTGCCAGCCGCTCCAGGGCCTGAGCGTCATGTGCCATAGACCTGCAGGTGGCAGTCATCCAGCGGCAGGGGCCATTGTTGGCACGATCTTGAGCTTGTCATTTGGGCATGCAACTAGGTAAACCAATGAAGGCTGTGGGGTGCAGATACTCGGGTCTGGCTGCCCGCCTTGTGTGCACATACACCGCCAGCGCAGACACCCGGCGCCTGACTGGGAGCACGGAACTGTATTGGAGCCCCACCGCACTCCACTCAGTACCCACCGTGCAAACTTGAGTGCCTTGCCATACTCTGCCGCTGACAGCGCAGCAGCAAACCGTTCGGCCTTGTACACCACTACATTCAGGCGGCCCACCACCTGGTGGTAATAATCTTGAGCCACGCTCTTTTCAATTTTGCCGCTCCTGCGTCGTAAGCGATGGTCGCAGGGTTGGGGCTCCAAAAGACTCATGCAAGCGGAGACATTGTGACAGGAGCTAGGCACGAAGGTCAAGTGGGCGGGGCTATGGCGACCATCGACCAGGGTGTGTGTGCCCATGGATGCAGCCTGGGAGGTGGCAGCATGGGCAAATCATTCCGGAAGTGCATGCATGCACGGCTCATGGCACAGAGAACAATTGGGGCAGAGGCGGGGGTGCCAAGCCAATCTGGATACGACAAATGACGATGTAACACGCAATTAAACGCAGCCATGTCCAATTCAAGCCAGTTCAATACCAGGGGCACCATGAACATGCAGGTACAACCCTGGAGGACTCACGGGGACAGCAGGGCAAATCCATTGAGCACTTTGACGATGCGCACGGACGATGCGTTGAGAGCGGCCAGCGCAAGGTTGCGCGGCAGCAGCGCGGCCAGGGGGGCTGGCAGGTGCCGCGCAGATGACAGCGGCCCAAAGGGCGTGGGCCCCACAGACCACAGGTAGTTGAGGCCTGGGCCAGTGGCTGGAGTGTAGAAGGTGGAAGTGTTGGCGACGCCCCAGCCTGTGAGCAGGTGCGTGAGAGCATATGGGATGATTGAGACACCACGCCGAAGGGAGCAACCAGGACGTGGAATTTGCATACTTCATGTTCAAGCTATGCTGACTAATTCGTGTGACTGTACTGCAGTACGGGTGCTTAGTATTGTGCTGCTGCGGCATGACGCTCATGCCGGCCTGAATCCCTGTGGTGCCAGTACATGGCACTCAGCTCCCACTGCGCCTTGCTATGGCAACGCATCACGCCCGGCTGGGTCTCATTAGGTGTGAGCCTCTTCGTGCAGAGGAGCAGCCAGAGCCACCACCCCGCACCTGCGGTGAGCACAGCTGCCAGCAGCTGGCGCGTGATGTCCAGGGAGTTGGCTTGCACACGGTCCCAGCCGCATGTGAAGTGCGTGTTTATGTTGCCCACCTTGCTCGTCACCTAAGGCAGCAGAAACAGCAGCCAAACCACACGGTGGGCGCGCAGGAGACCCCGAGGTGACGCCCTCAAAGAGCAGGTGAGCACAAACTTCTGCAGCCAAAACAACAATCAACCATTGAAGAGTGCAATAAGGTACCCATGAAGAAGCCTCTATCTCACCGCGACGACCATGTCTGGGAAGGCCGCTGCCTGCACTCCACCACTCAGCAGCACGGCCTCCTCACTCTCGCTCACGTCAAACACAAACACGGGCAGGATGCGGTGCGAGGTGTTGAAGTCCATGTGTAGACCTGCAGGGATCGGCAAGGGGGCAAGCCAGCGGCAGGTGCGATTGAGGGGTTCACCTTGTAGCTGGCAGCAGCACTTGGGTTTCATTACAATGCTCACATTGCTGGAACATTGCCATCACGGTGGGTAGCCACATAGCGCTTGAACGTGGTACAGTACCCCAGCCATGCACCCTACAGCAGCACAGAACCAGGCACCGCTGTGTTGTACTACAACACAGGCAGGGGAGCCAGGCGCACGCACCTGCGGCGCCGTAGATGGCGTCTTGGTACCCGCTCAGCATGCGATGTGCGGCCTTAGCATCCAGGAAGCGCGACTGACGTGTCAGCACCACTGGCGTTGTCTCATCACGCTCCGTGCGCACCTTAGGGGGCAGCACGCACAGCACAGGTCAGGCTTATGCGCTCATAAGCTTCTGGGTCCAGCAGCTGCTTCAATGTGTTGCCGGTGGGCATGTGGGCAGTAGGCAGCGTGGAGGGCTGCAGGCATGCACCCCCGACACATGCCCTCACCTAACCATCAGCACACATCGCTCACAGGCGGGTGCATCAGAATGTGGCGTATCAAGGACGATGCCAGCACAGCACAGCACAGCACGGCACACAGCCATGCATGAAAGAAAAGGTATGCGTACGAACAAACGTACCCGCAGCGCGCCCGTGTATGCGGCTACACACAAGTCACACGCCGCAAAGGACACCCACGACTCATGCACCGCCAGGCCCTGCATGCAATCGGACAGATCAGACTTGGGCTCGATTGCTGGCGGTCCATCAGCATGATGGCGTCGTTTGTCCTTCGTCCTGATCAGGCCCTACATCCATGTCCCGAGTGCACCCAGCAGGCAATGCCCTGCAGGTAATGCTCAGGCTATATGCCCAGGTCACTCAGCTGCCTAGACTTGTTCTCATGCTTGTTTGCTGCGAGACTTCACCGGCTGCACGTGCATCATGCAAACTGTTCCAGCCGTCATACGGCCTGCGCACCTGCAGCTCGCCCAGCGCGGCGCGCAACGAGTTCTCAATGTCGGTGCGTGACGTCTTGTCGGGCGGCACGCCCAGCGTGTCGTGCATGTGGATGATCTGCAAGATCAGGGCAGCACGAGGTAGCAGGTGAGCAACACCCAGCACAGTGGAACTTCAAGCCCTGAGACCTAACCCTGAACAGGCGGGTCATTAGGCGCCTGTGCTGTTGTGTGTGCTGTGCTGCAGGTGGCCCAGGTGCATGCAGTGCTAGCCGCAGGGCAGTAAAGATCTTCCTGATGTCAGCCCTAGCTTCACTAAGATTATCAGGGAAAGATGATGGAAAGATGACTGAACAGATATCACCGCAAGGCTGAGATACCTCACTCACCTCGATGGTTACATGGTCCATGTGCTCGATCTGACCGTGCTGCAGGGGTGGCCACAAGTAGTGCTGTACCGCTGACCATACGAGGGCGGCCAGGTCCGGCACGATGGCGGTGTTCAGAACAGAGGGCTTGTAATTGAGTGGGTGCGGCATGGTGTGCTGGAACACCTGCATTGCAGCACAGTAGCGAAACGGGGAGACAGGAGTGCATGGAGTGGGTCAGTGTTGTGGTCATCGATCAGCCCTGCAGCTGGGCAAAGCTGTGGCATGGCACGCAGTCTTCACAGCAACTTCACCCACCAATTACGTACACCTGCTGTATTTAACTAACACAGCCTGCGCCCAGCATATGAAGAAGAGCTGATACGCGGTCGCCCAGGCATTGTCTGTTTGGTGGCCCAGAGCTCTAAGGGACAACAGGGAAGGATGCAACCCTCCCAGTGTGCTGTACAAATTTTGCAGCCTGGCAGTACACACCTGGCCCGCATGCCCCATGCCAGGGCCGTACAGCACAGGCCCTGCTGAGATGTCGATCCACATGTACCGCGAGGAGCCCACCCAATGGCTACCAGGGCACGGCGAGTGCCTGCGGGGTAGAAACACGAGGTCAGCAGTGGCGGCTGAGGTTGACCGTTGGTGTCTGCCAGCGGGGGGGAGGAGAAGTTGGTGCGTGCAATGCTGGTAACAGGACATACACTGTGCAGGCTGTGGCCTGGAGATGCCGCCAGACCAGGAATGACAAAACGCAAGCTGTGGCTGGTCTGTACAGGGGCAGCACAAAGGTGGACAGCTGTCGACCGCCAGTGGCAAGGCCGCCTCTACTGCTGGTAAATGGCAACATGTGACGATGTGAGGTGCAGGACGGCATGCAATGCCTCCACAGCCTTGAGGGTCCACACTTGACGAGTTTAGGCCTGATCTCGGGGTGAGGCGCTTGGGGTTGAGCGGTTTGCCAGGGTTCAACCTTCTCACCTGTCGCCCGGACTGTCAAAGGTGTATGCGTATTTGCCATGGTCGTCCATGGCGTGAGGAGCCATGAGGTAGATGGTGAGCGTGGCTGACATGTCCCTGTGCTGGTCTGTCCGCAGCACGTCATCCACCGCCCGGTAGGGCACCAGCAGGTGGTCTCCAGGCAGCCGCTCCGGCCGCGCTGCTGTGCGGGTGCGGGACGGGTGGGAAGCGCGGGGATGCAATTGTTTCATTTAGCCAGCCAGCCAACCAGCCAGCCAGCAAGCTAGCCAGTCAGCCAGCCATTCAAGTATTCAGCCACTTAGCCAGCGGCAGGGAGGTAGACAGGTCTCAACCGCGCGGCTGACCAAGGCCAACAACAGCTGCTGCATGGTATATAAGCAGAGCTTGGCTGCAGCGACCCTGACAGGCATTGTGCAGAACATGCATAACACGGCGCCTAGCTGCCAGCCTGTGATCACGTGCACACCTTTGTCTGTCGCTGCTGCCTGGGCCAGTGCAGCGTCGATGCGCTGCAGCAGGCTCATCCCCCCACGCGACACCTTGAATGTGATCTCCGGGAACACGGGCTGCGGGTGTCGCAAGCACGGTACAACAACTGCTTGTGTACCCAAAGCATGCAAGACAAGGAGTGCAGCACATAGGACGTTGGCGTACGAGCGTGCTGGAAAGCCACAGGGCCGCAGCCGGCATGCCATCGCCACGCTTTTGCATGCCCTCAGAACACACCGTCACAGCATAGCACAGTTGCCTTGCCCTTCCTTTTCACCCAGACATCCCCAGGCAATGCACACGCATTCAGGCCGTGCTCTCTTGTATCGCCACACGAGTATAAACATACCGTACCTGATAAACACCTACACGGCCCCCCCCCCCCACACACGCACACGCACACAGCTGTACAAGGATTAGGTCCAACACAAAGGCATTGCTGTGTTGTACTTGTAGATGGCTAACAGTGCTGTTATGATCTCTTGTAATGGCATCTTTTGACAATCTCTCTCGCAATCTCTTCAAATCTTGGTACACTGCACTGCAGGGTCCACAGCCACGCACCAGGGCCGCGAGCTGCGGTTCCAGCACCACTGTGTCCATGTCCGCCCGCAGCGCGCGCAGGTGGCGCAGCAGGCTGCTGTCCGGCACATTAAGCTTGGATGACGCATCGCCGTCAAACCCCAGCAGCCGCACCTCTACAGTCTGACCCACCGTGACCTCCGTGAGTGCACGGATCACGTCCGCGATTGGCCCTGCGTGGTCCAGATGTCCAACGATATGTACGATGTAAGCATGTTATGCATGATCAGTCAGCAGCTGCTTGGCTAAACATTTATGATAGGCCAGCGCAGGCAGGTGTGCGGCACGTGGCATGTCATGCCTCATGCCGTCATGGCAGCGTTGAAGACCAGGAAGGGTCGCTGCACAGCCAGCCCAGGCCGCACTGGTCCGTGCGCGCGCTCGCACACACACACACACACCTGTGTCATGCGCGAAAGATTCCCGAACCTCTTTTCGGAGCAGCAGCAGGGGATCTGAATGGACCGACCCCGTCTCCACCCACTGTATGCATGTATGGAGGAGCGGGTGGAACGTGGGCAGCTGATTGTGGCATGCCACGAGGCACGTGAATGTGCCAACCAGGTGTGCATCATGCACAGGATAGATGTTTGTGGAATCTATACGTGGAACTGTGGATGTGTCAAAGGAGCTTGCCACTGGCACAGTATTGGGCCAGCATCGTGACTGCATCATCATCAGCATGAGGCACCATCAGCAGTGTACCCATGCCATGTGTCCAGCTCAATGGACCTCAATGGACACGAGTCAGGTCAACCCCTGTGCGCAGCTTTCAAGATGGTATGCACATCCCGACAAGCAACCGTGGAGCCACAGATGGCAGCGATGAGGTATGCAGCTCTGGATCAGATCCAGCCCCCACCAGAAAGCTTCGGTAAAACGCACCGAGCCTAATAATTGTTTAGCATTCGAGAGATCGCTCGCTGCTTGCGCCAAGCATGCTGACAAGAGCACGAGCAGACAGCTCGCAGCCACAACGGCAGACATGCTGATTCCCTTAATATTCCTTGTTGCTTGACGAGGTAAGCGGCGTTGATTAGTGATCCATTGGCACTACCCTTGCGGCATCCTTGCCTTCCATCAATCCCTTCAATTCAGTACTCATAAACGTAATCCCCGATTAATCTTTGCTCACTTGCAAGATCATTGCTTTCATTTGGCTAGAATATGGCCACCTTCAGTGCTGTGCCTCCGCATTGCTCTTCATCATAATATGGGGATAACATGCTCAAAACTGTGAACTGGCGAGAAGAGTGGTGACAAATGCAGCTTCCTTGTTTAATTTGGCTGTCTATGCTGCTATCAGCGTCTACTGCTTGTGCTGGACTCATCAGCTTGGGCAAGGAAACGCTTGATGAGTGGGTGCTCCAGGATTTGCCATGCAATTCCAGTGCATACTGTGTTGCATACTGTGCCACGCAGCTGGCAGCTTGCCCGCATGCCGAGCCTGCGGCTACGCCCGCCATGGCGCGAGGGCCCTCGCAGCCCTCGCATGCCGTTGCCGTCATGCCCGCTCATAGGATGTAGCACTGCTCACGTGCACGCACAGCTGATGTGTTCACAGCCCCACACAGTATGGCCGCACAGGTGGCGCACAACCAAGCTGGACCCAGAGTTGGAATGGGACCCGCTGCACACGCGCAACATGACCGACCTGCCGCGCCCGCTGCCCCTGCCTGCATCCCGGGGCTGGGTGGAGCTGGTGTCATGGAAACCACGTGTCTTCATTTGGTGCGCATGGCACATGCGCCCACCGTTAGCATGTATGCTTTCTCTTAACCATGGGGAATGACAGATCTCAGCTGTGCGCCTGGCCTCAGCACTGCGAATGGAGCGCCAGTTTAGTCAGTTTGAGCACTTCAGACTGCGGTGCAGTCCGGTGCAGACCCTACTCTCCTCCTTGCAATTCCCTACTGCTTCCCCTGTTCCTGGTTGTGCACGAACCCAGGCACAACTTCCTCTCGGATGACGAGGCACGGCACATCATCAAGCTGGCAGTACCACAGATGAAACGGTCCACGGTGGTGGGGGCAGGTGGCAAGAGCGTGGAGGACAGCTACCGCACCAGGTGGGCTGGTGCATTGGTTGCTGCAGCGACCAAATAATCATGTGCTGCTGCGACGAGCTATGCCCCATGTCCATGACGGTCGCCCCTGGCAGAAGTCACCGATGGTCAGGTAGAAACAGTGTGGCTGCTCTGCTCAGAATGCATGCTGCTAGCACAATGTGGCTGATCGATTGCCGTGCTGGTGCTGCAGCTACGGCACGTTCTTGAGGCGGTACCAGGATGCAGTGGTGGAGCGGCTAGAGAACAAGGTGTGCTGCATGTGTGTGTGGTGGGGGAGGGATAGGCGAAGGGGGGGGGGAGGGCGGGGGCAGGGCAGGAGCCGGGTGTATCGGGGGGGAGTGGGAGCGGGAGCGGGACCATGAGCACCGTAGTCAAGTGCTGGGGTCTGTGCTGGTGGGTGCACTGCCTCCTCTTTTAACTACCGAACTACATACCGTGTCTCGCATGAGCTCGCTCGGTGTGGCATGAGCTCGTCATGCCCCGCACTGCATGCGCGCAGGTGGCTGCATGGACGCGCATTCCCGTGGAGCACCAGGAGGACATCCAGGTACTGCGCTACGGCATCGGCCAGTTCTACAAGGTGCGAATGATTCCGTGTGTGTGCAGCTCGTGTGCAGCTCTGTGTTGCATCGTATGCCCATCATGGCGTGTGGATGCCTGCGGGCAGGTAGGATCGTGGCAATGCTCAGCACAAGATTTCAATCTGGTTGACGCGTGATGGGGCGCTGCGGCTCGCGTCTATCTAAACCAGCTTGTGAGCCGGCCTACTTTAGGCCCTCGTACGCATGTGCAACCAACTTGTGTGTGCTGCTGCTGCATTTGGGGGAGGCCTGGGAGAGAGGGGGGAGGGTACGTTTGTGACTGTGCATGTGTAGGGGGCACATGCATGGGCCACATAATAGCACGTCTGCCAGTGCAGTGCATGCGACATCCGCACAGTAGGTGTGGTTCTTCGACTTCTATCAGGAGGGCACTGACCTTGCCCTGCTTTTTGCCTCTGCGTTTGGCCTCCACTGTGCACAGGTGCACTCAGACACCCTGAGGGATGAGCAAGCCGGTGTGCGGGTGCGTTATGGAGCTCAGGGGCTGGGTTTTGGCAGCAGGCTCTGAGCAGTGAGATTGGGCAAGGTGGCTCCGCAGCGCGGTTGGGCTTTGGTATTCAGCAGCCGGCATTGGGCACTGAGTTTGAACATGGGCTGGGACAGCGGGAGGGATGCAGAGCACAGTGTAGATGTGCACCTGCGTGGCGTTCCTGCCCTGTTCGATTGGGCCGGCCTCATCAGATGGGGATCATCATCATCATCATCATCATCATCATCATCATCATTACACAGCTTTGCGCAAGCTGAGAGATGGGGGATGACGGTGTGGCGCTTCCGGGGCCCCTTTTGAGCTGCGTAGCCCGCGGAGGCATGATGTCTCCACCACAGAAGCCGCATTATGCTACATCGTTCTCATGTTGTGTGATGCCGGTTTGTGGGCATGTGGCCGCCTCAGGTAGCCACGGTGCTGATCTACCTGAACGAGCCTGAGGAGGGGGGGGAGACGGCATTCCCTGATTCACAGGTGCGTGGAGCTTGGCTGCTACTTTGCTTGTTAGATGTCTTGCTCGGATGTTTTCCAGGCTGTGTATATACCGGCATAAACCGTATGCGGCTGCTTGCACCACGCCTTGCAGTTGGTTGCCGTGTAAGTTGCTGTCTGTGTTTTCATGGCAGCTGTGTAATTATTGTGTAGTGCAGTGCGTGCCAGCCTGTATGCTGGTGTGCACACAGTGCAGATGCAAGGCACTTGTGGTGCCATTGGACCCACATGCAGTGGGTGGACCCGTCTCTTGCGGAGTCATATGGTGCTGGCTTCAGCGACTGCGCCAAGGTGGGTGTCAGAGGGGCACATGGGACGAACCTGCAGCTGCTGCATATGCAAGCATGGGGGGTGTTCAAACGAGAGACCCTGCCAGCCCTGTGGTGATGAAAACAAGCATGCAGCGCTCATCTCTCCTTCATGAAGACATGAATGCACCGCGCTCTCCTGCTGTGGCGTGGGGGAAGGCTGTGGCAAGTCCAAGTCAGCGCTGGGCGCATGGATGCAACACTCCAACATGTGCCTCTCACACACTCCCCCCACACGTGCAGCGCGCCCGTTGCCATGCCAACTGAACGCTGTAGTGGCACAGCACTCGCACAAGCTGTGGCATGCTCCCCTTTTTCACATGCAGGGGCATGTCGCGTTCAGGCCGAAGAGGGGTGACGCCCTGCTGTTCTGGTCCATCAACCCAGATGGCACGACAGAGGTGTGCACATGTGTGACATCACATCACACCGCGCGACATCTCATGTGCAAGCACTCGGTGGCTGTGGCTGTGCTGCTGACATGCAGTTTGCTGTGTTCTGTGTTCACAGTGCGCACGCATTTCCGTGCCCGCAAACGCATACTTTCCTGGCACACATACATGAGCCCCAGCTCAGTGTCACCTGAACCCCTGACCCTGCACAGGACTTCCATGCAGCCCACACCGGGTGCCCAGTGATCAAGGGCGCCAAGTGGACGGTCACCAAGTGGATCCATGCAAAGCCCTTCAGGCCAGAGGAGGTCAAGAGTGCCATCCTAGGGCAGGTGAGTACAGTCTGTATCACACGTCAGCCCTTTGCAGCACCTCCCACTTGCGATGCAAGTACTGGTGTGCAGCTTCCCAGGAGCGCTGCAGTTGTGGGCCATCACTCGCAGGGAGCATGCAGCCTGTGTGGTACTACACGCTCTTATCAACAACACAAAACAGCGCATCTCTCAGCTTTGGTCTCTCTGATGTCAACAGGTCAGCAGTTAGCAAGAGTGTGTGAGGACACACGCCCCAACGCAAACACGGTCTGCACCTGTGCATCACACGTGCCACATTCATGGCCGCCCTGCAGGGCGTGCCTGTGGCTCACAACGACCCGGGCATCTGTGAGGACACGTCCGCGTCATGCAAGCGTTGGGCGGATGATGGCGGGTGAGTGCGCGCATCTCCATCGTTGCTTACAATGCTGTGTGCCGCTCGTCACAGCTGCACGCCCAGTTGGCGTGCCACCACAGTGCCTGGTCATTGCATTGGAGTCATGGCACCCTATGGCTGCAGTGATCTTGGCCCCCAGGCCTCACCTGTGCCTGCGAGGCTCGGCGTGCAGCTGTCTGGGGGCCACCACCGCACCCTGCCCACACAATCCGCCTATGGCTGCGGCTCACCTCTTGCACCCCGTACCCCACCCCCCATTTCTTCCCGGGCCCGCTGCCTGCGCTGAGCACACAAGCATCATGCGGCTGCTGCCATGTGCACGCCCTCACAGGTGCACCAAGAACTACGAGTACATGGTGGTGAGCGTGGCGGGCCCTGGTGTGTGCCGCAAGACATGCGGCTTCTGCACCACGTGCCCCGAGGGTGACAAGGAGTGCTACAACGAGAATCGGCGCAAGGTGGGGTACCTGGTGCACAACCCGGAGGAGGTGCAGTGAGAGGTACAGAGGGCATTTGGGATTCAGGGGCTGTGACATGTCTGTGGGGCCGCCCTGCGCTTGGGGGCCCTCGCTGTGGGGCCACAGGAGAGCTGGGCTGGGCAGTGGCACCCAATGATGATGACTGGGCATGGATCCAGCTTGTGCGAATACTGGCTGTAACAGATCCCAGGTTACTTCCAGCTGGGCGGTGGCGGCCCCAGGTTGCTTGTAGCTGGTCCCCTCAGTCTGGCAAGAAACACGACAAGCTTGGCGCATGTTTGGAGTGATGCTGGCTGTGTGATGCGCGGTGCAAGGATCAGCAAGCCTGCGTTTCTTACACCCGGCTGTTTAACCGCAGTCAACAGTGTGCGTTTGTGCCAGATGCCTGCTTGTGTGATCCCGTACTACAAAGTGTAGCAGCCTCTCATTCGCTCAGCCCAACCTGCCGTTGCTCTTCACCATTGTCCCTTAACCTCTGTTCCTACACCTGATGGCTCTCGTCTCGCATGCACTCACTCTCATATTACTCGCAAGTCGCAGCTCAAGCTTGCCCATCCAGCTGTGTACACCAACTGTATGGCAGCGCCCCAGCAAACCAGCTGCAGCTGCGAGCCAGTACCACTGTGCCGTCACGAGCTAGGAGACAAGGACTCAGGTGGCGTTTTGTGCAGGTTGTGCGCTTGCACAGCAATGTATGAGAGAACGTTGTCCGGCTTGTCCTTGACCACCTGCACAGGGCATGCAGGCAGTGCCCCATCAGCATCCAATCCGCACTGGCAAGTGCAGTACCAATCCGTGAGTCAGACCCTATTATGCTCCAGGAGGGCTGCATGCGCAGTGCAGAGCAGCGCTCCCCTTGCCTGCCAACTGTGCGTGGCCCCCGGGGAGCCATACCCATTCAAGAAGCCAGGCACATGTGAGCTGTCCTCCTCTGCACCCACCTGCTTGAGAATCTCCAGGAACACGAGGTGCACCTTCTTGTCTGATAAGTACTGCGCATGCAGCATTGTCTCGCTTACGGCAATGCCAGGTGCGCAGAACCACTGATGTGTGCGCGCTTTGTGAGGGCGTATGCTGCTCAAGCTCTGCGTGTTGATACAGCTAATGCCAGCGGCAGGCCATGCAAGCCTTGGTGCATGCATGGGGGGCTCCAAACCCTCACCTGTTGTATGGCCTGGTCTGGATGTGATACTGCTACGTGCATGTCGTCTGACGTGCTGGCCACAGCAACCTCCTCTGAGCCCACGTTCGCGTTTTTGTTGAGGACATATTTCAAAAGATAATGCGTAGGTTCTTCAGGCTTTTCTTTTAAGCATTGCACCATCATCTCGCGCATGAGCTGGTCAACATTGTTCTTCGAGAGGTAGTGCTCCAGCTCTTGTACGATGTCCATATTGCTTTAGTCTTTAGATTATGCTATTCCTCCGTGTACAAGCCCCGCGTGACACGTCTTGGTGATCCCGTACCCTAGGGTTGCTGCTTCACCTGCAAACGTGATTGAGCTGCGCAGTAGACATAAATGCCCTAGCGTCGTGACGTGGTGAAACGCCAAGCAGCTTGCGGCGTGAGGCTGGATCCGTCAGTCAGGGTGCTGCAGAATGGCGGCCGTGGAGGCTGCGGAAGCTTTTGCTGCTGATAACTAGCTGGCGGAAGTACGCTGAAGCCGGGTCGGTCCAACCAAACAACAACATGCACAACCCACCATCAAACCTGTCGCATGCTAAAGTGCTGTACATATATTTTGCATTCTTCCATAGTTGTTGTCCTTCGGGACATCTGTTAAAATTGGAACGATACAGAGAAGATTAGCATGGCCCCTGCGCAAGGATGACACGCACAAATCGAGAAATGGTCCAAACTTGTTTTCGCACTTTGACCAAACACCTTGACCCTGTTTGGGTGCTTATGCACAATGCCACCAAGTCTGGGCCTGCTGCACAACCGGTCCCTGCCCTGTAGGCACTGTTGAAATAGCTGTACTGCCAGGCCCAAGCGGTGCACAGAGGAACCGAAGGCATCGGGTCTGCGTGCACATGCAGCCTCCATACAATCAGTTGCAACTAACATGTAACCACCGGGCGAGTAACTTTTTTGCTGAGATGCAAGCCAGCCACTCACTCAGCTGCAGTCTGCTGGTTGTTTTGCTCCTGTGGGGCACTGGGCCCATGACCTGCCATCGTCTCCATCCAATATTCAGCAGCTCTTCCATCAGTATACAGCACCTGCGAGCTTACTCAGAGTCACCAAGACCAACCAGTTTGGCTGTGTGTTCGAGTATCACACCTGAAGGTTGGCCCATGCTGCCGTGGTCCATGCTTGTGCATATACATGGGATTGGGCATCCCTGCAGAGAGACGGAGGAACAGTACAGGTATTGGAAAGACAAGGAGACAAACATTGAAACATAGCATGGGACTGCCACCCATGGCAGGTGGGGCTCAGATGCAAGCTGTGGGCCCTCGTTCTCGTGCTGCTGTGGTTGTCATGCCAGCCCCAGCCGCTGATCTACGTGCAGATTGACTGCAATCCAAACGTAATGGTTGATTGCTTGATTGATACTGGTGTTGCACATCACGTTACATCATGTACGTGCATGTATGTGCTGCGTGTGTCCCAACAGCTGGCAGTCAGCAGCTCAGCACGCCTTTTGACACACAAGACACAACACGCGGCGCCAGGGGGACGGATCCCTATTATATTACTGGGGGCTTGCATGTGACTGCCGTGCGGATGGCATGCAGTGCTCCTGAAACCATGAGCAGATACGTGGTGCACTCAGGCTGTCTTACAGTGATAAGCCTGTAACAAGAAAGGCATTTGAGTGCGTACTGCGTTGCTGCATGCATGCAAACTATACCCTTGTACAGTTCAAGCCTGCTTCTTCCCCTTGGACTTTGACTGCCTGAATGGATCAAGCGTTTTCGTGTTCAGAGCGCAGCAAACCATAAGAACCACAATGAATCAAATACTTCACAAGCTGTACACACCTGCCAGAGCAGCGCCGGCAAGTACACTGGTCATGCTGCTGAACAAGCCGCACAAGAAGCAAGATTGAGTGTAGTGCAGTGCAATAACTTGTCCTAAAAGCACAGTCACACGCTCCCGGTGGTTGGCACGTGCTCAGGCGGACTGTCCAGCCGCTCCCTCCTGAAAGCCAGACCCAGGTAGAGAGCCTGACATAGCCCCATGAAATGCAATCTGTCAAGTGTTGTGGATCACGACCAAAACTCATACATGCCAAAGTTCAAGCATGCCAAGGCCTTGCTAGCCGCCTGCTCCCATGGCTGACACTGTCACAGCTCAGGTAACCCTGGAGCAAAACATCAGGCAAGCCTGCGTCGCTGTATGGCATGCACAGAGCCACGTAGGCAAGCGCGCCGGGTCGACGGCGTGAGTCAGCCGGCAGGTGCAGCTGAGTCAGGCGCCTCAGGCCTTCTGGGCCAGCGGCGTCAGGCGGAAGAAGGTGTCGTGGTTGGGCTTGAGCGCGGGGAACTCTGCCCACTCGATCTTCTCAGTCAGCAGCTCAAGCTCGTACTCCCGAGCCATCTTGGCCACCATCTATGGTACAGCAGCAGTACAGACGCAATACAGCGAGGTGCAAGCGTGACGGGCAGCGTGAGAAGTGGATGAATGGAGCACGGGGCTCCGCATCGTATGCACACACCTCCTTTTTTTTGTCTTCCTACGACCTGCGGGCCACCACCTGGCCCCTGCCCAACCCAAACACTGCCACACCAGGCAACCCCACAAAAAGCTGACTCAGCCCAGTCGTATGCTTGCACTGCACGTACCGCTTTGGCCTCCATGATGTACAGCGCCATGCCGATGCACGTGTGCGGACCGTGGCCAAACGTCATAAGGCTGGGGCGGTTCTCAGGGTTGGGGTCCAGCCAGCGCTCCGGTTTGAAGGCAGCGCGCACGTTGGCGCGGTCAAGGTGGGAGGGGATGGGCAAAGGCTTCCCTGCAGCCTGCGCCTCACGTGCCAGCTGCATGTAGTTGGGCTCCAGCTCAAGCGCATGTGCGGTCTGCAGGGCATTACAGGCAGCGCAGGCAATACAGGGCTGGCGCGGTGGTGGCAATACAGCCGACTGTGGTGTGCTTGACCGACAGCGCAGGCCAGCACAGCATTAGTGTGCTGCGGTTGGGCATGCCGCTGTAGATTACAGGTGAGCTGGCCAGGTCTGCATCATGGCATGCGTGCTGACCTGATCACGTGAAGCTGATCTCAGGCTCTACAGAAAC
Organism: Chlamydomonas applanata; assembly: GCA_001662365.1. Classification (NCBI taxonomy): domain Eukaryota; kingdom Viridiplantae; phylum Chlorophyta; class Chlorophyceae; order Chlamydomonadales; family Chlamydomonadaceae; genus Chlamydomonas; species Chlamydomonas applanata. The sequence continues at coordinate 52,307 of BDCZ01000034.1, forward strand.
ATGAAAGCTCGGAATCCTGCTGCTGCTTTGATTCACGCCAACAGCGCACCAGCACGTTCATGAAGAGGTTGGAGCCCTTTGGGATGGTGTGGCCGCCCACCTCCAGCTCTTCAAGAGTCAGACGCATCTGGGCCAGACCTGGTGGTGCCTGCGCAGCAGGCAGCCGCGAGCACAAGTCCCATGTCAGTCACTCAACATGGGCCAGACTGCCGGCTGTGCATGCAGCCACTGCTGGCAGAGGCGCAACCGATGGTATGCACTGCAGGCCGGCCCCTGGCTGGGGGTCAGTCCCATACCCAACGAAGTACCAACCAACCCCCGGGCGACAGCACGACAACGCAGACAATAGAGCCTGGTGCTATTGCGTCATGACCTTTCCTTATCTGGCAACTGGAAATAAGGGTTTAGTCCCACTTATATCGTTATATGCTGTGCGCACGGTGAGGCGCACGGTTCACTGGGCATGCAACAGTGCCGTGCACCTGCAGATCGCAGCTGAGCACCCCCGTGTACAAATCTAACAACCCCAACACACCACGCGCAGCGCCTCGCGCACAACCGCGTCCAGGTACTTGGATGAGTCCAGGGCGGCCTTGTTGATGACTGGGCCGTGCTCGGCAACCACCTGCTGCTGCTCCTCACGCACCTTGGCCATCACCTCGGGCATCTGCGGAGAGGGATCAACCCACATCGTGTGATATGACAATTCAGTGTGTGGCTCAGGATGGGGATGGGGGCCAGGCGGCAGCGCAGCGTGGCGTCATTGCTGCCACTGGTACCTTGCCTTGGCATGCAGACGGGTCACAGGAAGAGGGTTGTGACGAGCTGCCGACACAGCAGAGCAGGTCTAGACCCCTGTGGCTGGACCCGAGCTCAAACGCCCGTCCGCACAAGCTGCACGCAAGCTGCAGGCAGTATTCAACCGTGGGCGCACCTGTCCCAGCATGACCATGAGGCCGGCAAAGCCTGCGGACGAGGTGTCGGTGCCCGCCTGCAGCACGCCCAGTGCCAGGCCTGCCATGAACTCCACGTTCACCTCCTCGCCGGCAGCGCGCGTGGCGTCAATGATGTAGCCCAGCATGTTCTTGCTGCAGATGGCGGGACAGTTGTAGTGCATCTAGCACTGAAAGCATGTACGGTAATAGTTGATCTACAGCTTCAACTGGGGGATTGGCAACCCCCAGCGCTGAACATTCGTGGCTTGGCACAAACCAAGCCACTTAGCTCCCCTTCAGGCCAGGCACACAGGCACACGGCTGTAAGCAGGACCCCCCTTCTCATTGACCGCCCTGGGTGGAGGAACCCCGATCTAATGCGGCTGTAATTGATGCAATGAAGCAGGGTGTCCTGTAGGCTATGAGATATAGAGACTTGAGCGCCCATCGACCCCCACCCCCCCTGGACTTGATGCCCATGCTGCCCTTGCTCACCGCGCCTTGGTGCCTGGAATGACTGGCTCCTTCTCCTTGGTAATCTCATCTAGCTGCACCTGCACCGACACACGGATCCGCTCCAGGAGCCGCTCCTTTGCATCAATCGCCTGCACACACGTGAATGATGGGTGGTGTGTGCATGGTGGCGCTCATGACTTGGGCTTTTGCATAGCGTCGCTGCGCATGGCGCACATGCTGAAGGCCAGCAGTAAACTTTAAATGAACCATAGTTGGGCCACAAGCCCCACATGCCCCACAAGCAGCGTGCAATCCCCCTGGACTTGTCAGCTCATGTCCTCGAATTGACTAGCACCAACGGTATATGATTGGTGTCGGCGGCTGCGACTGAGCCTCGCCAGCAACTGGAGCGCCCGGCATGATGCTAAACCCTCCGTGCAACCAAGCAGTGGCTGTCACACAGCACGTACAGCGGGGTACCCGGCACAGCACCGCACAGCACAGCACGGCGCAGCACAGCACAGCACGGCGCAGCACAGCACAGCACGGCGCAGCACAGCACAGCACAGCACAGCACGGCGCAGCCCTGTACAGAACGCAGCGCACCTTGCGCAGGGGTGTACCCGGCAGGTCGATGTCAAACGTGATGAGGCCGTCGAAGAACACGCCCAGGTCACCGCGCAGCGCAGCAGCCTCGGCCTCAGTCTTGACATCCAGGCCCGCCAGCAGTGAGTTGGCAAACGCCATGCCCCACCTGCCAGCCAGCCAACGAGTGGATGCCATGCACATATGACATGCACATCATATGCAGCAAGCCCCTCAGCCACAACCAGCTCCATCTGGACCAGTCTTGCCTCCACGCTGAGGCTCCAACCAATGCTCATGCCACCTCATACACACTTCACCCTCCACCCCGGGATGAAAAAACCTCCACCTGTGGAGACCGTAACCTCGGGCCCTGATCCCCGGACGCAGACCTGCCGGCTGGGCCCCGCCCCATCCCAGCTCGCATCGCATCAAGTCCCAAACCTAACTCTAGCATTGCACTTTTTCTACTTCCGTGTTTGACTCACTTGCGACCCTCAAAGTTGAGCTCCCACTGTGGTTGGCGCGCAAGGTACTCCACATTCTCCTGCGCCGCAGCACGTGCCCAAATCATGCACCCACGTCACGTATGCGTCCAAGTTGCGCCATGGGCGCATGGCAGAATGTGATATCATGAAAGCACACAGCAGCTGAATGGCCCACAGACACCAGGACAGCCCACAGCTCTGGAGCCTCAAAGCTCAGCTGCACATGTTCCCACACCGGGCATGGCCTGACCTGGCATGCAGGCCCAACAGCCACCAAAGCTGTGTGGTGCGGACAACACCATCACCTGTTTCATCCCACCCCACACCTGTCCCCACCGCCCCCCCCCCACCCCCCAACCTCCACCCCACGCACAATCTCCGATCTCGCATGCCATAACGAGAGCGCTAATCAACAACAACAAGCCTCTTGGGCAAGACAACCCCAGGATGATCGTAGAAAGATGACGTGCATTACAACGACATTAGAATGCACAATGTGACACCTGAGCCGCACCTGTGCAATGTCGCCAATCTTGAGGGCGTACCCGGCCAGCGCCTCGGTTGTGAGGGCGGTGAGCAGCATGCGGCGGATGGGCATGCGGCAGCCTTCCTTGTTGGCGAGGAACTGTGAGGGAGACAGGGGGGCGGGGGGGGGGAGAATGTGAGAAAGAGAGGGGCAACGTGGAATGAGTCAACGGACAGATGATGGTTTGGGGACAAGTGGGTGCAGGACAGCATGGTTTCAGGTTCCAGGTGTCATGAGCTAAGCAGAGCTCGGCCTCAGCTGACAAGCCTTGAGTGCACATCCTTTTGCTGCATTGTGCTGCAAACATCCCAGTATCTCCAGTTTTGGCTGTCTGTGCGCCAGAGCCTGCATGCACCCGGCAATCTCAATCTACTGCCAAGTGACTGACGGCAACCATACGGCCAACCGCCCAACCACCCAACCTGCCGTCATGCAAGCTCAGTCACGTACCCTCTTGGCGAAGTCGCCTTGTAGCTTAGCAAACGTGCCTCCCAGCTCAAAGTTGACAATCTTGGTGTCTTCCTGCAGGACATCACACGTTGATGGTTTCATTGGGTTGCGACGAGACGTGTAGATTGGAGGTTGGTGTTGATGATGGGACAATTGCATGTCGTCTGGTGCTGAAGAGCAGTCGCTGCATGCTGTAGCCTGTTCGTGAGCACTTTCAAGGGCACTCTTGTTCCAAAAGATGACCTACCGCCAAGCCAGCCCCCATGCCCCGCATACCTGAGCCTATCATACAGTAGCCTTCCCTTTACAGAGTGGCAGCTCCACATAGCGCATACCATGGCCCCAGCAACCGTACCCCACCTGCATAATCGCCTTGTATAGGTCCATGGCACAGACCATGTAGAACTCAGTGCCCCACAGTGATGTCTTGAAGATGGTGGAGCCATACTTGACCATACGCTCGAGCCCAAACCTGAATATGGCACCATGACAGGCAGGGTAAGGGTCTGGCAGCATGGCGCAGGCGTGTACTGCTGCCGCTAGGGCCTCTGCTTTGACAGTTGCAAAACACAGGCAGGCCTGTACCCGCAGCACGCAGTACTGGCCTCTCATCTGCATGAACAAGGCTGCGCCGGGAGCATGCTGGCGCACACACGGGCACAGCTACTAGTAGCTGTATCCATGAGCTGCAGAGACGCACTTGAGCGGGCCCACAGCAGAGTATGTGAAGGTCTCGCCAAAGAAAGGCAGGCCGGTGTCGCCTTGAGGCAGCGGCAGGACAGGGGTCGCAGCCGGCTGTGTTTTGGGGGGGGGGGGCAGCAGGTCAGTGCGGTTGCATGTCAACATGTTGTGCGGGCCTACATCAACATTGCGCATGCGCAGCTGCTGCTGGCGTGGCATCCTGTGCCGTAGGAGGCCGTGGGAAGCGAAAATTTGAAACATGTCATCGATTAGCTGGCTGGGGCGCGCGCGCCATGACCAAGCTGCACATGAGCTGTGCTAGCTCGCATGAGGCAGCTACCACAGTACCAGCATGCACTTCTCTGAGACAGAACCGTTAGCACCTGATCGCCCATTCGCGCAGGCATTCGCTCACCTCTACCACACGAACCAGCTTGCTGCTTGGCTTTGGCGCTGCGATTCCTGCCCCAGCCACAGCCTGGGCAATAGGCATGACAACAAGGCGCCGCGAGACGCCCTTGCGGGGTGCTCCGGTCGCGCTCTTCATGTTCATCCGCATGCTGATGGTTTTCCAACTTCACAGGAAGGCAATTCTCAGATCACGACTACGAATGAACTCCACGTAACTCCCGAACTTCGATCGCTGCATAAAAAGATATAGCCCATGCGTGTGTGTGAGGCTGGGTGTCCACAGGCCAAGTCTCGATGACTGGCACAATATGGCTGGTGACATGGTACCTACATGGAAGCTGCGCGTGCTGCGCGACAGGCCCCATGCCTCAATCTACCCAATGCACCTTTGGGCCCGGGGATAACAGCTTTACCCTTGGGCAGTACCGCAAACAGTGCCTCCAGGGCATGGACCGACTGTGCAGCAGGTGGCAACAGGTGTTGCAGCTTGCGCAGGCAAGTGGTGCAAGCACGCCCCACCCAGACCTGTTGGCATCAGCACCCAAACAGGGTCAAGGTGTGCGGTGAAAGTGCAAAAACAAGTTTGGACCATTTCTCGATTTGTGCGTGTCATCCTTGCGCAGGGGCCATGCTAATCTTCTCTGTATCGTTCCAATTTTAACAGATGTCCCGAAGGACAACCACTGAGAGCAGGTGCACTGCATATATCCCTTACCATTGAGCCAGACAGCGCCGATGGTGGGTTTGAGAATTTAGTTTCAACCAGGCCCGCTGCTGCCACTTGCAGGTGCGCAGGCCCACAGCACAACAACACACAGAGCACCCCGCTGCAGTACATCCCACGCAGCCACGCCCTTGTTCGGGCTGTACATGGCCTGGGTCTGTGCACCATCACACCACCCCTGGTTCACTCAATGCCAAGAGTGAATGGCACGTGCGTTGCCTCCGTGAGCCAGCGTGTGGTGATGTTCCCAGAGTCTGTAATTGTCGTGAAGGGCTCCACAGGCACTGCAGTGATGGTGGCCCAGCTGTCATCGTCTGCCACATGGCCCCACACGCTATGCGCTGTGCCCCATTCGTCACTGCATGCACAGGCAGAGCGCAAGCACATGCAGTGCAGTCAGCCACATGTGTAGGGGCAGTGAGGAAGCCACAGAGCAGCAAAGGCTTAGTAAGCAAGCAGCCTGCAGCCCTGCAGGCACATGGCTTATAAGCACAAGGAGCAGCTGTGCCACGCGCCAGCTCCTCACTCAACTGGTCAGCAGTAGCGATGAAGAATTCTGAACTGTTGGGGATGATGCAAGCATCGCCCTTCCTGTGGAGCAATGCACAGCGGTTGCGGCATTACAAACGCTCTGCAACATGCATGGCTTTGTAAAGAGCTGGTGCTTGGCTGCTTGTGAAGCGGGCTGCGTCAGCACGATGCCTGCCCCTGCCTTGGCAGACATACAATGGCTCAGGATGAGACTGTGCGCACTCTCCTCCAGCCGGAGGCATGGCTGCATTGGAACCCTTTGGACGCACTTGGTTACTGGGTTGCCCTCAAATGGTGGGTGTTGCGGCATGTCTGCCATTGAGCCTTGCAGCAGGGCGTATGGCGGCCCCCAGTAGTCACCGGTAGGGTTCTTGCCCCAGTTCTGCAGGCGCAGGCACGAGCAGGATGGGCCAGGAGCAAAACTTAGTCCAGGAACAAACAAAGCACAGGCGATGCCTGCCAACGCATCCCCTGTACTGTGGCCACATGAAACCAGCCTTGAGCAGCGTGAGCGTATGCAGTCACGCAGCACAGTACAGGGCCCACAGCCACTGAGCAGCATGGCTCCAGGCCATTGCAAAGCCCTGCAGGCAACTACGCATGCAAGCTGGCCAAGCCTAGCACAGGCAAAGCACCCGTGTGAGACCACGCACGTCGGGGACTGGCTCGTGTCTGTAGAATTTGCATCTGCATTTGGATAGCAGTGTGCATGATGTCCTGCCGAGAAGGTGAGATGGCTGTCCGGGCATGCATGGCACTGGTGTACAACCAGGCGGGACAAGGTAACATGTTTGCAGGAGAACTGACACTCAGTTGTGTGTGGCACACTTAGTCACGCACGGCAGTAGATTGCACAGGGTGTGCACTCACGAGTTGCACTTTCCCTTCTCTGCAAGTGCCTTGACCATGGCCACAATCTTAGGTGAGATGTCTGCACGAGGCTTTATCCGGATCTGTAGGTGCGCAAGCACACACATATCCTTCGCCATGCGACATGGGTGCTCGCATGCAACCCCCATGCTGACCCTGCCCATGTATGTGCAAGGCTGATATCAAGTTTTTACATCAAGGCGTGATGCTCACCTTGCCAAACTTGGTGCTGATGACAAGCACCCATCCGCCAATGTCTGAGCTGTCTACTTTGATCTGTTGTTCTACACCGGCCACCCCATCCTTCTCATGATATCCGATGAACGCTCCGTCTCTCGCGCATTCGACTGCTTGGGTTTGCCACAGCACTACTATGGTAAGCACAGACAGGACCCCTAACGACATATCGCTTGCTTCTGCTGATGGAGATGGGATCGCCACTTCTCCGACGATGTTCCCATGTTACAGTACAGTGTCTTTGTGGAAGAAGTACAGGTGAGGGGTAATAGTAGATGACCTGGGGCGCTTGGGAGAAAAGAATGAAAGAATATGCATAATCCAGCATTGTGGTGTAGGCTTTCTGCACGCCAGGCCGTAAACCTTCACCGCGCACGCTGCCTCTGCGCGCAGGACAAGCAGGTGATGCGTGCATTGTTAGTGATGTGGTGCTGGGCATGGACATGCGCACACACTCATAATGCATCCTGACGATACTGTACGCCAATCACAACGGCGACATACCCAGCTACACACCTTGCCCGTGACAGGTGCTTCCACCGCCTCTAGTGCAGCTGCCGCTGCTTCAGATGTACGCCCACGCTTGCCTCCCCGCGGCCGGCCCCTGCCCCTGCGTGGCGCCCCCTCCACAGCCAGCTCGTTGGGGATGATGAAGCCCAGGTCGCCATCCATTGGGGCGTCCAAGCGCAGTGGCCCCACAGGTGTCCCGCGTTCCTCCTGTAGTGCACGCCAGCCAGCAGGAGATGATACTCAGCCCATGCATGGCCTTGTTGCAAGGCTGTCAGTTGGTGGAGCATCTCATAAGTGGGGGCAGCAGTCCATGCAGCAAGCTGGCTTGTTCTTGAGGAATGTTCAGCTGCTAGGGTGTATACAGCAATGCATGTTCAGACTGGCATACCGGAGGTAGAGTGGTTGCTCCAGGCTGGAACATGAAGGCCTGCTTGATGTCACCCCGTCCCACCTCCTTCCAGCTGTAGTGATGCGGCTGCCATGCTGCAACCTGCAGCATACACAGGAGAAGGGCATTCAGCTCAGTGCTAGAAGGACCTGCCCTCAGTACGCTTGGACAGACAGCCCCGAAGTGAGAGGTACTTAGCTGCATACCTCAGCGAGACCCCACTTGGAAGGAGGAGGTGCCTGGCCTGGCTGCGGAGGAAGCCCGTGCCTGTACAGTTGCTGGCATGCTGCCGGCCACTTGCACTTCCCAATCCAGTCAAACTGCTTCTGGTGGGACGGGTCGTTGTAATCCACATGAAGAGCTTGCAATGCGAGCACTGCCAGCCCACCCAGCTTGAACCTGCAGCATGGAAGGTGGCATGGATCCTCAACCACGCATCAGCACATTGCACACTCACAACCATGCACATCCTGGTAATCGCGCATCAGGTGCGCAATCGCGCATAGCATGCATCGTGTACACATCGCTATGCACAAGGTCTGCGCCATGCACCAGCCAGCTGGTCTCACGATTCCAGCAGGTCACTTGTGCCCGTCACATCAGAAGGCTTGGCTGCAGGCACAAGGTCAGCAGCAGCATGCACGTTATGCAACAGCCGCATGGCAACAGATCAAAAGATGCATGCAGCAAAAGTCCTCCCCATACTCACCTGCAGCAGCGACCGCCTGTTCGGTGCGCCACAGCCTTCCCATGCTGCCGCATGCACTGCACATCGGGCCATCCTGTGACCCCTCAAAGTGACCCCTCAAAGCGTGATGGATGAGATTAAGAATGCAGTGAGAGAGTCAACAGAGTCAAGAGGAAGCAATTGCCATAGCCCAACCGCACACGTGCTTACAGGCTGTATTCGTCTGGACATTAGGCTGATTTGAAGGGCCCAGAGGCAGGAGCCAGGATGGAGTCCCGTGTGGCCTCCAGCCTGGGACTCAGGCACACTCTCGCCCTACCTGCGCGCGCGATCGGCCAGACCTCCTCTTCCAAGCCAGCTCCTGCCATCTGCAGCACTAGCCAGTACAAGACAGCCTTGCCGCTGTGGCGCCGCGATGTGAAGCAGCACCAGGTAGGTCGCAGAGCACTGGAGTGCCATGTACGCCATGCATCTTCCATGTGATGACGTTGTAGGTGCGCAATTGGGGTGCGCCAGGATGCATGCACATTATAGCTATACCTTCGTTTGCATTGGCATGCAACCTGGCTGATGATCGGGGATGGGTGTTGGTACTTGCAGGCACCCTCTGTGCCTCAAGCAGCCAACGATGTCAGCGGCTACAGCGTGTACAACGCAACGCCGTCCGCGCCAGAGTTTCCATCAGACCGCATGGGAGAGGCAGCCCGGAAAGCCCTGACACGAGCCACCACGGCTGTCAAGCGGTATGGATGGATCAGCTTCTGGGTTCAGCTCACGCTATCCGTCGTGTCGGGCGTCATTCTGCTGTTCAGCGTGGCATTCACGTCCCAAAGCGGGCCCAAGGCTTCCCTGTACCTGACACTGATAGGTATCCTGGCAGGGTTCCTCAGCACGTTCTGGAACTTCAGCTACACACGCACGGGCCTCAAGATGCAGCGTTACCTGGATGCGCCGCCTGGCGTGACTGTGCCCAAGGTCAAGAAGCAGTCGGTGAGCGCAGGCCGCATTGTGGAGCGCTCGTGCATCATGCGCAGCGCGCCCATGCAAAGCGGCACTGTCCCACCATGCGCACCGCCCGCAGCCTGCCACGTCTGCAATCTTCGAAGCGGTGCTGCCTAGCATGCTCTGTCGTCTGCATGTGTCGTTTATCGTGGTTGAAGTCGCTGCTAACCACGAACTCAAACACACGCAGGTGGTGGACATGGTGACACGCGGCGTGATCATCAATGTGCTCGGCCTCGGCTCCACCCTGCTAGGCATCCAGGCACTGGTGGGCGTGCTGGTGGCCAAGACGCTGTCCAACGCAAGTGCCAACCCCTTCATTGCATCCGCCGCCAATGTGTACAACCCAGTGCTGGCGTTGGATGTATTCCTAGTACAGGTGAGACTGCTCTTCACAGGGGCATGATGGGGGTCATGAGAATGTGGCCCCTTGGGTGAACTATATCTCTAGCATCTGCGAACATGGGCGCGCAGCGGTGAGAATGGTGATGGATGCATGGTGCTGGAGAGTGGCAAGGGGGTGCCTACAGCTCTTCAGGTCGGCCAGACCCTTGGACCCAGCAACTGCTCAGCAACATTGGGGGGTCACGCCTTGCTTCCCTGCGCGCTGCAGGCCGCCACGAACATGCTGCTGGGCCACTTCCTCTCAATGGTCAGCTCCCTGTGGCTGCTCAGCGTGGTGGGCGAGGGTCGTGGCCTTCGGTTCCAGGTGCGCATGTGTTGCATGGCTGCGCTTGGGTGTTTGGCACAGGCTGCGCAGGCGCCTTTCTCATGCCAGGCGCATGCGCGGTGCTGGCCGCCACAACGGGCAGCAGGGCGCTGCGGGCTGGGGCATCAGCGGCGCAAACAGGAGCAGAGCCCAGGGGGCCGGCAGCTGCTGCACATGGTAGCCAGCCTCAGCACACATCCTGCAGCTCAGCTGCGCGCTTGCCATACCAGCCAGGAGGCTGCAGCAGCAGAAGGCAGAAGCAGACAGCAGCAGCTGGGGGGATGCTCAGCCCGCCGCCTGCCACTGCCATTGCCAACGCCACACTGCACGCCCCCACCACACTATGCCGCGCACAGCATGCCTGCATGGGGATTGGGCTTTTTGTGTGCCTGTCGACGCCACCGCCCGCCGCGCGGCCGCCCGTTCATGCCGCTGTTGCGCTGCGCTGCACTGCGCCCACAGAATGGGGACAAGGAGCAGTCGCCCTCCCCTGTGATGAGCACCAATGCTCACGCGACGTACAGGGTGGCCCCTGCTGGCCCCCAGTACGGCGCATCCCCAACCTACTAAGCCCCCCACCAGCCCCCTTATCAGCCCCCCACCAGCCATACACCAGGCCCCGCTCACCAGTTGCAGCCCAGCGGGTACGGATTGGTGACGCGTGTCAGGCTGGTGGCTGGCTGGCTGGGGGGCTGGCTGGGGGCGTGGTAGGGGGTCTTGGGGGTTGGGGCATGCGGCTGGGCGGATGGAGCGTCATCACTGGGCGGCTGGGCGCACAGGGCTAAAACACAACAACAGGTTTGTGCGCGCACTGCAATTTCACGCATTTCCCGCATGCGGCACGCGCATGGCGTGCAGTGGCAGGCGGCAGGGTGCACAGCGTGCAGCGCAACGCAGCGCAGCCAGGCAGCCGAGCTGGGTGGTGTGGGCAAGCCAGGCTGGGCTGCACAGCAGTCAGCTGGGTCTTGAACATCATGCAGCGCTCACTCGGGCTTCTCCAGGTTGATCGTGTTCCGGCATTGCTCTTGGACCCACCTACTGCATGTCTCACCGTCATATGCCTCAACTGTGCCTGCAGAGATTCTTGAGCTTAAAAAGATTGAGGCGGCGGACGGAAGACAACGCAACACTGGTCATCTCCAAGGGTAACGCAGCTCGCTTCATCATTGACCCACGGACGATGGGGGTGGGAGGCGCGGGAGATGTGGGGCAGGTGTTCAAGGACGCATTTAGAAAGGCGCGTGGGGACCGGCGCAGCAGTAGCAGCGGCACGGCCGGCGGCAGCGGGGGCGGTTGGGGCCCACCCGCCAGCGACCGCAGCACCACAGCAGCAGCAGGGAGCTCAGCATCGACATCAGGGGCAGGCACTGCATCGACATCAGCAGGGGGGGCATCATGGGGGGTGGCTGGCTCAGGGGCCCAGGCCTCCTGGGGTGTGAAAACACGCATTGGGCCAGCCGTTGCGGCATCGCAATCGCAAGGGGGGCGTGGGACGGGGGTGGGCCGAGGCGGCGGGCGGCGCCGGCGGGGCTCCACAAACCTGCCGGCTGCACGGTCCGCACTCGGGCTGCCGGCGCTCTCATCCACGGGGGGCTTCAACCGGCCAGTGGATGAGCTGATCCTTGCGGACCGCAACTCGCTCTCCTACCTTGACGGGACCCTCCCGGGCGACATGGGCTTTGACCCCCTGGGCCTGTTCTCGCCAGAGAATGACGCCGGCTTTGTGAACCAGCGGTGGCTGCGCTACGCAGAAGTCATCCACGGCCGCTGGGCCATGCTGGGTGTGATGGGGTGCCTTGCGCCAGAGTACCTGGCGTACCAAGGGGTCATCCCTAAGGATCACGGCGTGGTGTGGTTCAAGTCAGGCTTCCTGCCGCCGGCCGGTCAGGACTATGCCTTCTATATGGACCCAGTCAGCCTCACGTGGGTGATGCTGGTGCTGATGACGTTTGCGGAGACCCGGCGGCTGCAGGACTTCCTGGCCCCTGGCTCTCTCATGTCACAGGTGTGGTCACCAGCTTCCACTGCGTTCAACCTGCATGCTAGGAACTGCAAGCAAGAACAGCACACGGCGTGCATCACCTGTGGCCAGCCTGCGCTTGCGCTTGCACTGCCTTTTGTCTGCTGTGTGTGACATGTGATGGCGTGTGTTCCACACCGTGTGGTGTCTGCCCCACACTGCTGTGTTGTGCGCATGCAGCCGCTGCCATTCGGCCTGGAGGGTGCGCTGTCGACACCAGAGGGTGGTGACCCCGTGTACCCTGGCGGCCCGCTCTTCAACTTCATGGTGAGCCTTGACACTACATTTGTCAACAGGTGTCCTCCCTAGGCAAGCCAAGTCCTCCCTAGGCTCATCGTTATGTGCGGAATGCTGGGGGTGGTCGTACTGGAAAGGCAACTCATGTGAGGGAAGTGCAGTCCCTTCAACCGAGGGGCAACTGTTGGGGATGCAACAAGTCAAGCGAGCACAGGGACCTGTACTATCCTGTGCAGGAACCTGCCATGTTTTGTATGTTTTCCTTGTCTGCAACCTTCGTACCCAGCAGTTGCTTGCAGTACTGCAAGCCACGCTTGCGCCAAGTGGTGTGATGATGACATGAATGCCGCATTCGTTGTCGTCATTACACAGCTTGGCGCAAGCATGGCTTGCAGTATTGCAGGTACAGGCTCGTGGACCGCAAATTAGGCCAGTCACTGTTGTGCAACTGCATCACCCGGCTCCTACGCGCTGGGCTTAGACAGTGTGTTGATGATCGCCAAGCTCCATGGCGCCCTGTGTGCCACAGGACATTGTGGAGAGTGAGAGCGCGACGGAGCGGTTCAAGGAGAAGGAGATCAAGCACGGGCGGCTTGCGATGGTGGCGATGCTGGGCCTGTTTGCGCAGGCGGCTGCGACGCGCGACGGGCCGTACCAGAACCTGCTCGATGTGAGTATTCTGGGACTGGTGTGCGTGTTTGGGCGCTCGGGGGTTGGGAGGGCACAGCATGCTCAGTGCGTTTGATTAGGGCTGCATGTGTCGGTGATGTGCATGCTCACATGCCCTGACCTCTGCATTGTGTGAGGTGACGCCTCTGTCTTGGCTTTTGTCCGGTGCGTTTGAGCTCCAGCTGCAACAACGGCCCGGCTGCAATGTTTAACCCGTCCCTGTGTGTGCCTTGTGTGTCCGCCTGCTGCGTGTCTGGCTCGCAGCACATGTTCAGCCCCCTGCAGTACAACGTACTCACCAACTTGCCCTATGTCAATGAGTGAGACCGAGTGGTGTGGCATCTATTCTGAGGATGGCCGAGGAGGCTGGGCCACCTGGTGGGAGCGCTATAGCATGGGAGCCTCTGGGAGTGCATGCACGGGAATCAAGTAAGCAGGGAATCTTGGGCAGCACATCGGACCTGTTAACAGCTCTGGAGGCGTAGAGCAGGAAGAGCGGGGCAGTAAAACAGGCTGGGTGCCAGGCAGCAGCTGCGAACGCTGTAGGCATGGTCAGGTGGTGGGTGAGGGGCCTATGCAGAGTTGAGCGAGGTTGTGTTGGTCTGTTGATGTGTCAAGGCTGAGAGCGGCCTCCAGCAAGTAGCTAGTGCGTAGCAGTATGCCGGCATGGCGCGCTGGGTGGAATGGCTGTAATGCACGGCTGCTGGGCGCTGGTCTTTCCCCTTCGCTGGGCAGCTTGTGCAGCATTGTCGTGTTGTGTGATGGCACACCTTTCTGTCCAGTTCATGCTTCTGTGGGACGCTGCCAAGTTCGTTCATTTGCAGCTTCAGTCTCAGCCCTTCCACTGGCACTGCGACTCTTGGTACTACACACAAAGGATCAAGTATACCCAGGCGGCGGCTGACAGCCCCTTCACAACTCACCTAGCCACGCCTTTGAGCTGCAGGACTATCTGCATTCACCAACAGGCATGGCTGCTACAGTAAGTTTGGTGCTGCACTGTAAAGGGAGCAGCCAGAGGCACAGGGGATGTGGTGTCAGCAGGCTGCTTCCATCATCACAACCCAAAGATCACAGCCCTTGAAGCTGATCGGAGCTACTACAACTGGGGGCTGGGGTATCTGGCCAGTTGGGGGGCAATGGGGGCACCAGGTTGATGCGCAACGAAACCGCGTGATCAAAACCACGCTCAGATCCCATCACATGACCTGCAGCATTCAGTTGCAGCAAGCTCTTGTAGCCCAGCATATCTTCATAAGACTTGCTCATTCCCAGATGGTGCTTGCTCAACTGGCCTGGACTCGAGTTAGCGCTTGACACGAGTGGCATGCTGGGTGCTGTTCACCCTGCGCGAGTTTAGGCAGCTGGCCCCATGCTGCATAGCTCTGGAGTGGTGGCCCCCTTGTGGGCACCCATTCCATGCACCGCCCTGCACCCCATGAACCTCTCACGCCAGCTGCTACGCATGATTTGCTACCAGAGCTGCTTGCTGGACTCCATGCCCTGCATGCATGGCCACACACCACATGATCTGAGCCGCATGAACTGCAGGGCATGGCCGCTGCCCCCGTGGTTGATCCAAACATGGGGCCCGGCAAGGGCAGGAAGCGTGGGGCCAAGGGCGGTGCCGGCGCGCGTGTAGCTGATGAGGAAGTAGCGCCCCAGGTGCGAGAGGTCCCCAGGTGCACTGTCCACTGTGCTCAGAGTTTTGCATGAACGCTGAGGGCTTGGACGTCGACGGCTTGAGAGTGAGGGTTGACGGCTGAAGGTTGACGCCTGCAAACCTCGGGCAACTCTGCGTCCACAACCTGTGCTGTACCCAGCATCCCGCTCATGCTGGGACATGAAGGCCCATGTGTACTGCCTCGCACTCACTGCGCGCTGTATCGTACTCCATGTGTACTGCTTTGGCATGCAGATGGCGAGCGCCAGGGAGGGCGCCGCCATGGCTGCACCTGAGCCGGCTATGCCCTATGCTCAGCCCCCATCCACAGGTATGGCCAGCTGCTGCACTACCTGGACTGTCCGAAGATTGTGGCTGTTCCCTGCAGCAGCAGCTGATCTGCCATGAGTCTGCACCACTGCTCTTGTGTTCTGGCCGGTGGGGAGTGATTTGACAGGGAGTGATTGGATCTGGTTGGATGCACTTGGCTCCGGCTGGCTGCAGGCTATGCCTCTGGCCGGGAGCCAGCGCGCACCGTGATGCATGAGGCGCAGGCCGCCCTGACGACCGAGGGGGTTCGGAAGCTGCAGGTTGCACCTCTGTACCCATTGCTTCCGAGGATGCATGCTGAAGAGTGCTGGCCGCAGCTGCCCTGGCCTGAACAGCTGACAGCTGGCTTGCACAGTCTGTGCTTTCCTTTGCACACAGCGTCTTGCACAAGTGACAGACGCATGCTGAAGTTTGAAATGGACCACGGGTCCCAGCAACTGTGCTGGGAGGCTCTTGCACCCTTGAGGTGTACAGCTACACCACCCAATCCACACACCCACACACGCAGGCATTCAAGCCGCTGGGACGGATGCTGCCTCTCAGCACAGGTGGCCGGTGAGTCGGTAGCAGGGCACGTGACACTGACACACATGGCATAGCGCATCAATACTTGCTTGCATGAAGGGCGCAAAGAGGGCCCATGAAGGGCCCCATAAAGAATGTGGAGCGTGGCTGAGAGGTGCCCGGGCACAGCCTTACCTCCCCTCAGTCCACCCAGTCCACCCAATGCACACAGCAAAGGGCGCGGGCAGAGTGGCTCTTGCTGCTGGCATCTCTGTGGGTCAACAATCACAATGGCCGTGGCAATGTTACCGGGGCTACTTACTGCCTTGGTCAAACTTGGTCAAACTTGGCCAATGCTTGCTGCTTTGGGTGGCTGCTACAGGTGGGTGATGGTGGGGGAGCTGTCCAAGGAGGACCAGGCTGTGGTCGCACGCCTACAGGACGTAAGTGCATAATTTCTTACTTTAGGGACCATGTTCTTGTTATTATTACAATATCAGGACGTGAGTGAGGCAGGCAGGCAATGCAGCTGCATGGTCAGGTTGTGGGTTAGGCAGGCGGTCTCACTGATGTTGCGGAGCTCCGCTGCAGCACGCATTCTGGTATGCATTGCCATGTCAAGTGTGAAAGTGACATCATCCCATGTGTTCCATGCGAGTTCCATGTGTGCGCGTTTGATGCCGTGCTGCGGCAGTGGTGTGGCTACGTGCAGAACCTGCCACGCAATGCATGACGGAACCTCAAGTGCAGATCCCCTTCTTTGTACCTGCACATACACCAGAGTGTACGCCTACTTCGCAAAGATTGTGTGCCCTGTGTCCTTTCCTTGCTCGTCCTCTTCTTCACCACGCTGCGCAGCTGGTGCAGGCGCGCACCATGGCAGAGCACTTTGCCGCGTTCGCCAACCTGTCATACGACGTCAACTGGGATGCTCCCCCTGTCTACCTTTATGGCCGCGACTCCATGCGCTGCATGGTGCGCCGCTCCACGCGCCAGCTTGGCACAGCGTGTCAACAACCCCCATGCCGTCATACGCGAGGACGGCACACTGCTTGTGCTGCCCTGCTGCCGCGCTGCCCATTGGGATATGCAGACAGCCAGACACCGTTGCGCCATGCGCACGTGTGGCCGCGCTGTGTACAGTGTGTTCTGCACGCTGTTGTCCACGTATGGTTCTGCTTGTGCCGTGTGGCTGCTCATTTCTGCCCCGTTGTCCATACTTTGTTGCACTGCATGCTGTTGTACTGCTGCACTACAGGTGTACTGGGCCAAGACGGTGGCCTCCATGGCATTTGATGTCATCGCTGCCAAAGTGGGCAGGTTGTACTTTTACAGCTCCTGTGGGGAGGCATCTGTGTGACGCGCCGTGATATGATTGAAATCGTTAGGGAGGGCTTGGAAGCTGTCATGAGCAGTAAGCCTGGCCCGAGCACTGCAACAGCTGTGCACCACCGCAGCCAATCCAACCACACACCACAACATCCTTGTTCCCTCCCTCCCTCCAACCCTCCTCCCTCTTTCACTCTTTCTTTTGCTTATTCATCCTCGGGGCACAGAGCGAGCCCATGGGTGATGAGCGTGTGCGTCTGACACTCGAGGTGGACTTCCATGTGCTGCCCCTGAGGCCGTGGTGGCTGGGGCCGGTGGCGTGGGTGCTGCCAGATGACATGCCCATCCGCGTGCGTGGATTGATGTCGGCTTGCATGTGCCGAGTGTCCGGGGTACCATGTGCCAGCTTGCATAGTGCCTGGCATAGATCGTTCAGTTTGGCGGCAGCAGGTGGTGTGTGCAGCGGACATATCTGTGGCATGCTGTGACCTTGTTATCATCAGGCGGTGTGCGCGTCACGCGAGTTGAGTAGCTGTGCTCCATTCAAACCTGGACATGCAATGCACCGGCACTGTGTGTGCTGCTCTCAGCCCCAGCACCCCTGCCACACCCCACAACACCCCCTGCCACACCCCACCACACCCCACACTCTGCAGGCCACCATCTGTGTGGGCGTGCTGCGTGGCATGGCTGAGCCATCCGGCTCCCCAGGCACAGTGGCCTTCATCTGGGGCAGGTGGTGAGTCCTGTGGCTGGTACAGACTCTCACCTGTGCTCCAGCTCAGCTACCACCACTAATGCCACCATTTATAATATTAGACACGGCGTTTCACTGATTCATCTGCTTGCCGGAGCGCATCAACTAGAAATTCCTGACGACCATAGAGATCCAGGCGCCTGCACGGATGGACACTCATACAACAAACACCATCCACTTTGCACCCACTGATCCCACTAATCCCTATCACCCCACTCATGCCACGCTGCCAAACCACGTCCACCTGCCTGTTGTGTGGCGGTTTAGAGTGATGTGTGCATGCCAGACTGGCGGCGGTGATGCCCATACATACACATCCTTGCTGGCCGCCCCAGGCACAACCTCCCCACACTGCCCTTCATGCTGCGCGCGGGCATTGGTGCCGCTATGGGCCACACGCTGCGCGCCACTGAGTCTGTGTGGAGCAAGGGCCTCTCAACGCTGGGTATCGACCACAGCTACGCGCAGCGTGCGGCTGCTGGGCCGTCCACCTCCCGCCCATACTGAATCTTGAGTGTCACAGCCGCATGTCTGGGCCGTCCACCTTCTGCCGCTTTCTCCGGACTGGTACCGTGAGCAATGGTGGTAGATGGATTGGTGGCACACCACAGCACACCAGTGGTACACTTGAGCTATCCAGTTTCTGTCCAGCAGCACACAGCAGGGGTACCTCGTCTGCAGCATGGCCACATCATGGTCTGGGGAGGATGGGGAAGGCGCCGAGCTAAGCAGCGTGCTCAGCATTCCCCTGGCATCATTGTGCAGGTAGCAGCAGTGGGGTGGGTGGGTGGATTGAGTGATGCTGCTCTTTGTTGTGGCCCAGCATTCTACATGCAGAGCAGTCATGGTTGCATGGCGATATCTTCAGGGTAGTTTGAATGTAGCTTGAATCCATGCAGTGCTAGGGTGCTATGGATGAATGGTGTTTGCATGGCTGCATGTACGCAAGTAACCTTTCATGCGACTTCTTCATTCTGATTCAGCGATGCTGCTTTTGTGATGCTACTAGCTGCAGCTATGTGTTTCTGCATCGCACTGGTCAGAGGGTTGGGGCTACCAGTGAGACAAGGGCCTGGTGTTGTAACATGCATTGGTTGTGTGCTACCTGCCATGCACCTCTTGTTCAGCTGCTGCAATCTCATAACCGCAAAACCTCAAAACCAGCTACTGTAGCCTATCATCAGTTGGCTCAGGCCATGCATCAGCTCTCGCACTCCATCCCTCATCCACCTGCCCATCGATGCAAGGAAATTGCCTTGATCCAGAATGTTGCCCGAACCAAGACTGGCCACAAGCCACGCACGTGTCTCAATTGAGCATACTCCCCACATCCGCACCACCAGTCCATCCATAGCTCCATCCATCCATAGCATATGCTAGCATTTATAACCATTCAATTGCATCCCTGCGCCTGCCCTGATAACCTCATCCGCTCAAGAGGATCAAGACCCCCCTCACGCCTCAGTACAGGTTCGCAACCCGGACATTGCGGCCCCCACTGGGAAGCCCCAGCTCCTGGAGCAATACCTCCTGCACCAGGGGCACCAACTTGCCCTGGCTATCGAGATACAGCGCAAGACGGTGAGAGTCCAGGGAGAATACCTTGTGCTGCACCTGCAAGGGGGGGGGGGGGGGGG
>BDCZ01000034.1:72446-95438 GCA_001662365.1 Chlamydomonas applanata
CGCAAGAGGGCACAGCCGTGGCAAAGTGGGCCTCCCAACCAGCCATGCCACACTGCGGCCGCTTGCCACGCGCAACCCTATGTGGGTGCATCCAGCCCGTTGACGATTTCAGACATTCAAACCTCGGACGTGCCAGCACACCAGGGGGCATGCACAGGACATAACAGGCACAAATGCAACACGCACGGCTTGGCAGTGCCCACCGTTGCAGCACTCACCTTTCCAGAGGGGAGCAGGTTAGCCTGGTCCAGATCGTGCTGCCACGTACCGCACAGTGCGATGACTTTGCCTGTACAGGACTGTACCGCCTGCAGTACACGTGCGCGCAGCTGTACGAGGGCGGCGTCTGACGCACCGGGACGCATGCATGAGGTGGCCAGGTCCACCTGACAGGGCAACAGCAAGGAGGCAGGAAGCCGGTTGGGTGTTGTTCATCCCGATGCTTGTTCAGATGCATCCAGTCGTTTTGCTGGTTGTTCCTGCATGATCTTTGCTGCACGGCTGATGACTGGTTTGCTGGCATGCCGCGGGTGTGCCACACACAGGACATAGCTGAACAAAAGGCAACCAGGACGCCACATAAGTGCGGCTGATCCAGGCACACAGGATGTCGCAGTCATTCGCAGTACAAACACAACAGCTGCGGGTACCCAACAAAGAGGAGCACCTTTGATAACTTGGCCAACTCCCATTTTTTTTTCAGCACAGGCTCGTACCCACTGTGCGCCCTGCACCCACCTGTGGGGTAAATGCCACCACCGTGGTGGCCAAGGGAGCGAAGAGCAGTGCGGCTGTGGCCCCCATGGAGTCCCCAAGCATGACGACCCTCTCGTACTGCTTTGTGTACCGCTCCAGCCGGCTGTAGTAATACGCCAGGCTGGCATCTGTCGCGCTACTACCGCTGCTACTGCCGCCGCTACTGCTGGCTCCAGGCTCCGTACTGCTGCCGTACCACTGGCGGCTTGGGTCCACTACGTACAGTACGTCAAATGCCCTGCAGCAGCACAGCATGTCCAAGCGCAGGGTCAGCAGTGGTACCCCAAGGCATATCCCAGCACCTGAGACCTACCCACTCGATATATCTGAAACTGCGAACAGACCCTGAGCATGGCAGCAAGAGCTGCGTCACAACCTGCCCCGAGCTACTGTCCTCGTTTCCGGCTGTGCTGCACCACCGGCGTTTCATCATCATCCTCTCTCTCTCTCTCTCTCTCTCTCTCTCTCTCTCTGCACGCACACACACACACACTCACTCTCTCTCTCTCTCACTCTTTCTCTCTCTCTCTCTCTCTCTCTCTCTCTCTCTGCTTGTCTCTCTCTCTGTCTCTCTCTCTCGCACACACATCATTTAATTTTGTGCGGCAGTCCCATGGGCCACAGCACTCACTGCTCCTCCTCCCTGGCCTTGGCTTCCTTGTACAGCCGGCCCAGCAGCCCACCCCAGTTGGGCGTGCCGGGCGCACTGCCCAACGCCACCACCAGCAGCCGCTGCACGCACCCGGCACAAGTTGCAGCACCATCGTCATCAGTCATAGCAGCAGCAACGCAAAATCAAATGACCACACAGCACAGGACAGGGACCATGAATTCATTATGGACACGAGCCAAGCTAGACATCTCAAGGGTGAGACCCGAGCTTCCTTGTAGCATGCCACCATAGCTAACCGACCCACCTGGCGAGGCAGGCTGCCATCTGGGTTGGTCAAGAGCTTGCCCGAGTCCTTGCACACGGTCCGCGTGATCGGCGACGCTGAGAGCTTGAAGTATCCGGGGCCTTGCGGGCCCCGCACCTCACCCACCTGCCGCCCAGCGTGCATACAATAATAAGCATGTCATTTGGAAGAGTGAACAGCCATCGGACGTATCATATGCAAGTAGCACAGCTGCCGGACGTCGAGTTGGGATACTAGCCTTGAATGAATGGGGCAGCGTGGGGCAGCCCAGTAGCGCATCGGCAGGTACAGAGCCAACCAACCAGCCACGCACCTTGAGGATGCTGCCTGCTGCCTGCAGCAGCTCAGGTGTGGCCTCACCCAGCTGGGTTGTGTCCAGACCCAGAGCCTTGAACGTCCTGTCTGTCCCCTTGGCTTTCTGTGCCGCTGCCTCCCCTGCCATGCGAAGCAGCCCTGTCACAGCGTCGCGGCTGAGAGGGTTGCCTTCCAGCCACAGCTGTGACAGCATGGGCAGATGTGACAGAGCTTCAGCTGGCACCTGTGACAGCTGGTTGCCATACGCCCACAGCTTTTGGAGGGAGGTCATCGTGGACAAAGTGGAGGGTAGGGTGGTGAGGGTGTTGTCAGCAATGGACAGCTCCTTGAGCGCCTGGGGACACAAAACATAATGAGCAAGGAACAAGAACCAGAACCGGTCAGGGACACGGCGGCCAACTGTGCAGCGCCATGCCAACAGCACACTTCAAGGCAACCTCGAGGCATGCAATGCAGGTGGGCAGCTGTGCACAGCGCTACAAGTGCAGGGGCGAATGCAAGCGCCCGCAGCAGTGGCCGTCAGAGCACACCGCGTCCAGAGTGGAAGGACCCTCAGCGGAGCAGCGACACGCTCTCCCTGGCAAGCCCTGGACCGCACCTGGATCTGCCCCACTGATGCCGGCAGCGTGGCCAGTGCATTACCCTGGAGCCAAAGCTCCTGCAGCGCCCCTAGACCACTCAAGTCCTCAGGCAGGCTTGTGAGGGCGTTCCCGTTGAGGGACAGCTTGCGCAGCCCGGGCAGCTGGCCAAGGCTCAAGGGCAGCTGCAACAGAGCACGCACAGCAGCAGCCGTTGGCACTGCACTGGGCGCATCGTAATGTGCTGGCCAGCAGCTGGCTGTCAACATCTGTTCAACGTGTGGGTCTGGTGGTGGGTCATCAGGCAGACAGACACTGCTCAGCAGCCCAGCAAGCAACACGCTCACCTGCGTCAGCCGGTTGCCTGCCACGGCAAAGTCTGCAAGCTGGGTCATACCACCAAAGATGTCCGGCAGCTGGGTCAGCCTGTTGCCTGACAGGGACAACTGTGTGAGGCATGTGAGGGAAGCCAGTGACTGGGGGATCTCCTCTAGTAGGTTGCCATGCAGCCATAGGCCCTGCGCAAGCATTACACAACAACAGGTCAATACCAATGCAGTTGTACCGGTACATGGCGTGTCCAACCCTGCACAGGGCAGGCCTACAGCTCATCAGTCTCAATCCTGCTTCATCTGAACTGAAAGCGTGTTCGAACTGTGGCCAGCTGCGGCTGTGATCCCACAGCACAAACAAAAGCACTTCTCACCTCGAGCTGCGTGAGTTGGCCTACAGATTCGGGCAGTCTGGTGAGCCGGTTGCCTGCAAGCCCCAGGCGCTTCAGAGCCTTGAGCTTGCCAATGTCCTGGGGGAGCTCAGTGAGACAGTTGCCTGCCAATGACAGGTCCTGCGCACAAATAGGCGACATGGAGCAGTGCAGGTTTCTCAGGGCCACACATGCCATATGGGCCAAGTCGCGGTCCCCTGGCACACCCATGCCAATCAATGGCCAGCAATCTGACCCTGTACCATGTGCGCACACTGCGCAGCTGCAGCCAACGCCGGTCACCCTGAACCATTCAAGCATCCCCCTTCACTGTGCTTGCTACCTTCTCAATCACTCAACGCCCAACCCCATCCTCGTGCATTCTACCGTGCTTTTAGGCTCGTTGGCTGTTCCCTCTGTCCCACGCTCTAGCGCCCTACAATCAGTCCCGAGGATCTGAGCAACAGGAACAACTGTAATACGTTGTTTCAACTCCTGCACGCCCTCACCTCCAGATCAGTCAGCTGTAGGACCTCCTCAGGTAACCGCGTCAGGCGGCAGTCAGTTAAATCCAGCCTCCCCGTCGATGACGCAATGCTGAGCTTGACAAACAGCATGCGGGCCATCTGCTCATCCTCGTCACTGCGTGACCCAGCGTCCGAAAGCTCCGCATCGTCTGCCGTGGCTCCCAGCACGGATGCTGCAGAGCGTGCAGCTACCAGTGTGCAATGGTGCTGGCACCTGTGGGTGTACAGGTGCTGCCGCTGCACCGGCTGGCGTGCGTGCATGGTGCATGGTGACGCATGCGTCCCCACTGCCAGTCGCCCACCCCTCTGCCGTGTGCTACCCAACAACTTGGGTGTACTGAGCATCGCCATGCTGCTCTGTGCAAATGCTGCTACTGCTGGCTATCGGTACTGCTGTCAGGTCCGCTGTCGTCAGGACCCGATTTTATTTCTATTTCTTCAACACCTTCTTAAACAACGATGCTGCAAAAGTTGATGGGTTCTTCACGCCCGTGGCACCTGGCAGGTGCTTTGGCGCTGTATCTTTTGCGCCAGCACCCTTTGTAACCGTTTTGGCCTGGTTTAGTTTGTAATCCAGGTAAGCAAGAGTCAAGGCACCGACAGTAATGCCTGCCACCACGCCCCACATCAGGACCTAGTGGGCGCACAACCAAGCAATCAATGGGCGCGATCTGCAGCACGCGCAGTGCGCAGCCGAAGTGACTCTCAACGATCACAGAGGAACACTGAGGTCTTCTTTTCTAAGAGCTGGCAAGCATTTGATCAGTACGCATATTCAAATACCATGGCATCAGATGGATGTGCCGAATTGATAGCGTACTTGATCAGTTCAAGCAGAGTTTTTGCATTAGGGCTGGTCCATGCAGGCACAAGCAGGAAGTATGAGCCCTTGCTGGAGATATGGAACAGCTCCAACCCACTGTTGCCCTGCCTGCTGCTGTGTTTGGCGGTGATACTGATTTGCTGGGTGAGTTGTCGGTTGAGCGGACCAT
Organism: Chlamydomonas applanata; assembly: GCA_001662365.1. Classification (NCBI taxonomy): domain Eukaryota; kingdom Viridiplantae; phylum Chlorophyta; class Chlorophyceae; order Chlamydomonadales; family Chlamydomonadaceae; genus Chlamydomonas; species Chlamydomonas applanata. Next base: position 77,235 of record BDCZ01000034.1, read on the forward strand.
GAACCGCAGAACAAGTACAGCTGCGCAAGGTGCACTGAGCACAGCGCTGACATACCCTGTGGCAGCATGCGTGCCTTGCATAATGTTCAAGTTGCATGACATGACGCCCGCATGATGTCACAATCAATGTGGGCTCTGCATGTGCCCACTACTGCGTGTGCCACCCAGGTGTGGCAAACTCTCACAGGTGAGCTGTGGTTCCCTAGGGAGTGCGCTTTCATGCAGCTGTGGACTGCAGCTTATCGGGGGCTGGGCATCTGTGGCCCGGCGGCACGCAAGCCATGTCAAATCGCATCCTGCAGATACCCTGACAGATACCTGCAAGATAACTCAACCAGCCATGCACTCCATGCGAGTGCAGGCAACTGCTCTCAGGTGGACCGACTGTGGAGCATACTGCCGCTGGGTTACGTGACCCTCTTTGCCTGGGACGATTTGAAGATCCTGGCTCGCTTGTCCCTTAAGGAGAAGGGTGTTGGCACGCCAGATGTGCGGCTGCTGGTGCAATGGTACGCCGCAGTGGGGGTGGTTCATCCATCAGCTGCTTGGGTTGCAGTGTGTACTGGTAGGCCGTGCAACGTGACACATAGCATCTGGAGGCTGAGGGCGGATGATAGCTGCGTGTTTCAAATCAAGTGGATAACGCCGTTGACGAGTGAGAATCCAACTGCACAATCAGGCATCAGGAGCGTCACTATGGGCTCCCGCCCCTGCAGGTTCCTCGTAGTGCTGTGGGGCACGCGGCTCACGTACAACTTCTGGAGGAAGGGAGGCTATGACCCCGTGTTTGAGGACTATCGATGGGAGCATGTGCGCAAGCTGTTCCCCCGGCCTGTGTTCTGGGTCTTCAATTTGGTCTTCATTGCTGCTGCACAAGTGAGATCGTCGAGGAGGAGGGCCCTGACCTGGGTGCATCGCCGTGTGTTTGCTGCAGCTGACAGCTGACTTGGCGCGCTCAGCGTAGTGGGTTTGAAAGTTCTTTTTCAGGTCCCTTCAGTTGCTGTGATCCCATGCTCCGACTCAGCTGTGGCGTGGCCATGGCGGCTGTGCTTGCGCAGAACATTCTGCTTCTGGGCATCATGCTGCCTGCGGCAGCCTCGTGGCATGTACGCGGCCGAGTGCCGTGGGGCTACTGGGATTGGGCGGCAGCCAGCATGTTCCTTCTCTACCTCATGGGTGCGTGCCTGCGTTTGCCTGCGGTTGCCTGCTCGTCAAATCATGCCGGGCTGTGGGGCCTGAGTAAACTATGTGTCTGCTACATGGGCACACTCTGACAGGCTGTTTCACAACACCAATCGCACGCAGCCGAAGCGTCTGCAGACCAGCAGCAGTGGGAATACCAGAATGAGAAGCGGCGCCAGATCATCGCGCGCGAGCAGCGGCGCGGCGACTTCGCGCGCGGCTTTCTCACCCATGGCTTCTTCAGGTGCCACGGTGGTATTGCTTCTTCACAGTTCTTCAACACTTGGCACTGCACTTGGATCTGTGAACTTGCACATGCCTGCAGCCTGGTTCTTGCAAGTACGGGCATCGCTACTGTGAGGGCTTAGGACATTGCCGGACAATGCTGGACAATGCCGGGCAACACTCAACTTTTCAACGCTGCCTGCGTGGGTTCAAACACACCTGCTGCAGGTACTCGCGCCACCCGGCGTGGTTCTGTGAGAACGCGATCTGGTGGTCCTTTTCACTCTTTGCCATTGGCGCCACCAAGTGTCCAGGCAACCCACTGCTGGCAGCACCTGCTGGCCTGGCTGCACTGTTCCAGGTGTGCCCTGATGATCCAGCCCGCAACAAATAGCTGCAAGACGGCTGCACCAGGGGGTGTTTTTGGCTCGTTCGGCTCGTGGGGGTCCTTGCCCAGTTCAACCCCTGCATCAGGCCAATTACAGATCAGCCATTGACGTATGGTGATGTGAGATGGTTTGCACATTGATAGCTGTTGCATGCATATCTGCAGGGCTCAATATGGATCACCGAGAAGATCTCCACAAGCAAGTACCCGCAGTACAGGCAGTACCAGAAGGTCACATCATCTTTCATCCCTTTCTTCCCGCGTGGCAGCATGCCAGAGAAGATTGAGTAAGGCTGAGGAGGCCTACGGAAGACTGCCAAGACTGCGTGCTAGCTGGAAATGATTTCAAAAGTTGGGGCTGCATAAGACAAAGGTCTCAGTGAGTCAACATTACATGGGCCCTGTGCACCGAGATTTCAGCAGTGACCTTTATGAAGTTGCATACAAGCTGTGACGGCTCAGCCGCGCACAATCAAACAGGGTATGGTACAAACCCTTCCTGCCCTTCAAGCAGAGTCGTTGTAAGATCCGCATGACAGCAGTGTTGGAAGCCATCTTAAGCCTGCCATGGTGTCAGCAGCTGGGTTGGCCTGCCATCTTGATGCCAGCAAAACTTGGCAGCCCAGCATCTGACAACACCAGTAATGTTGTGCTTAGCTGATCAGTGCTCCATAGGCACTGGAGCACGCTTCGTCCCTTAAATACTGGTACTCATGTCGACAGCAAACCAGATTCAGACCACACTCAATGGCCCCAATGCCTTCAGTGGTTTCAGCCACCGCGCATAACCTGTCCTTTGGCCCCAGCTGATTGGTGCAGCAGTTCGTCATTGCGTTCACCGCCCAGCCACCACGATGCACTAGTTTGTTCTCTCAATACCGAGCCATCACACCACGCTCCGCATGCACTCTGATGGCACACACGCCGCAGTATTCCCTGCTTACCCAACAAATAACATCTCTAAGGCTCTCACTGACTCTTTGACAAGCCCAAGCTTTTGTCAACCATGGCTGCTTTACTTGGCATTGACTTTCTCCTTGCTGCCGTTCCACTTGTCCCCCATCAGGGGATCCACCTCTGCTGAAAACGCACCTGTCGCGCCCTTCCATTCGCCCACACCTGCGCGGGTTGTGAGCAGCAATATGACGCGCACGTCGCTAGCCAGCACACATATGCGACAGCGTCCGCCGGCCGTCTCGCATGGGCAGCTGCAAGGCACGGACCCGCCCCCTCTGACACATACCCGCACGCCCAAGCGCATATGACCGGCACCATTTGCAGGCATCAGCCCGGCCACGGTGTGCATCAAGTGCCAGCACCCACCCAGGGAGTAGCCCCAATCACTCTGGGTCTCAACGCTGACATCACTTGTGGCGCGCGTCATACACAGCAGCGCCATGCCCTTTGCCTGCTCGCTCTGCAAGCCACATGCACGGTTGCAAGGTGCGCCAGCAAGGTCAGCGGCTTGAGCACGACGCGCATCAGGCACATGCGAGAACTTGGCGCACGTGGGTCTGCGCATGTCAGGCCTTATCCAACGCATGCAAGCACGTGCACATGTGGATCCGCAGCGCATCGGGTGGGCTCAATGGTGGCGAGATCAGTGTATCAGCAGGCACAGGCACGTACTGGGTCCAGGGTGAAGTCGAGGTCAGGGATGTCTGACTGGTCAATGGTACCGCTGGAGACACGGGCAACACACGCTCCACAGATGCCAGCACGGCAGGTGGCAGGCAGGTCCAACCCCCCCTTCTCTGCAAAGCACGAGGTGACACGCGTTGCAAGCAGCACGTCAGACGAGGGCACAGGTCCAGGCATTGCTAAACATGAGATTGGTGCCATGGTACCTGCAGCGTCGAGGATGTACGCGTCATCTGGGCAAACGATGGTGCGCGCGTCGCCGCCCTTAGCCAGAAAGGTCACATTGTAGGTCTGCACAATCAGGACGGCAAGGATGTGGGTGCATGGCAGGGTCAGAGGAGTGCGTGCATGACATGCATGGCATGGACTTCAGTAGAGCCCTTTTTGCGGGTGCACTGCCGGATCCGAGCATGCACTGTAGCGTGCAATCACGTTGCCTCGCCTCCTGTTGTATTGGCCGCGTCAACGCGTAGTGGCCACCAAGAGCCTTCAAAGAATCCGCTCACCTTTCCTTGAGACTGCACCTCTCTGCGGACGCCCACGCGGTCACGGCAAAATTTGTCTTGAGCGCGCACAACCACGGTACCACGGCGAGTGCGCTGCACGGGCTTGGCACTGGTGGAGGTGGCCGAAGCCTGGAAACGCAATGATGCCTGCATTTGAAATATGTTGGCTTGGGTGAAATCCAATGGATCCGAATGGGAATGGGCGAATGCAAGGTCTCACACCCAGCGACATGTGATTTTCCAGCGAGATGTTGTTGTAGGGGGTGACCGGATCCAGGCCCACAGCACAGCCAAGATGATGCTCAAGAACGCCACCCAGGCCCGTGTGGCTCGCCAGGCCCGTAAGGCGCAGGTCGCCAATGTGGCCTCCGTGCCCCAGGGCGTCCGTGTTGTGCCCTTCCAGGTGTGTAGCGAATGTACACAATGATCAATTCTGGAGCATCCATGCTCACGGAAATCCACCACACGTCTCGCAGGCTGCCCCCTCCAAGGCCGTGCAGCGCAATGTGCAGGGTGAGCAGCTGGATCCAGGGCGTTCTGCAGCCATGGGGTCTTGGATCCGTCGTTGCTGCATTTTGGGGGCGTCCGGAGAGCGCTCCAGGGGGATCGCACTAAAGGGTGGCACTCAACCCCAGCCTTTCCGTATGCTGCCCACCCGCAGTGCTGGCCACCGCCACCGCTGAGGCTGAGGCTGCTGCCAAGAAGAAGCTGGAGGGTGAGGCCCGCAGCAAAGATCTGACCTTTGCCTGTGATGCACCGCACCTCAAGAATCTGCTTCGAGTGCACGGGCTCGCGTGCCGATGCCTGTGATGAAGCTCAATAACATTGTAATTGCGTTCTGTGCCGCTGGGCAGGCTCTGCCCGCCCCATCTTCCCCTTCACCGCCATCGTGGGCCAGGAGGAGATGAAGCTGGCGCTCATCCTGAACGTGATTGACCCCAAGATTGGCGGTGTCATGATCATGGGTGACCGTGGCACTGGCAAGTCCACCACCATCCGTGCACTGGCTGACCTGCTGCCAGAGATCAAGGTAGGGCTTCATGCGCAGGGGCCATGTGTGCGCATGCAATGTATGCCACACCCCAGCTTGCACGCCTTGCTTGCCAAGCACACCAGCAGCCTACACAGCAACGCATGTGCCTGGCTTGTGCGCATGCTGATGTTGCCTCACCATCTGCATGCCGCACCTGGAATTGCCCATGCCCCCCACTGCGCATGGATTCTGCCTCAAGAGGTGGCACATCAACCTGTGCGATGCCATGCAGGTCGTGGACAAGGACCCCTTCAACTCTGACCCTGAGGACCCCGAGCTGATGTCTGAGGAGGTGCGCAGTCGGGCCCCTGCAGTACAGAAGACAAGGCATCAGCTGCAAATTGTGTAGTCATGGCATGCATGTGCGGCTGCGGCAAGTGGGCTACGCAGCATCTCGATGCAGCAACCTGAATTGAAGTGCATGGAACAAAGCCGATGATGTGGGATGTCTTCGTGGCATAATGTGCGCCACATGCCACCTGGTGGGGACGGCACCGCACGCATGACCGAGTCCCAAATGCCTGCACCCGATTCTGTTGCGGCTCTCAGGTGCGCCAGCGTGCCAAGGCAGGCGAGAAGCTGGTGCCCGGCACCATGAAGATTCCCATGGTCGATCTGCCCCTGGGTGCCACTGAGGACCGCGTGTGCGGCACCATCGACATTGAGAAGGCGCTGACGGAGGGTGTGAAGGCGTTCGAGCCCGGCCTCCTGGCCAAGGCCAACCGCGGCATCCTGTATGTGGATGAGGTGAGATACCCGGGATGAGCGCCATGATGTGTAGCTGTGCAAGAGAGGGGGGAGCAAGTGGGAGGTGGCCGGCGGGTCGCTGACACTATCCCGGTTCACGGATATCCACACATGATACGTGCCATGCCTTCTGGCTGCCTGCCCGTCAATATTCCGCAAATCATCATCACATGCACGCACTGCACAATACGTCGCCAACTGACATGCCATTTCGCTCGCAAGCTGAACCTGTACTGACTGGCGTGTGTGCACACGGCGCCTGCCCTGGCAATGCTGAAACCCCAGGTCAACCTGCTGGACGACCATCTGGTGGACGTGCTGCTGGACTCTGCTGCCTCCGGCTGGAACACCGTCGAGCGTGAGGGTATCTCCATCAGCCACCCCGCCCGCTTCATTCTGGTCGGGTCAGGCAACCCCGAGGAGGGTGAGCTGCGCCCCCAGCTGCTGGATCGCTTCGGCATGCACGCCCAGATCGGCACCGTGAAGGAGCCCAAGCTGCGTGTGCAGATTGTGAGCCAGCGCTCGGTGTTTGACGAGAACCCCGCCGACTTCCGTGACAAGTACGAGCAGACCCAGAACGCGTTGACAGCCAAGATTGTCGAGGCTCGCCAGCTGCTGAAGAAGGTGGATGTCCCCTATGACTTCCGCGTCAAGATCAGCCAGATCTGCTCCGACCTCAATGTGGACGGCATCCGCGGTGACATCGTCACCAACCGCGCTGCCAAGGCGCTGGCTGCATTTGAGGGCCGCACCGAGGTGACCCCTGAGGACATCTACCGCGTCATTCCCCTGTGCCTGCGCCACCGCCTGCGCAAGGACCCCCTGGCTGACATTGACTCGGGTGACAAGGTCCGTGAGGTCTTCAAGGCCGTGTTCGGCATGGAGTAAGTGCGTGGCTGGCACATCCTGTGACCTGTGTGCGGTGCGCTGCCCTCTGGGCGGCGGCCGCATGCAACGCCACATCAGGCAGTCAGGCGGCAGCACAGGCTGTGCACTTCATCGTTCGTAATTGGCATGTGTGCACGAGCCGGCCGCCGCCTCCTGCGCCATAGCGCGACCGGCACTGCAATCTTGTGCCAGACAGCGGGGCGTGGGCTCACGGAATACTCTCCTCGGATGCGTTTTGAAGGACAGGGGGGCCCGGGAGAGGGAGCATGTGAGTGGGAAGGAGGATGGCAGCGGCACGGGGTGTGTGTATGTAAAGGGGGGGGGGGGCGCGGGCGCGGGGGGCGGGGCTGGGATATTTTGGAACAGGCTCATGTATGTGAACACTGTGTGATGTGTTGCGGTTTATGGCCGCTGTTTCCTTCAATTCTTTTGTTGCTTCAAAGAGCGTTGCACTGACTGGAGCGAACAACCCATGGCTTGGGCACCTACAACGAGTGACACGCGCTGACGAGAGCTGCAGCCTGTAAATCTATCCGCTACGCTTGCTTGTTGAGTGGAAAGGTGGCTCATCTCAGGTGAGGCAGCTGTACCAGCAGCACAATGCGTACAGCTGCAGGTGCTGTTTGCATGCCACTGCGTCATCACATCACAGCCGCCCAGATGTGAAGCGGCTCTGAGGCATTGGCAAGCCTGCAGCACTCACCTGAGGCCCAGCAACTGAGTGTGCAGCGTTTGTGTGACCAGGGCGTGATGCCGTGAGGAATGATGCCACATGAGATGCCGAGGTAGGGTTGTGGGTACGGTTGCAGCGTGTGGTTGAAGGTTCACGGGGCTAGGGAAGCGTGCAGCGTGCTCTCTCATGCAAATCAGCACACGCCCACGCCCCTGCTTTTAAACCCTCGTTCACGCGGGGCACGAAAACATGGTCCTCCGCAGTGGGATCGTGCTGGTAGCAGGTCTGGTCGTGTGTCTGGCCCTGGCTGGGTCAACCCGCGCTGCTGCGGAGGAGACAGACTTCGATTTCTTTTACTTCGTGCGCCAGTGGCCCGGCAGCTTCTGCTCACAGCACGCATGCCCGCTTTTGAAGGACCGCAGCTGGTAGGTGGTAGGGCCTGCATGTGGTGCACTCAGCATGAATCCCCCGGGGTTGCAGCATGCGGTCATGTCCAGCGCAGGGCGCTGGTGCTGGGCATGCCGCACCCTGAGCATACAGCATTCGCATGGGTGCGTGCTGAACTGCTGACCGCACCCCATGTGCTTGACTCGTGCATGCTACCTGCAGGAGGAGGTTCACCATCCACGGCCTGTGGCCCAACTACAAAGATGGCGGGTGGCCTGAGTTCTGTGACAAAGACGCGGCCTTTGATGGTGCGCACAGTTACAGCAGCAGGGCACACCAGCACAGCAACAGCTGGCCACAAACACGCACGATCAGCTGCCTGGTGCCTCGTCGTGCTGTGGTGCACCCCCCAAGCCGCACAACATGCCGTTGTGCACCCCGCACCGCCGTGCATGTGCAGAGGAGAAGATTGAGGACCTGAAGGAGCAGCTGGATGAGGTGTGGCCATCATTCATGGATGACAAGGACAGCGAGAACTTCTGGGCGCATGAGTGGAACAAGCATGGCACATGCGCGCTTACTGAGCTGCCCTCGGAGCACAAGTTCTTCAAGACTGTGCTCAAGCTGCACTTCAAATACGACCTGATGGTGCGTGCACTGATTTCAACCTGCCCTGCTCAACCTGCCCTCGATCGCCCTGCTCAAAACAGAACATTGATTCAAACACATGCAGCTCTCTCCAACTTTGCAAACACAATCCAGGCTTATGCGTACAGTCCAACTTGATTTCGTCTGATTTCCCCAGCCTACTGGTTCAAACTAGAAGGGTATTCATACACGTGTGCATATATATCATTGGTACACGTCCAGGCCGCACTTGATTCCGCGCGTATCGTGCCCTCTGACTCCATCAAGTATGCCAAGACTGACATCCAGGCTGCCATTAGGAAGCTTTATGGCGTGGATTCACTGATCCACTGCTCTGCAAATGGCGCGCTAACTGAGGTGTGGTGGTGGCCGTTCAGCCATAGGCATAGCCTCAACTCCACATGTTCATCTGGCCCATTTGTGCGTACACTGTGCACCATATTTGAGCCCAGCTGCAGCTGCAGAGGCAGGCCACTCCAACAACTGAAGTGATGCAATGCAATCTAAACAGGATTTGCATGTCCTGTGCTCCTCTCTCTCCTCAACCTTTGTGCAGATCTGGATGTGTGTGGACAAGGATCTCGGAGCTTTCGATTGCGAGGAGTCTGGCAATGATCAGTCCCACTGCCGTGAGGTACTCATCCCTACACTTCCAGGTGCGGGTGCGGGCAAGCAGCCAGTGGCACCAGCCAGATGATTGCAAACTGATTGCTCCACTGGGCTCGCCTATGGAGGACCAAGCGTGTCGTACTTGGCAAGGTCCATGTGCCGTGAGCCTGTGATACATAGTATTCCCTGCCTGCTGCACTTGCAGGCTCTAGCAAGTACAATGGCGAGTCAGCCGTGGCTGGCGTGATTGAGCGTGAGGAGGAGCAGGAGGAGTTCCATGGTCACGATGACGACCGTGACCACGACCACGATCATGACCATGACAGGGATGATGACGATGAGGATCAGGACAGGGATGAGGATAAGGATGATGAGGGTGACGAGGGCCGCGACCATGATGGTGAGACACACGTGGGGGTCAAGCCTTCAGCATTGCTCTCAGCTCCAGGCGCCCCTGCATGGCCATGATGGCATGAGCAACGGTGCCGCTGTCCATGTGCAGGTGATGAGGATGACGACAAGAGGGATGATGGTGGCAGGGATCATGATGATGACGACCATGACAGAGACCACGACAGGGACCATGATGATGACGATGGTGCGTGCAGGATCTGGCTGCGTCTGTCCAGATCTGGTGTTATGGCAGGCTGAGCATGGCAAGCCTGGGAGTGGTGCAGCAGACCGCTGACCACGATGCCGTCCAGATCATGAACAGGACCACAGGGATGCTCTGCTTCCGAGTGTGTTCAGAGCCCTCCTCAGCCGCTGCCTGCTCTTATTGTCTCGCATGTTGAATGCATGCAGGCGAGGATGATGAGGAGGATGGCAAGCGGCACGCCACTGCTGCAGTGGGGATTAAGGCCACCCAGACTGCAAAGCCTGTTGTGACCCAGCAAATGCGTGCGGAGAACGTTGCTGCTGTGGTTTCCAACCCCAGCCGCCCCAGCCCGCAGCCAGGCGCAGCGCGCCCCATCCTGATTGCTGCCGCCGGGGCTCTGCTGGCCTGTGTGGTTGCGGTCACGCTTATGGCTTCGTGGGCACGTCGCTGGGGTGCTGCTGAGATGGATGGTGGCATCGTGGTGCAGCAGCGCCGTGTGCACCACCTGCCCATGCGACGTGACCAGTTACCGTCACTGCAGCCACAGCCACAGCCTGCTGTCTTTGTTGATTCAGAGGCTGGCCAGGCCTTGCAGCAGCCTCTGCTGCAGCACTAGGTGTACATAATGTATATTGACAAATCAGTACTGGTGGTACTGTTGTAGTGTTGACAACAGCCAGTTCATTGTGGGACAATGCAGTGTACACTAGCAGGTTGTGATGGTGGATTCAACCAGGGATCAATCAGAACAAATTGTTCTAGCATGGTTCCAGATCTGGTTACTGCACTTGAGTAGGCTATCATGAAGACTTGGATGGCCACTCTGCTGCTTTTCGCGTGCAGTTTGTGCATCAGCGTGACGGTGGCCATGTAAATTGCGAATTGCGAAGTTAACCCTCTCTTTTTATGTGAGCTTGCGCAATGCTTGCAAAGTCGCAGAGTCGCAGATTCGCTGTGCTGCATACAGCCTTCAAAAACGTTGAGCAACTTACACTGTCCGCGCTTGGCACGGTGGATTAGGCCAAATACAAAATGTTCACCTGACAGCTCCCAGCAGGTAAAGCATTGTAAACTGGAGGCTTTTCGGCATTTAGTTTTGAACTGATGGAAATTGATCCAGCTGGTACGCTCACTGTGCTGAAAGCATGCAACACTGCCTGTGCCTTGGCAGCAGGGGCCGCTATGCGTCGTGGCAAGCAACGGTATCCGCGCCCTATCAAGGGCGAGGGAAGGGAGCCGGACCAGACCCCAGAGAAAATCGAGGTCAAGCGTGGAGGCTTCCTCGCGCTCATACTAAAGGATGAAACGAAGGCCCGTGGCAGGCAGGCAGCACTGGGCGCTGGGTTTGAGCCATGGCGACCTCCAGGGTACAATCCTGCACCAGCTCGTGATGACATGCATGAGCTGGGCCATGTCGGTGACATGCTGGTGGTGCCCAGTGCCATTTTGAGGCAATACGGCAGGAGCAGCAGGTCTGCCAGCCCCTCAGGAATGAGCAGGTCCAGGTCCAGGTCTCCCAGTGCCGCGCCTGGCGCTCAGGCAGGCCCGAGGGGCGCAGGCACTGGTAACAGCCATGAGCCTGCAACCACTGCGCCGCAGCCGGCAGCACCTGCCAGTATGGTGCAAGCCCAGCCGCAGGTGCCCGAGGCACGGGTCAAGATGGGGCAGCAGAAGGAGAAGCAGCAGGAGCAGGCAAGCAAGGCACCAGCGGCATCAGGCCATCAGCGTGGCAGATCGGTGACATCGGGCAGGCACGCTGCTGGTCTTGACGTGCAGACGCCCCATGCTGCAGATATTCCTGGCTGTATCGTGCAGGCATCTGATGAGCATGCACCTGCTGCTCAGAAGGACCACAGCAAATCCGGCATGCAGGCCACCAAGCCCCAGCATAAGCCGGAGGAGGTGCAAGGGCACATGCAGGTCAGACAAGGCTCCAAGGCGCCAACAGTAGCAGCCAAGGTGAATGCGGCACCTGCGAAGGACGTGGAGTTGCTGGGCAAGGGACCTGGGATCCTGGCGAGAAAGCTGCAGCCAAGCAGCCAAGCGGCACCAGCACCAGCTGCTCAAGCCCCAGCCCTGATCACTGCAGCTGCCACCAAGCCCAGGCATGCATCCGTGATGCTGAAGAAGCTTGATGCTGTAGACTTGGCTGCAGATGCAGCTGCAGGAGCAGGTTCCCGCTACGCTGCTCCCACGCGTACGATCCGGCTGACACAGCCTGTGCTTTTCGATCCTGCAACAGGCAAGGAGCTGCAGATTGGGCAGATGTCTGATGACATGTATGTCAGCCGTGACTCGCTAACGTCCCTGTTCACAAAGCCAGAGCTTTCAAAGCCAGCTGCGTGGGATTCTGACGACCTGCACCTGGCTGCGGCTGCAGCTGCACGCCAGAGCCCGTCTGCATCTTCACAGGGCTACGCGGCTATGGCTGCAGCGCGTGCGAAACAGCTGAGCTCTCCTGCACCACAAGCGGGCGCCAAGACAGCTGCCTCGCCAGCAACGAAGCTCGCCCAGCTTCCCAGCACTGCACAGAAACCATCGCTGGGCTCCAGCGGGTATGCAGGCCGCTCCTTGTCTCCACTGCTCAGGTCATCTGCTGTCAAGCCTGTGCTGGCCCCCAGATCACGCACCCCTGAGCCTGCGCGCTCATGGGAGTTGTCCCTGCAGGCAGCTGGCGAAAGCACACCTGCGACGGCGCGCAAGACAGCGGATGGGGTTAGCATTCCTGCAACAGCGTCCCGTTCAGCTGCAAACACACTTGCCGCAGCAGCGACACCAGGCCATGGACACAGCAGCATGATGGCAGCTGCGGTGGACAAAGAGGCCAATGCGTATGTGGCTGCAATGGCTACCGACCCAGGAGCCCACCCTGCCGACGCAGCTATGCATGCTGGGCTGGTGCAGCCAGGCATGCCCGTGGAGGTATCCCGTCTGCTGATGCTGCCTGGGGCGCCACACAGCTCCGTGCGTGTACAGATCGCCACACGCTGCAGTGGCAGTGGTGCTGCTGGCAGCCAGCTGGGTCTCTCCATTGCATCGCGCTCAGCTGTGTTTGATGCTGTGGTGGTGTCCCCTGCCAGCGCGGAGCGGCCTGCGTTCAGCCATGGCAGCAGTGCAGGCAGCACAGACATGGCGCATGCAGGGCCACAGGTGAGAGAGGCATGAAGTGTTGTGCGATTCCAACCTGTTGAGCCTTGCTTGTTGCGGGCCTGTTGTAGGCACCTTGTTATGCCGGTGCTTGCTGCTGCTTCTCACTCACTTAGGATCATATCATTTCTGAGGTTGACCAGTAAACAATTGCGTGCATGCCCTCACCACAGGATACCGCTGGAACCCAAACACCGGTGGTGGCCCGGGTCCCAGCTCCAGGTTTGTTCTCTGTTCCTGAGGCTCCTGCGCCGGCGGTATCACCTACACAGGCCCAGCAGGCGCCCAGCCACACCACGACGCCAGTTGCACAGGCACCCCCACTGGGCGCATCTGGGGAGCTTACGCCTCGTACAGTGATCAAGACACCAGACCCCAAGGTGCTTGCTCACCTGCTGGGATTTGGCAGCAGCGCTGCTTCCAGCCCTGCCCACCCCAGCTGTGCGGGTGGCCCGTCCCAGAGCGCTGACAGCTCTGGGGGCTGCCCGGGAACCTTCTCAGGTGCCAGCCCTCAGCAGCAGGCTGCCAACTCCTCGGGCACTGCCAACAGTGGTAGCCGCCGTGAAGCATTGTCAGAGGAGCACTCATACCCCTCCATGAGTGAGTTCAGCTTGTCACATGAGCATGCGGCACTGCTTGTGGCATGCTCTGCTGGCTCAAGCCCCCTTACCAGCGGCCGTGCTGACAGCTCCAGAGGAGCTGCACCTGGTGTGGGCAATGCGATTGCAAGGTAAAGACAGACTTGTCTGAGGTTGCAGTGTGGGCATGAGCATTTGTTGAAATGGATGCGGCAGTATGGGCACATCGATCGATGAGATATGCACAGGCTGCAGCAAGCCAGTTTCTGACCTACCGAGTACTGATGGTGGTGGGCTCATCTGCTTAACTCTTTCCCGCGCAGGCTGTCAACTGTGGAGCGATCACCACGCTCTCCGGATCCATCGCTGAATGCTGCATCCACGCCGCAGAGCCCGACTGCGCCGTCATTGGCGCCGTCTACTGTGGCCTCCCCACGTGTGCCTTCGCTGGTGGCCAGCCCTGCGCGCACCACCCCCAAGGCCTCAGCACAAGCTGCAAGCGGGGCTGCAGCCGGTGGCCTGTTCCAGTCTCCACTACTGACTGCGTTTCTTGAGTCTGAGGCGCAGTATGCAGTCGCCCAGGCTGCAGCTGCGCAAACGGCTGCGGCTGGCTCAACTGCGGCTGGTGGTGTGACGGGCATCAGCGGTGAAACACAGACCAAAGGATCTCTTGTGATGAGCCCGGTGGCCTCATTGAAGAAAGCCAAGGCGGCTGCAGCACGCCTGGTTCGCAGCCCTCTGTCCAACATCAGCAACACAGAACAACAGGCCACAGTGCCCTCTGATCGTGCTGGTGTCATCAAGGCCCTGTCTGCGGTCATGAGCCCTGGTGCAGGTTCTTCAATTGTCATCAGCCCTGTGGCATCACCCAGAGATACCGTGGCTCCACTTGATGCCAACAGTGCTGCACCGTTGTCTGCAGCACAGGGCAATGACAGCGAGCAGGTGGGCAGCAGCCAGGGTAGTGCAGGCGCGCGCTCGCGCTACGTCTCCCACATCCCCTCTGCTCCCCGGTCCATTGGCAGCGTTACCAGCTATGCTGCCCGTGTTGAGGCCGCTGCAGCTCTGGGTGCCCAAACTCAGCAGGAGACCGTGCATGTACGCCCAGGCCGGATCAATGTGCCTGCTGTGCTCAGGAGCAGCCTATCCTCAGCCAGCTCCTCCAGCAAGCCGCCCCCACGCAAGCTGCAGCTGAAAATGCCTGCGCCCACAGAGCAGGCCATCCCATCTGGCTCCAGGGGCTCAGATGTTGAGGTTCCCAAGGGCCTGGTGGCACAGCGGCTCAGCCACCTGAACACACAGCAGCCTGGCACTGGAGCAGCAGCACAGGCTAAGGTCACAGCCGGCCTCAGCCTACCGCGGCACTCTGCAGCGGCCACTGCCGCTGTTCGTAGCGGCACCGTGCAGCTGACTGAGCTGGAGTTGGCTGCCGAGCCTTTGGCTGCTGTGGACAAGGCTGAGCTAGAGCCGGCGTCTGGTGAACTTCTGCTGCATGGCGATGCAGCCGCGTTGTTGCATGCCCCGCCGGCCCTGCCAGACCTGCTGGCGCTGGAGTCTGATAGCGATGATGCGGACGACACCTGCCTGATCTCACCAGAGGTCAGGCGCACCTCCAGCTTCTTGGAGCACAGCAGCAGCTCCCCCCAGGACCACCTGGCTCTCCCTGACCTGGCCTCCACGGGCGAGGAGGGCACAGCAGCTGCTGCTGCTGCAGCAGCCGACGCTGCTGATCGCGCTGCTATGCACCTGCAAACCGAGCCGCTGGCAGGTGAGGACTCCGCAGCTGAGCAGGTCGGCGCAGCTGCAGAAGCGGCTGTGCAGCCAGCATCTGATCATGCTGCTGAATCACCCGGGACTGTGCTCGCGTCTGAGGAGCCAGTGCCGGGACCAGCGCCAGCAGTGGCCAAGCCTGTGACACGCCCTTTCATCCCTCTGCTGCCACTGAGCAAGCTCAAGGCGAACGTTGCAGCCCCTTTCACCCTCCCGCCGCCCATCACCTCCCCTCCAACTGCTGCGCGTGCTGCGCCAGCGGCTGTCCCTGTGCCAGCAGTAGCTGCACCCGCCAGCGAGCCGCAGTCCATCACAGAGTGGGTGCCGGCCCCTAGCCCCCGCCTGCAGCGGCTGCAGGCACAGGCACAGGCTATGGGCAGCCCCCGAGTTGACGTGCACGGAAGCGCTTCCCTCCCATCGCCTGGCGGCCGTCTGGAGGGCACTGGCTTCACCAGCCCAGGGCGTGCGCCAGCCGGGTCTGCATTGGACCCAGCTAGCCCTGTGCCACATGGCTCCGCACGCATGCAACCTGCGTCGCCAACAGTGCCCATGAGTGCACGTGGCGTGGCGGCACAGAACAGCTACCGACAGCTGCTGGATAGCTGGCAGCGCACGTCGAACCGGGAGTCACTAGAGCTGCACAAGACACTCGAGTACCATGAGGCCCGTCACTCCCCAGTCCTCTCCCCACGCTCGCGCAACATTCCCCCGCGCCTGCAACCTGACGACGCTCCACTGCCGATGCCCCGTTTTGATCTTCAAAGCGACCTGGCCAACAGCAGCAGCCCGACTGTGGGACTGCTCAGCACTGCACCTGAGGCCGGGCCCATCCAGCCGCACCCCACGGTGTCCATGCCCGCAGTAGCATCCCAGGCAGCTCGCCTGGCCGTTGCTATGGACCTGTCCGGGCCCAGCATCATGCTGGCGTCGCCTGTGGTGCCTGGCGTGCACACAAAGGCCACGCCCAGCAACAAACCAGCAGCAGGTCACGCAGGCTCTGCTGAAAAGCGCGCAGCCTGTGCGCTGGGACCTGCGCGCCGGGTGCCGGCAGAGACCCTGGCTGCAGTTGGGCAGGTTGCATTGGACGCCAAGACCACTGCAGGCGGCATTGTCATGCTGGCCCCTGTCAACCCAGCTTTGGCCCGTGCTGCAGCTAAGCCTGCTGTACAAACGCATGCACCACGGGTAGAGGTCACAGCGCAGCCAGTGATGCACGTCCCTCCAGTGCCTGCCACACCTGCAGCAGCCCCAGCGGCCCCCAAGGAGATTATCATTGCCACACCTGTGCTGCCTGGCGGTGTCAAGCTCGAAAGCGGACAGCAGCAGCAGCAGATGCTGGTGCCCAGCCGGCCAGCTTTCCTGGCTGCGGCCCCTGTAGCAGCACCACCCCCTGCTGTTCCTGCAGCGGCGGTCCCTGACGCCAAGGTGGTGCTGCTTTCACCAGTGCTGCCAGGCGGCGCCAAGGCTCAGTTAATGGCTGCCGCCCAGAGGCAGGCTTTCAAGCCTGAAGCCACCAAGGTGGTGAGTGAGAGCCCTGCTGGCATCAGCTTTGGAGCAGCTCCGGCAGCAGCGGATACACCAGTAGCCTTTGGGAGGGCAAACCACACAGCTGCTACTGTGGCAACCATTATGACAGCAGCGGCCTCGCCCACAGCAAGCTTCAGCTTCGGGCCAGGTATGCTGTCAAGACCCACAGGGACTGCAGCAGGTGGCTCAGCAGAGGGGGGTTCAAAGTTCCCTTCTCCCCTGACTAAAGGCGGCCGCGGCAAGGCAGGCAAGAAGAGCAGCTCGCCCATCGCTGCCTTTAGCTTTGGGCTGGGCCCGCCCAGGCGTGTGCCCTCCCCAGGCGGCAGCAACAGCTCCCCAACCACCCCTGGACCCATCCCTGGTGGAGAGACCAATGCAGCCCCTGGCTCACCGACAACAGGCACGTCTGTGGCCTCCCTTAGCTTCGCTGTGCGGCCGCCCTCCCAGATTCTGTCACCCTTCAGGAAGCTGGCAGGCATCCCCTGGCCTGCCGCTGATGAGGAGGCCCCTGTCGCAGCAGGTACGTTGGTGGCAGCTGCGGCACAGCCAGCTGTGAATGCGGCTCGTCTCAAGGCAGCTGAAATCAAGGCTCAGGCTTCTACACCCACTGCCGCCCAGCCAGCAACGGCCGCACCAGCATCACCCACATTCATGCTGTTGCCACCTGTGGCCTCCTCCCCGACACTGGCGCCTTTCGCAGTGTCGACCCATGCTGGGCCCCGCCCGCCCCGGTATTCAAACAGCGCGCAGCCTGCATCCGGTGCCTCCAGCGCCAGCTTTGGCACCCCAGTGTCCAGCCCATCAGCGGCAGCTGCAATGGCTGCAGCGGCAGCGGCCACCAGCTACACGTCCCCTATCACGTTCATGCATATGGCAGGTGGGCAGCACACGGCAGAGTCTCCGTCCTTCCACTCCCCTGGAATGATGCAGTCCCCTGGCAGCGACACGATGATGCTTGGTTCCCCGACCATCACGTCTCCGGGCATGCATGGCATGTCGCTGGCTGGCTCACCCATGCCCACGCCCTCCTTTGCATTGGTTGGCTTTGGGGCCGCATCTGAGGCGCCCACACCGCAGCTGGTGCTGGCCCAGCCTGGGGCCGCAGCACCAGTAGCTGGCATGTCACCTGCACCGTCCGTGATGTCTCAGGAAGTCACCTTCGGCATGACTGGCACGGCCGTGCCGGCACTGCAGTTGCCCCCAATGTGGGAGAGCGCAGGCACAGGTGCAGACTCTGTGGCAACCCCAACTGCTGCTCCTGCTGCGTCTCTCACCTTCCCACTCCTGGCGCTCCAGATCAGGTCACCCATGCCGGTGGCTGCTCATGCTGCACAGCATGCCCCCCCAGCAGTCGTGCTGGACCAGCCGTCTCCCTCCCTCGCTGCACCCTCTGTTGCCGCTCCCAGCATCAGCCTGGCCATGGGTCTGGCCGTGCAGCGTGATGTGGTCGCTACAGCCGACCAGCCCTCGCCATCCCTGGCGCCATCGGTGGCTGCGCCAAGCATCAGCCTGGCAAAGGGCTTGGCTGTGCAGCGTGACGTGCTCGCGACAGCTGATCAGCCCTCGCCATCCCTGGCGCCATCGGTGGCTGTGCCAAACATCAGCCTGGCTATGGGTCTGGCAGTGCAGCGTGATGTGGTCGCTACAGCTGACCAGC